>CM062817.1:15454267-15955446 GCA_031772625.1 Pinus tabuliformis
CCTTTCCTTCATATGATAGGAGAAAGAGATAAAATCCTCCCATACAAAGATATGATCAAGTGGGTGATCGAAAACCTTATCATGAAATATAAGCAGTTCAAGAATTCAAGGATGGAGCTCATAGGGTCATTCAGAGCAGAGGACTTGAAGAATATGTACCACGTACCTGACCCACAGGATATCTATGACAACACATTTGTGTCTATAACTTCACAAAGAAGAACCCAAACCCCTTCAAGTTAATTCAGGGTTGGAGAGTGTTGGACAACAAATTCAAATATGACAAATCGGGTATGTATGTTATAGCCTTTTTGGCAAACCCCTACAAATATGCAGCAGCCATGTTATGTAGATTGTATGGGCTACCAATAATACAAAGTTTTCAATAGAATGGATTCCTCTGATTGATGTCTGTGTTAATTCCCATATCATGAATTGGCCTTCCATCCTATATGACAACCTAACGACCACCATTACCGAATATCAACAAAATAAAGCCTCCTCTTCAGATAACCTCCCTCCCTTAGATTTTAGTGCCTACATTATGGATGCTATCTGTTTTTGAACGAGATTTCCAACCATGGGTTGGAAATTGACCTTACAACATTCTTACCCAATCCATATCATTCATAAACAAATATGGGAATCGCATTACAAACCTCACTTTTATAAGATATTTCATGCTATTGTGTTGCCCCTACATCAAATAATTTTCAATAAGAAAGCCCCTAGGTTTTCCCAAGAAGCTGTCGTAGACCTCCTTATTATCGGCAAGTATTTCATTGAAGAATGGTTCACCTACATTAGGGTTTTTGGTAGCACAGTCGATCCACATGTCCTTCCTTTATATGTTTATGATAAGTTATTAGCAAGAGAGATTTCCTACCAGACTGTGGGAAGAGGCCTGACTGAAGTTCTCAAAGACGACAAGAAGTCATTATGGCCCACTCTCCCTGTCAAATGCAGTTCTTTTTCTTTAGTGAATTTTGTTCATGCCACTAAGGAATCAGCACATAAGGAAGCCCTGAGGCTTCATACATTGCCTAAGAGGAAATTTGATCCAAACAAAGTGGCATATAATGTCACTACCGGAGTGAAGCTCGAGCCATACCACCATGAAGATAATTATTTTGAGGATTTGTTACGGTCGTCCATATCCTTCGAACAAGAATTTTAATGGGCAAAGGTGAATCTGAACCTGAATATTTTCAAATATTTCAGGAATTCAGAGATGAGAGGCTCTGGGTGATCCCAATGCATCTATTAAAGGCTGAGGATAAGTCTACACCAAGTGTCACTGTTGATAGTGGAGGTCCTAGCTCTCAAGTACTCTCAGGTAAACACTAAGAAGACACCAGACACAGGGAAACCCCAAGATGTAGACAACACAGCTGAGTCCAGTAGGAAGTTAGCTGAGAAACAAGTGATGAGCACCCCGACTACCGAGATAAATTCAGAGGCCAAAGGCAGTAGTTTGGAGCAGGAGCCGAATCAGTTTAATCAGAAATTGCAAGGCACTCCCAAGGCCTCAAATACCCAAGAAACAGAGGAATGTAAAACTCCTATGCATGTTCATAAGGATACAGAGCCCAAGTCTATCAGTGAATAGTCCACACCTATGGAGGAACAAGCAACAATGCCCCATCATACTGAAATTATCCTTGCTCTGCCCACATTAGAAATTTTTCTAAAAGTAACTGAAATACCTCCTCTTGATGTGTTCTATAGGCCTCTCCACAAGGCTGTAGTTAGAAGGCGGAGAAAAAGGAGAAGGGTAGATACACCCAAATTCCCACATGGAAAAGAGCCAATGGACATTGATTGGAAGGACATTCCTTTCAATCCAACCGAGAACTTGACTGTTGGGTTGTGTTATATTCTTTCCACGACTAACCCGCGTAGCGAACTGGGGGTTAGAGGGGGGGCAGAGCCCCCCTTCATTGCACTGATTATGTAGCGGAGGGGTCACATGGGGGCAACAGCCCCCCCTGTCTGGGGGGTTTGAGGGGGGTGGATAGCCCCCTCTACAGGGTCCGGGGCAACGCCCGAAAAAAAAAAAAAAATTGGACCCTATATTAGGTTGGGCGAACGTACCTATGGTTTTCGGTCCTTGGTTTTGGACGCAATGGTTTTCGGTCCATGGTATTGGATGCTTCGGCATGTATAAATATGTATTGTAACATTGAAAGGAATATAATGAAAAATCAAGCTGGTAGTCTCGGTTTTGGGATCCAGGGGAAAATCTCTGTGTATATGTGTTTTATGTGTTATGCTCTCGCATTGCTTATTTTTCTGTGATTTAGAATTCGTATGCAGGTAATTTTTGTACGGGGTTAAAACCTACATTTGGTATCAGAGTTGTTTTGGCTTCAAGGGGATGCCTTTGTTGCTGAGGGGTTTCGATCAGGCCTGTGGTAGACCCTGTTCAGTGGGAGATCTGCGAGATCGATTCTGGTGGTGAAAGAAGATGGCGAGCAGCGAAAATATAGAGATCGAGAAGTTCAATGGTCAGACTTTTGAGTTGTGGAAACTCAAGATGGAGGATCTGTTGGTGGATAAAGATCAGTGGATCGCAGTAGATCCAGGTACTAAACCAACGGGAGTGACCGATGAAGAATGGAAGAAGTTGGATCGGAAGGCAAAGAGCACAATACAATTGTGTGTCTCAGATTCAGTATTGCTGAATGTATCAGGGGAAGCTAGGGCGAAGACTTTGTGGGACAAGTTAGGGACTTTGTGCCAATCTAAGTCTCTATTGAATAAACTGTTCCTGCGGAAAAAGCTGTATAACCTAAGGATGAAAGATGGAGACTCAGTGACAGAGCATCTGAACGCACTTAATACTGTGGTAAGTCAGTTAGCGTCTGTTGATATTAAAATTTCAGATGAAGATAAGTGCATCAGTTTGTTTTGTTCTCTACCAGATTTGTGGGATAGTTTGGTTACTGCAATAGGTAGCAATGCAACTGCTTTGCAGTTTGATGAAATAATCTCAGCCTTGCTAACAGAGGAGATGAGATGGAAAAATATGGAGAGCCAGAATGGTGATGCCTTGTCTGTACGAGGACGGTCCCAGAATAGAAACAAAAATAAGTCATCGAGTGGGATATCTAAATCTCCAGGAAAACCTATAAAGGTGGTGTGCTGGAAATGCGGAAAGGAAGGGCACTTCAAAAGGGACTGTAAATCTAAAGCTCCTGATAAAGGAAAGGGATCTGATGATGCTCCTTCTACAGAGGCGAAAACCACCTCAGATGAAGGTGGGGATGTGTACTTGGCTTCTTCAAGTACACATGTAGATCATGAGTCATGGTTGATTGACTCAGGTGCATCCTTTCACTTCACTCCCCATAGAGAGTGGTTCTGCGAGTATGAGAAATACGATGGTGGTGATGTCTTCTTAGGAGATGATAGGAAGGCTAGAATCATTGGTCGCGGAAAAGTAAAGTTGAAGTTGCAAGGTGGAAGGGTTAGAACACTTTCGGGTGTTCTACATATTCCTGCATTGGCAGAAATTATTTTGTAAGCAAGTTGGATGATGCATGTGTAAGTGTAAACAACAGTGTTCGAGAAGGATACCTGCAAAATGGTTCGGGGACAAGGAAAATTTTAAGGATGGAAAATTTTCTTGAAGTTTAAAAACATTGGCGAATCCCAATAATCCCTAATATGCAAACTATAAAATGTTTATTGATATATTTGTAAAATTATTCAAATTTATAATGATTTTATATATAGTCTCTATATAATGTTGGTGATTTTTAAGTTAAAATAATTTTGTATTCTAAAATTTGGGCGAATTGTCTTTTATAAAATTGGAAATTGGCGAATCTTTTTTGTGGAAAAATCATGGAAAATTAGCCCACTGGGCGAACATTAGCCCCTAAAATTTTCCATGTTCGGGGAGCACTGGTATTGATGCGGGGAGTTCGGACTGGAACTCTGTACAAGCTGCAAGGTAGCACTGTTGTTGATGGATGCAACAGTTCTGTGGTTCCTGAAAGTGGAGCTGAAAATCTAGTGGTCTCTGGAGAGAAGACCATGTTGTGGCATCAAAGGCTTGGACATATTGGAGAGAAGGGCCTTTGAATACTTCATGGTAAAGGTATGGTAGAAGGTATGAGTAACAGCTCTCTAGATTTTGATTTTTGTGAAAATTGTGTATATGGGAAGCAGAATCGGGTGAGTTTCCCCTCTAGTGGTAAGAGGGAAAAACAGATATCAGAGCTTGTGCACAGTGATGTGTTTGGACCTGTGAAGGTTCCATCACTGGGTAAGTCTGTGTACTATGTATCATTTATAGATGACTTCTCAAGGAATACATGGATATATTTCCTTAAGAAGAAATCTGAAGTCTTTGAAAGGTTTAAAGAATTTAAGGCTCTGGTGGAAAATCAGACAAAGAAGAAGATAAAGGTGTTGAGGACAGATAATGGTGGAGATTTTTGCAGCAAGGAATTTGAATAATTCTGTAAGAAGTGTGGACTACTCCATATACACCTCAGCAAAATTGAGTCGCAGAAAGGATGAATAAGACGTTGATGGAAAGGGCAAGAAGCATGCTTAGTGGTGTTGGGTTAGGACAGGAATTCTGGGTAGAGGCGGTGGATACTACATGTTACTTGGTCAACAGGTCACCTTCATCAGCGTTGGAGGATAAGACTCCACAAGAAGTATGGACTGGTAAGAAACCCTCTCTTTCACATCTGAGGGTATTTGGATGTGATGCATATGTACATGTTCCAAAGGAGAAACGAACCAAGTTGGATAGTAAATCTGAAAAGTGCATCTTTATTGGGTATAAGGATGGTTTAAAGGTTATAAGCTTTGGAACCCAGTCACACGGAAGGTTGTGTATAGCCGAGATGTGGTGTTTAGAGAGGTAAAAGATGTTATTAAACATGAAGTCCAACCAAAGGAACCTGAGAAGATAGAGTTTGAGCTAAAGGAGGAAGAATCAGACTCTGCAGCAGAGGAGGAATCAGAAGATGAAGAGCCACAAACTCTGGCTATGAGAAGATCAGTTTGAGAAAGAAGGCAGCCAGAAAGGTATATTCCTTCTGCTTTCTGTTCAAATTTTTCTTTGTCTATTACTGATGATGATCCCAGAACTATGAAGGAAGCAGTAGATTCAGAGGATGGAAAACTCTGGAAAGAGGCCATGGTTGATGAAATGGCATCTTTGCACAAAAATGAGGCTTGGGATCTGGTGGAGTTGTTGGCTGGAAGGAAACCCATTGGCAGCAAATGGGTGTTTAAAAAGAAGACAAATGCAGAAGGGAAGGTGGAGAAATAAAAATCTTGGTTGGTAGCAAAAGGTTATTCCCAGGTGTCGGGAATTGATTTTGGTGATATTTTTTCTCCTGTTGCCAAGGTAACTTCTATTAGGTTACTTTTATCCGTTGCTGTTGCTTTTGATTTTGAGGTAGAACAGATGGATGTGAAGACAGCATTTCTTCATGGGGATTTGGAAGAGGAAATCTACATGAAGCAACCTGAAGGCTTTGCGGTGAAGGGTAAGAAAGAACTGGTATGCAAGTTAAAGAAGTCTCTGTATGGGTTAAAACAGTCACCAAGGATGTGGTATCATAAATTTGATACATTTATACGGGGACTTGGCTTCACCAGAAGCAAAGCAGATCACTGTGTGTATTTTAAATTAATTGGTGACCGTGTTATTTATCTGGTCTTGTATGTGGATGATATGTTGCTGGTTGGAAATGACAAAGAAATTATCCAGGACTTGAAGACCCAATTGTCCTCCAAATTCGACATGAAAGATCTTGGTGCTGCAAACTATATTTTGGGCATGGAAATTAAAAGAGATCGGGCAAAGAGGAAGCTCTGGTTAAACCAGTGGAAGTATGTCGAGACAATACTACAGAGGTGTAATATGCAGGATAGTAAATCGGTGAAGGTTCCTATTCCTGTAGGTGTGAGGTTATGTGCTGAACAGTGTCCCAAGACACAAGAAGAGGAAGAGGACATGTCCTGTGTTCCATATGCGAGTGCAGTCGGTAGCCTCATGTATGTAATGGTTTGTACTAGACCAGACATTGCACATGCAGTGGGAGTATTGAGCAGGTTTATGTCAAAACCAGGGAAGGAGCATTGGACAGTAGTGAAGCGGGTTTTCAGGTATTTGCGTGGCACTAGTGATTATGGTTTGTGCTACCAAGGAAGACCAGGATTGGACAGAGTGTTGGATATTCGTGGCTTTGTTGATGCAGACTAGGCTGGAGATCTGGATCAGAGAAGATCTATAAGTGGGTATGTGTTTAACCTATTTGGAGGTGCAGTTAGTTGGATGAGTAAGAAACAATCTGTAGTGGCACTATCAACTACAGAGGCAGAATACATGGCAGCCACTCATGCAAGCAAGGAAGTAGTTTGGTTGCAGAGATTGTGTTCAAGTATGGGGTTAGTACAGGGAGCTATAAGAATAGACTGTGACAGCCAAAGTGCAATTTTCTTGGCAAAGAACCCTGCTTATCATTCAAAGACAAATCACATTGATGTTCAGTATCACTTTGTGAGGGATATGATAGAAGACAAAAAGGTGTTGCTGGTAAAGGTGGACACTTTGAAGAATACTGCAGATGCATTGACAAAATCTGTGAGCTCTGAGAAGCTCTCTTGGTGTAGAGAAACAATGGGCATTTCAGGGCTAGAAAAATGACTAAGCTCTCCTGTGGCCCCCTGTGGAAAGAAAACAACAAGTGGGAGATTGTTGGGTTGTGTTATATTCTTTCCACGACTAAATTTTTTTTGGACCCTATATTAGGTTGGGCGAACCTACCTATGGTTTTCGGTCCTTGGTTTTGGATGGGATGGTTTTCGGTCCATGGTATTGGATGCTTTGGCATGTATAAATATGTATTGTAACATTGAAAGGAATATAATGAAAAATCAAGCTGGTAGTCCCGGTTTTGGGATCCAGGGGAAATCTCTGTGTATATGTGTTTTATGTGTTATGCTCTTGCATTGTTTATTTTCCTGTGATTTAGAATTCGTATGCAGGTAATTTCTGTACGGAGTTAAAACCTACATTGACTAGACTATCACAGTTCACGGGAGCATACGCATCGACCAATACGAACAAGGCTACTGAGGTCTCTACTTTACTAAGGGAGAAAGAGGAGAGAATTGTGCAGCTCAAACAAGAGCTTGAGGCAAAGAAAGCAAGCGCAAATAGGTAGGTGGTTGAGCAGCTCGTACAATTGCATCAAGACATGGAGGTCTTGAAAATAAGCCATGAAGCTGATATATCGTCCAAAAACATGAAACTCCAACAAATGCAGCAATCCATGGAAAGATACAAGGATGTTCCCACTACTGAGGAGTTCATTAAAGAGGCCCTGGAAATAAATTCCCTTCTGGTGAAACAGTAAGAGTATTTCTGTCAGAAGATGTCACACATTACTTCCTATCTGACTAGTAGGGGCCAACTAATAGATAAGGCAATTGACCAAAGAATGGATTTTAACGATTTAAACACCAGAATCTCTGAGTTCATTGAATGGCAGGAAAGAGAAGATGGAAGGAAAGCCAATCTACCCGAGATTGAGGAAACTCATAAAGACATTCTCTTCATAGATTGGGATGTGAGAATAAAATAGGCCAAGCTAGCAGTTGCAAGGGTAGCCGGAGTATCAAATAATATCATTAAGGTAGTGAATCACATCATGTTCGCCACCAATCTCATTAAAGAAGGCAATATGAAAGAAATGCCCAATTTAACTGCTCTATATAAAGGCTGGCAAGAAAAGGCGGTGAGTGAAAGAGAGGCAATTACAAAACTGACCATGACCAACTGGGAGTCATATTGGCAGTATCTTGTTAAGCCACATAGCCAGATTATGACTCTCAACTATTCCCTTCATATGAATTAAAGGATGCTACCACCGCTCACTGATGTGATCTTCACAGGACAGCTCAGGACACATTTTGGGGCACCTCCCCAAATTCAACCAATGACCAGTATTGGCGATTTAAAGGACAAGTTGGTAGACAACAAGTCATCCTATTATTTCTGTTTATTTAGCCTCTATTTATTTTTGGAGTTAGTTACATAGTTAGTAGGAAGGTTGTTTGGAACCTCCTCAAATTTTGTATAATCTACTTTTTCACGTCTAGTTAAATAGTATTTATACCCTTCGCATGCATTTAGAGAAGGGTCCAGAATTTTATCAAAAGCATTTGCAAAGAATGCACTATTGTAAGTTTGTGAATGATTTGGTGAAATTATGGAACATGTTCGTTTCTTTTAGGTATCAGACTACTTTACTTTGTTGAACTTTTGTATTCTTGGGAGACAATTTGATTTGAAGAAAGAAGTTGGTCTATGTAATTTGTCAAATGAGCAGGACTTCACACATATGGTACTATTATCATGTATGCTTGATTCTGTTTTCATTTAATTAGTTTCAAAACTTTACTTTCATGAATTATATGTGAGATTCATTATTTCTATTAAAGCGTTAATTGCACTTTTGTATGATGCCTAGCTGAAATTGTGATCTTCATATATAACTCATCATATATGTGATATATTTTATAAATTCCTTTGACTAATTATTTAGTCAAAGGAATTATCTTTTATGTTATCATCTCTGTTTAGTTGTGTTCAATCTTTATTATCACATATTACACAAATATCTTTGTAGATCGCATACCACACAGAAATACATGGGTTTATATTAGAATAAGTTAGTTAGAGAAATTTCATTATAGAATAGGTCACTTAGATTATCATTATTCTATTGCAAACACTCATGAACCAACCACTCTCATTTTAAAACCCACACTAGGAAATTGGTCCCACTATCCCCAGTCAGAGCCACCACTTTAAACGGAAAAGGAGTTGTCTTAAGGTCCAGACCAGGTGGTTATCCCCCTATTTCGGCAGCAGAATTCTGAGGCCACAACATTTTGGCACTAGAAGGAGGGCCTTGAACTTTGAATGTCACATAAACCTAAAGATCATTCGTAAAGCATTCATAAGAGTCAAAACCCCTCCACCATTCCTACACCTTCTAAAACTCTTTCATAATCTCCTGATCGGAAGTCTGAAGTTGTAGAAACATCTCCCTCGTCTCCTGAATTAGCAAGGAAACCACCCTCTCCAAATTACACTCCCAAGTCTCCCAAAGTTCATTCTTTGATACAAAAATTGGAACAAAATCCATTTTTGTCGAGAAACCAGAGAGACCCGAAGTGTTTGAAGAAAGTGTTACCTCCTTATTACAACAAACTGATGTATTGACTAGACTACAAAGTGAAAGACTTGGGGTTACCCCTTTTGAGTTCCCCATTCCTCCATGACATAGGAAAGTCACTTCATCAACATCTGAATCAGATACAACGAGATCATATCACCCTTCCATCCATTTACTTCTCCATCCACTTCTACTCAATCCACAACTTCTCAAATATCCACTTCTCCAATTAGTACTACAATTAACAGTACTAATCCAGTAGTAAGTTCTTTTCCATATATACCTACTTCTGGACCGACCTTCCCATTTTCTCAGTTCCCAACTCAAGTTATGGCTAATCAACCTTGGAAAAATCCTGGTGATGTCCTAGTTGCAAATCCAAATGCAATCCCATCAAACCCAGAAAAATGGTTGCCTAAGTATAATCCTGACGATGCTCTCCCAGTCGAAGAACATCTAAATAATTTTATGTTAGCCATGAATCTCAATGGGGTTGCACATGAAGATGTTTTAATTATATTGTTTCCTTATACTTTCCAAGGATCTGCTAGGTCTTGGTATTTTTCCCTCCCAACGGGTTCAATTAGAGACTGGGATACTTTTCAAGAAGTATTTATTGCAAAATTTGGTGATGATAGGACCATAGCATCCTTGATCAATGATCTTTCTAATTTTAAAGCTAATCTAGATGAAAAGATCAAAGATTTCAACTCCAGATTTAATAAATTGCTAAACAAAATCCGAGTTTCCTCTAAACCTGTTGTAGATGTACAAATAGAGTGGTATATATCATATCTTCCTTCTAATATTGAAATTTTTGTAGATAGAACCAATAAGGCTACCCTTGTAGAAAACATGAAAGAAGCCATGTCTGTAGAAAGAAGAATCATAGCTTTGGAAAAGAGATCACAAATAGATGAAAGGAAGTCCAAGAAAGTAACATTTAAGGATGACTCTATGAACAAAGCTTCAAAGGACCCTTTCAATCTTGAAGGCCTTCATAAAGTGCTAAAAAAAATGTCTAATGAAATGGTTGAAATTAAAAATCGGGTTGCAGAACCCTCTGCTCCCAAGAAACCTTTTCGATCATTCAAAAGGAACCCTTCTTCTGCATCACAAACCCCAAACACCATTTCAAATGATGAGTCTGACCAAGAAGCAGAAGAAGATTCGCCAAATGAAGAGGAAGCTGAAACAGAATAAGAAATTGAACTAAACAGGATGTGGGATTTTATCCTCCCAATTGAAGAAGAGGCACAAGCAATGTCAGTGACTACAAGAAGTAAAAACTCTCCTGACATGTCTATCACAAATCAGAAGCAAAAAGCTGCTACTCCTGCAAAGGAGAAAATAGTAGCTAAGAAATCTAATACTAGCCAAACCAATCCTATTCCTCCATATTCCCCAAATGCCTCAAAAACATTGGTAATCTTAGATACGGTCGAATACAATATAGTGGAAGACATGAAAAAGACTAGAGCTAACATCTCATTGCATGAGCTCACTAAACTCAAGCAGCAATAGAAGATTCCATTAAGAGAGTTGAAAGTAGTTCCAATATCTCCCCTTCCATCTGCTATAGTTACTCAAGCTTCCTATGATATGGGAAAACATCCCTCATCCTCAAACAAAGTAGATCCTTCAGATCTAGTTCTAATTGGTGATAGGTCTATTTCTCATATTCCTACATTTCTGCTCACTTATGAAAATTTCAAGAGGAATGTTCACAACTGCCTTGTTGATTTAGGAGCCTCCTCAAATATAATGCCAAGAGTTGTGTGTACCAAATTGAACATTACACCTCAAAAATCTACAGTGCACATAGTTCAGTTAGATAGGACGAAAGTAGAGGTGCTTGGAGAAATAACATTAGTTTCAATTAGATTTTCCTTTAATCCAAAAGTTTCACAAGTAATTGATATTGTGGTAGCCGATATCCCTGAATTTTACGGTTTGATTCTCATTGGGGATTGGTCTGAAAAGTTGCACAGTTATTTCAAAACTAATTGGTCTCACTTGTGGTTGCCACACAACGGTAAACCAAACCAAACTAGGGTAGACCGAGAGAAATTCACGAAATATACAGTCACCGACCTCGAGGGAATCAACAAACTTGTTGCCTTCACTAATAATATCATTGGAAATTACTCAGTCGAGTCCTCTTTAGGATCCTTTAATGCTCAAAGGTCTCCCTTTTTAGATAACATTGTAGTTTCTCAAATCGATTTTTTTCACAAATAGATGCTTCCAAATGTCTAACTTTAGTAGATAAAGTTTCTAATAACTCTCTGTTCTGGACTCTCTATTTTGACGGTTCTAAATCATAAGATGATGCAGGTGGAGGGTGCATTTTGATAAATCCACAAGGAGAGCAAACCATGCTGGCCTGTAGACTTGAATTCTAGTGCACTAATAATATCTTTGAATATGAATCACTGATCCAAGGACTGTATAAATCCATCGGTATTAATGTCAAATACCTGCAAGTTTATGGTGATTCTGAAATAATTGTGAAACAGGTGAGAAATACAATCCATTGTGTTTCTCAACACCTTAAACACTATCAATCTTTAGCTCAGAAATTGACTTCTCATTTTTCTGCTTTCAACATATATTTAGTCCCTAGACTGCAAAACGCAAGTGCTGACTTACTTGCTAATGTGGCATCCAGGCTTATACTCTGAGAAGACTTTAGTCCAAACAAATTTTCAATAGAGTTAATATTTAGGCCATCTATTCCCGACAATGTAACAAATTGGAGAGTACTCAACAACGATGCAGATGAACATAAGCATGATCTAGAAATAAAGCATAATCATGATCAAAACCCAATCCCAAAGTCTGGTTAAGATGGAAGATCTCTATGATCTAAAGGATAGGTTCAAGATAATTACTAACTCCAAAACTCAAAGTTCTACTCTGAGATTTGAAGTAGTAAACCTAGGGTCAAATGAAAAAACTCAAAATGTCAACCTAGGTCTTAGCCTATCATCCGAAGAAATAATATCATTCATTAGGTTATTTATAAAGGCGTCTTTGCTTGGGATTATGCAGATCTCAAGACCTGTGATACCTCTATAATTCAACATACCATACCCATGACTTCGATTGAAAATACAGTTCAACATAAGCTTCGTAAAACTCACCCAAACTTTGAGAGTCAAATCAAATATGAATTGAACAAGCTTCTGAAGGCCAAAATAATCTTCCCTGTTAGACATTATAAGTGGGTATCGAATATGGTACCCATAAGGAAAAACAAAGGTGATATTATGATTTGTATTGATTTTAGAAACCTAATAAATCTTTTCAAAAAGATAATTTTCCCTTGACCACTATGGAACAAATATTGCAATCAGTTGCAGGTTACAAATTAATGCCTTTTCTAGATGGATTCTCAGGATATAATCAAATTCTTGTGCATCCAGATGACAGATTGAAAACAGCATTCAGGACCAAGTGGGGAACATATGCCTATCAGAAGACGCCTTTCGGACTCATTAATGTTGGTGCCACATTCAACGTGTTATGGACATTGCCTTCAGAGGTCTAATCAATAAATCAATTGTTATTTACTTGGATGATATCACAATCGATTCTAAGGATGGGAACAATCATTTGAGTGACTTGAAGCACATTTTCGAAAGATGCAAGAAGTATGGCATTTCCTTAAATCCCAAAAAATCTTATTTTTCTTTACTAGAAGGAAAGCTCCTTGGGTTTATAGTATCCAAGAAAAGAATTTACATTGATCCAGATAGAGTCTAAGAGATTGAAAATATTCCCCTCCCGCATAACAAAAAAACCATGCAATCATTCCTGGGCCAAATAAATTTTGTAAAAAGATTTGTCCCAGATTTTTCACAAATTGTCTTACCCCTTCAAGCAATGATAAGAAAAAACGCAGTTTTCAAATGGAACAAGGATGAAAGAGAGTCATTTGAGTTGATTAAAAAATCCATTATTAATTCTCCCTTATTGAAAACCCCTGACTTTCTCAAACCTTTTGTATTATATACTTTTTCATCTGATACATCATATGCAACAGTTTTGACATAGCTGAACGATGAAAATATCGAGGCACCCATCTCCTTTTTCAGCTAATTTGAATGGCGCCGAATTAAATTATTTAGCTGTAGAGAAACAAGCGTTTGCTGTTTTTAAAACTTTGAAACACTTCAGACCTTTTCTTCTTAAAAAGCATACAAAGATAGTTGTACCCTACCCTGCAATAAGACAACTATTGATCCAAAGAGAAGTAGGGGAGAAAAAAGCTAATTGGGTAACTGTACTCCAAGAATATGATGTAGAAATTCAGCCAGCTAAAATTGTCAGGGGCCAAGGTTTTTACAGGATGTTAACATGAGCTTCCCAATTACAACAAGAAGAATATCAAGGTAATGAAGTGCAAATATCAGAGGTAAGCCTCAATGATATGCAATCACGATATGTTTATTTGAAATTTTATCTAAAAAACGAATATGATCCTATGCATCTTAATTATAAAGCAAAGCGAGCTTTAAGATTGAAATCAAATCAGTATGAGTTAGTCAATGATGTATTGTTTAGGAATAATTATGATTCAGTATTGTTAAGATGCCTAGAGAAACCTGAAGCCAAAAAGGTCATGCAGGAATTACATGATGGACCGGTTGGAGGACATTTTGGAGGAAATACCACTACCCACAAAATATTACATGCTAGATATTATTGGCCAAGGATATTTAAAGATTCACATGAATATGCTAGGAAGTGAAAAAGTTGTCAAACCACAGCTGGAAGAGAAAGAAATCCAGCATTCCCTTTACAACCAGTTAACATCCAACAACCATTCGAACAATGGGGATTAGACATAATTGGTGAGATTGTTCGTAAGTCTTCCAAACAGCATAGGTACATCCTTGAAGCTACTGATTACTTTACTAAGTGGGTAGAAGTTGTCCCATTAAAGATATCTAATACAAAAAAATGTCACAGACTTCATTGATTAGTACATAATTACCAGGTTTGGCTTACCCTCAGCTTTAATGTTTGACAATGCATCTTAGTTTTCTAGAAATACAATGGTAGAATTTTCTCTTAAGCGAGGTTTCAAGTTGAAATATTCAGCGAATTATTATCCCCAAGGTAATGGATTAGCAGAATCAACAAACAAGAACCTCATCAGAATTATCAAAAGGACTATTGATCAAAATCACGGGAATTAGCACAAAGTGTTAACATTTGCTCTATGGGAAGACAAGATTACTTAGAAAGCCTTTATTGGTTCTTCTCCTTTTGCTTTATTTTATGGAAAAGAAGTTGTTCTTCCCACAAACGTAAAAATCCCATCTCTTTCCCTAGTACATTCATCAATGAAAACCCTTCAACTTCTCACGAGGCTAGACAATTTCAAATTCTCAACCTTGAAGAAGAAAGAGAAAAGGCTAAAGCAACCCACTTCCATCATCAACAATTAGTCAAAGCTTCTTTTGACACAACTTCTGCCAGTCAAAAAACTCTTGAAGTAGGTGACTTGGTTCTAAAATGGGATAAAGCACATGAGGAAAATGGTAGACATACCAAATTCCAAAGACTATGGCTTGACCATTTTCAAATCATTGAAAAAATTGGACAATCAATGTTTCTTTTACAAGACTTGTCAGGTAAGAAGGATTCTTTGCCCGTTAATGGGCAAATTTTGAAAAAATACTTTTCCTAGGAGATAACCTCTTCCAATTTTGTAACATATTTCTTTTTAGGAAAATAATGGTTAACTAGTATTTATTTTTGGCTTTTCAAAATAAAATCTTTGATAACATTTATGTTTTTCACTTTTATAAGAAAGTAAGAGTTAAAAAGAATAATTAGGACATTTGAGTACTAAAGTAAACTTGATTTCTTGGTTAGCCCATACAATCTACATAACATCGCTTCTGCATATTTGTAGGGGTTTGCCAAAGAGGCTATAGCATACATACCCGATTTGTCATATTTGAATTTGTTGTCCAACACTCTTCAACCCTGAATTAGCTTGAAGGGGTTTGGGTTCCTCTTTGCGAAGTTAGCCACAAATGTGTTGACGTAGATATCATGCGAGTTAGGTATGTGGTACATCTTCTTCAAGTCCTCTGCTCTAAATGACCTTATGAGCTCCATCCTTGAATTCTTGAACTGCCTATCTTCAATGATAATGTTTTCGATCACCCACCTGATCATATCTATGTATGGGAGGATTTTAGCTCTTGTTCCTATCCTATGAAGGAAATAACATGAAGCATATCTGCATTGAAGTCCTGAAGGCCTTGTTGAGTCAATTGTTGCTCTCGTAACAGTGATTTTAGGATGCTCATCCTCCAGCCTATTGTAAATCACTTCCCAAGCTATTGCACCTCTAACAGCATCACAAACTGTATCAGCGAAGATAGGAGCCATCTCTGTAAACTTAGATTCAACAATGGTTTGTTTGCTCTGTTTCTGCATCACCTTTCTTAGTGACATGTCTTTTGTCGCTTGCCTGAAAGATATATTAGCGCAGACGATATTAGGTAATTAAGACTGAAATCTTCTCTGAAATGAATTTGGATCGTGAGAAAGATTTAATGAGATACTCGATTGTAACTACCCATAACCTGAAAAATGATTATCCTTCCTCAGGCCGCTAAATATTTATTAACCTATAAACTCGTTTGTTTTGGTATTTAAAACATAATTATTACACATGTTTTACCACTCTTAATCGCACATCACGGTCTTTAAAGGGATATACTATAGTGCTACCAGATGCATCAAGCGAAATGCAATTGCGGATATCGCAATATTGCATTTCGCAATCGCTAACGGTTGTTCTAATGGCATGGTTAAGCTTCTTGCGAACTATGCGAAGTGCGAAATGCGATTGTGAATGACAAGGTGATGTTATCGCATTGGAAGACCTAATCGCATATTGCAATTTTCTAGTGTTTTAAAATAGTCATGCGGAAAAGTGCGATTTGTGATTTGGATTTCATCCTTAGTTCGTTTTGCAAGGTTTTTCTAGATATTTTCTTAGAGTTAGGTATTATTATCCTAAGCCTAAAAATTTAAAAGTGTCCCCATTTATAACTCTAACCTTAGATATTGTTCTCTATAAATGGGGGGATTGTTTCGTAGTACAACAATTGGCGATTCACTTGGGAGAACCAGTTATTTCTGAGTAGTTTTCTGAAATTTCTAAAAACTTTCAAAATAATTAGAGTTATAAGAATAATGATTACATGAGTTATAAGGTAAACAAAATTTCTCTGGAATCAGCATTACTTGCTCAGCTTATTTACTTAATTACTTTACCCTTGTAATGATAGAATTATAAACATTCACATCAGCCAATAATAAGGTTTAAAGTAAATTAGCAGGTGTCTTCTACAGATTAGTTTTTTGGTGTTTACTCATTTATCACAGATAAAGCCTCTGCTACCAGTAGACATTCATAGCCTCGACAGGGTTATCTTTTAACCAACAATGATTCATTATCCCATCTGTATGAATTTTCAAATTTCAAAATGATATTCACTTGGATTGAATCTCACTTAGACCTTGTCCCTTTTTTCCTTTTGAATGTAATCTTTTTATTTTTTGGTTTCTTAAAAGACATTGTCTAGGTGTGGTAACCTACTAATGACAATGCCATTCATTGGTTGTAACTAAACTGAACAAGCTATCTCTTTGATATCAAAATATGCCACGAGGGTTGTTCTTTAATCAACATTTACACCTATCAAAGATCTATATGGAGTTAGGTGAAGGTCAAAGTGCGCCTACCATGATCACAGCTATTCCAAGGTCGAAGAAGGAGGAACTACCTTCTAAGTTTCTCATGCATTAGATGTGTGATCCCTTTGTTTAGACTGTGACTGCATCAGACTTATATTGGTTACAGATTGTTAGGATCTTCATTTATTTTGTTTTGTATTCCATTAGATCGTTTACATCCAAATATGTATTGTAAAACTTATAAGATATGACCTTGTGCCTAGCTAGTGATACTATAGTATTGCCATGATGTTGGTTTAAGGTTTGGGTGTCACTCCATTTTCAACTGGATCTAAGACATTATCTTATGATATAACAAAGACTAAATCATATTTAATATAAATCCTTTGATGCCAAGTTTTATCTCATCTTATTGTGTATTTGATGATTAGATTTACTCTGTGATCTAAGTTATCTATAGATGGTGCAAGCTTGTGGGTTAGGGCCTAACAAATCTAGCCTTTTAGCTCCTTTGTTTATTTACTTTATTGAGTGGTTTGCTAATATGCTTAGTGATGTGTGTTATTTCATATTCTAGTGTGTTAACTATTGTGGTTTGACTTTAGATCTAATGATCATGTGTGTATAAGTTTTATGCTCTATCTTTCTAATATTTACATAAATATTTAGCTATATTTGTTTCTGTTGATGGTGTTGGACCCGCCAACATTCAGGGGATCTCCCTAGTATGAAGTCCCAACTAGACCTCACATCGTTTGGTGTAGGAGTCCCATCTATTATGATGGCCCAATTTCCATTATCTCAAATGTTTTCCTTAGCTCTTGCTTGTTAGCACGAGAGAGTGGTCTTCTTTGTCTTCGAAAAACGAGATTTGCGTGCCTGGTGAATGTTAGTGTTACTTTTGTCAAGGTTTTTTCACAGCAGAGAGATAGGGTGGGAGTGAGTCTCAAGTCGGATGGGAGGAAGCCCCAACTTTGTTAGAAACACAAAACACAACAGGACATGCGCATCTTCCAGAGGAGCAATACAAACGGATGCGGCAGTCACAACACACAAGGGAAGCTAGCATGTACAACACTCAGAGGGTTAATCCACGCGAATGTGACGTTCGTTATAACAAGTTTACGTGGAAGGTTCTATCTTCTATCTAGGGATGTAACCAACATGAGAAGGACAACATTAACAACTTATACAACACATTTTCATTAATATATGTATTAGAACAGTTGAATGAATTCAAGTGTTCAACATAGGTTAAAGCAACATGTATTAAAAGTGCTCAAGATTAATCTTACAAATAGTTACAACACATGTGTGAAAGCGTGTTGGCATGTTAACAAGCTTATTAATTAAGTGAAAGTTACAAGACACATCGATACACCATACATCACTAACCCCATAGATGGGGCGTTGGAGCCACTACTCACTCAAAGAAAAGATTACAGACTCTCAAGGCTATGTGGGAGGATCCATGGAGAAAAGCACCTTGCATGTACTAATGAGGGGGTATTTATAGCCAAGGGTAAAACTAGCCCTTGTGACTGTTCGACTTCCCTCGTGACTGTTTGCCCTATCAACTCTACATGAATCTTCATATTACAAGTGGGTCTCTTGGACTTCCACGTTATTGTTAAACACATACATGGCAGCAACAAAATATTAAAGATAAGCATGAGAGTATATCTATTATTAACAAATGATATACAGTTATAGTACATTCACATGACCTTTGGTTTCGTATTCCAAGGTCTCTTGGAATTCCTTAGACTATTCAACTTCAACACCAACCCTTAGAGGATTAGGTGTCCAACATTCCCCCCTTAATCTGAAGGGTTATGTATGAGTCAAAGAAGAGAGTTGTAATACAAAATGTGCAAAAATGCATGGCAGCACTAGGTTGAATGTGTTATCTGAAATGTTGGTATAAGGGAGGTGGTTTAAGGATAACCACCAACACTGGAACACTTAGTGTAGTTCCCAGAACTCTTCCAAGTCTGGCATGAAGCTCAAGTCTTCTACTAGAGGAAGTGCTTCCGATATTTTGAAGAGGGAAACCTTCAACCATGAAAGGGAGGTCTCACCTCGCACAAAAGGAAGAACCTCAACCTGAAAAGGGAGGTCTCAACCTGTGATGGTTTAAGGATTACCAACAACTCTGGAATGCTTAATGCAATTCCTGGAACTCTTCCAAAACTGGTAAGAAGTTGAAGTCTTCTGCTAGAGGAAGTGTCCCCAATTCTTTGAAGAGGTATCACCGACTGAAGGCATGCTCAGTGGCATATTTGTCTCTGGCTACAACTCTGAATCTAGTATGGCAGGTTATGGCTCAAGCTTGCTTGATGTGGCTTTGAAGCTTGTAGATGACCATCACTTCCCCCCCTATCAGATACAAGGTGAGATGATGTAGAAAACTCAACTGCAAGACTGTTCAATACTCTAGAACAAGTTCACACATATGACTGAAATATCCTCTTGGATGTTGATGCCCATTGCCAAGAAGTGATCCATCCAAGATGAATCTTTGTTCTTGCAGGAGGTTTGTTTCTGAAGAATCTGTTTGAAGAATGATTGGTTTTATGACAGTGCTTACATGGATGAAGATCAAAATAGTGATATTTTAGATGGCCAACTCGATCATAGTGTTGGCATTTCACAATCTGTTGTTGTTGTGGAAGAGGAGCAGAATCTGGAACAGCTGAAGGTGAACTGTCATGAAGGAATCCAGCACTCTAAAATTGAATGGGCTTTGAGTAATCTAGAATATGGAAGGAAACCTCCTTATCATATCCAAGACCTATTCTGTGCTTGTTGCTAACAAGCTCTTCCTAAGGTCTGATGATGGGCTTGGGAAGTGCAAACTGAACTTTTGCATCTGCATGTGACTCTCCTACTTTATTGGGCACTAGATCTCAATCAATTGTAACATTATTGTCTTTTTTTTATCGGAGTATGTTTCAATCTTCTGAACAGAAACATGTTCGGAATGATGACTCCACTATTGTAATTCTTCCTGTTGTAGTTGAGATTCAAGTTGCAAAAAGGCAATGTTTTCTTGTGCATGTTGTAGACAGGTCCGAATTTTGGAGAGAGAGTCTTTGTTAATTCTAAATGTGTTGTCAGTCACTGAGTATATCATAGTATTGAGGAAATCTAATACTTCACCAATTAGAACCATTTCACAACAAATGCACCAATATTATAGCCAATACAAATGTCTTCTCTCCTCCACAAAATACTTCTTTTATATAAAGTGCAGAGAATACACAAACAATGGTTCTATTTATTTATAGAGACAACTCTAGAAACAACGTTGGTGCAATCATATATCTTTTCCAATACATAATAGATGCATATTTGACCCACAACACTAGTACACCAGCACTCAATAGCAATAAATATGACCCCAAAATTAGTGTTTAACGCACATACCACGGTTTGTAACTGCACAACGCAAAGAATGTCACCTACACAATGCAGAAAGATGGACATACATTCCTAAACACTCACACTGTATATAAACACATTTACTCTACAACCCATCTCACAAATATATTGTAGCTACAATGCACATATAACACTAACCTTCAATATCCAACAATGTGGTGGTGAAACAGAGAGCGCGACCTAGTGAAAATGGGGGTTTACAGTTCACGGACTCTTCGGATCTAGGGTTCGAAACTGGAAAAGAAGAGGGTCAGAGTGGCAGAGCTATATAGAAGAGGACAGATCCTGACCCGATAGATGATAAACGAGGGGTCCATAGGGACCCCTTCTTACAAACATATAATGATGCACAAACAGACAGCACAGGAAGGTGTGAAAATAGTTGGGTATGAAAGGTCACAGAAAGAGGATAGGACCAGCAAGGGAAGGAAAAGATACGAGGGCAAGGAGGAACACAATACTCAAAAGCTGAAAGGAAAGGAGGGAGGCGGTCGAACAGAAAATAGAGGCGGGGAGAAGACAATGCAAGCACATCCCACCCATGAAAACAAACAAGAAAAGAAGCAAACAGACGAAGAAGAAGGGGCTCTGAATAGAGAGAACGAGGAACAAGGAGACAAAACAGAAACATTCAATGGAAAAACGACTCAAGGCCCATGCAAACCTAAGGTGGCAGAAACCCTAAGGGTGGTGATAACAGACCCAGAAATTCAAGCCTACCGGGATCACATGACCGAACACGCAGTGATCTGCAAGTTCATGGGACTCTGGCCAACAGAAAGGGCGCTGTGCCAATGGATAAAGCAGCAATGGAAACCCAAAGGTGATGTTAGACTACACTTAGGAGCCAAAGGTTTTTTCTCTGTTGTATTTTCAAATCTAGAGGATAAGGATAGAATATTTGATGGCGGACCTTACTTCTTCGCTTCAGCGGGCCTATACATTAGGCCTTGGAAGCCCAATTTCGTGCCAGAAAAAGAAACCTTCAAGGAGGTGCCAGTCAGGATACGCCTCTTCTCCTTGCCAATAGACTATTGGGGATATGTAGCTCTAAAACAGATAGGTGACAAATTAAGAACCTTCATCAAAGCTTCAGAAGCCACTCTGCAGAGAAGATACACCTCGTGTGCCCGAATATGTGTGGAAATGGATGTGTCGGGGGCTTTGCATGAGGGACTGTGGCTGGAATATAGGGATGAGGACTATTTCCAAGCCATTGATTATGATAAAATCCCATTTCGATGCAGAAAATGTCATGAGCATGGACATTTAGTCAGAGAATTTCCATTAAATAAAACAGTGGAAGACCTTAAGGTAGATAAGGCAGAAAAGAACAGGGAAACCTTCATTTGACCAAGAGCGAGAAAAAGAGCAAACAGGAAACGCCCAACCAAAGCAAGCACATCACAAGGTAATACTAGTAATGCTTTTGAAGCTCTGGAAACTGAGATCGAATCAGAGGACAATAATAAGGAACAAAACACCTCTGAAGCAAACAAAACTACAACAGAGCCCGAAACTCAAACAACGGAGAAAAATCCTCAAAGCATTATACTACAGAATCAAGAGGTTACAAAAGGGGTAGATGAAGAATCAGAAATGCTCATAAGTGATATTGAAAGTGATGAGATGGAGCTTAATGACATACTAGAGCAAGAAGGAGTTAATCTACCAGACATGGTGGAAAACTAGAAAAAGAAGGGGATGGAACACATATCGGAAGAGGAAGTCAGGAGAATTAATGATATACTAATAGCACGACAGAGAGCAGAAATCGATATGTAAAGCAAGAACCTGGGCATAGTCAAAGGAATGGGACTCCAAACAAAAGGTCTACTTCAAACCTCCACCAACTTCAAACAAAGGAAAAAGAGAGGGCGCAGATCCAATAATGAGGCATTGCAGGAACTGGGACAAATGCTCTTAAACTCTGGTAAGATGAAAGCTTTTAGATAGAGAGGAGGAATGACATGTTACAGAGTTTTGTGAACCCAACGTTTCGGACTGCCAAGTGAGTCCATCATCAGGGGATGCGACAATAGATATTCTTCAACATTAATGATGAATCCAAGAGCTATGTTAGGGTATATATATAGGTTATTAAGGATTGATGTGAGGAATTAGGTCGGCCATTTATTTATTTATTATTTATTTATTAATTATTGTTATTTATTTATTAATTAGGTCGGCCATTTATTTATTTATTTGTATTATTATTATTATTATTCTTATTATTATTATTTATTTATTTATTTATTTATTATGTTTTTTAATTTATTATTTTTTTCTCTTCAAATACCCTATATTATTATTTCTATTCATATTACTATTACTATTACTATTATTAATTAATTAATTTTTATTTTTATTTTATTATTGTGTTTAATTGCTATTATTTAGGTAGGTGGATTAATTCCTTTAATAAATAGCTTAAATGGATAAATAGATTAATTAATTAATTTTATATTTTATAGGTTTAATTATTATGTTTACTAATTTCTTCATATCAAATTCATTATTTTGAATAATGATTTACTTAATTTATTAATGTGTTTTAAATTAATTATTTATTTATTTAATTGTTTTAAATTATTTATTTATTTTATTGTTTTTATTTATTTATTTATTTATTTTTTTTATTTTATGTTATATATATATTTATATATATATATATATATATATATATATATATATATATATATATATGATGATGATGATGATGATGGTGGTTAACGTCCACTGAGACCAAATTGGTCTATCGGACCTACAATTTTCTTAATTTTTACTTGTCTGGCTCCTCGTCTTTCTTGGCGAGATTGGTGTTGTAGCTTTCTTTTTTTTCTCTACGGTCTTCCAACTTCCTTTATCTTGCATCTCCTTCATCTCTTCTGGTTCTTGGAACATTGGTGTCTTAGCTTCGCGATCTATTGTGTTCGTTCTTTTGAAGATAGTCGGAGAAGAAGTTTGGTCTGGGAGATCTGCTTTGCTGTTAAATGAAGATTTATTTTCTGAGTTATTCGAATCCTCATAACTGTTGATTTGCTGGGGCGGGATTTCTCCTTGCTTGTCTTGAGAGTTGTTTATTTCTTCCCTGCTTTCTTGTGACTCAGAGTTTTCTCTAGAATATTCTTCTTTGATGACAGTGTAGTGTTATTTTTGTGCTCCTTCCCACCATGTAGATCTGTGGTGGTTTTTTCTAGCAAAATTTTTCTCAGAGGCTTTTGGGCAATTTTTGGCTAGATGCCTGTCTCAAAGCAGGATCGACATCTGAAGAGGACACTTTCATAATCAAGTTTCTGGTTCCACACATAGTCTTTACTTGTTAGGTTTATTTCAGCTGGGAATCCGGCGCTGAAGTCCATTTCCACACAGATGCGTGCATAGGTGGTTCTGGCATATTCCTATGTTTCTGGGAACCTGCAGTAAAATTTCCCAATTGCATTTCCGATGGCTTTTAGTGAGGAGAGATTCCAGAGATGCAAGGGTAGGCTTGGCAATCTCACCCAAACTGGTGCTGAGGTTATCACTGCTGTATAGGGATCGAATGATGGGTCCCATGGCTTCATGAATAGGCCTGATTTTTCCCAAAACCAAGGGCCGGAATCTAGAATACATTGTCTGCTTTCAGGATTTTCAAAATCTACTATAAAGAAACCCCTAGCACAAGGGTAGATATTAATTTCATCAGAAATGACAGGCTTCCATACCTCTGAAATCCAATTGTGGAGTGCTATCAACCGCGGCCAAAAACCATTGAACCGGCAAATTAGGGCACTTTCGGAAAACTTCAAAGCTTCATCGAGTGAGGCCTGGACTACTTGGATAGTGGGAGCTGGGGCTTCACTCACGATATGGGCAGGAGATTGCCCTCCAGAGGGGGGTGAGCCACCAGTGATTTTTGCGAAGCTCGGAGCCATATTTTACTTGACCGTAGAACCCAGCCTTAGAGAAGATAAGGTTAGATCTAGATCTGGCCGCAGAAAATTAGATTGAGCAGCCTAGATCTAGATCTAACCGTAAAAAATTAGATCGAAATGCATAAGACCTGGAGAAAGACGCGGAGATCTGATATATATATATATATATATATATATATATATATATATATATATATCTATATATATATATATATATATATATATATATATATATAGATTTTATGTTATATTTTTTATTAAAATAGTTGATTAAATAATATTTATAGTTTTTTATTATGCTTACTGATTTATTAATTTGATTAAATAAATAATTAATTGATGAGATATAAATTAATTACTTAATTTTATTATTTCTTGATTTAATTATTATATTAATTACTTAATTTAATTGTTTAATTATTATTTTTATGTAAAAATTATCAATTACTTAACTACTGTATTTGACCTAATTGATAGAAAATTAACTTATTTTAATATTTACTAATATTTATTTATTTTCTTACCAATTAAAGTATTTATATTTGGTTAGTTGGGAAGTAATCTATTACTGATTTATGTTTTAATTAGTCCAATGATTTAATGTTTAAGGAGGATGATTAAGGAAAATTTCTTACTGATTTTAAGAGAGGAGGGAAGGTTAATATAAGGGATAAGAGCTGATTATTGTTTTTTTAAGATTTCAAGTAAAGGTTTCCAAGTGTTACTTAGTTTTAATCCATCATCCCGGTTAAAGTTGTTTTTCCTTTTTTCTATTTTAATGGCTTCTTTAATTTTCCTTTTAAGATAGTGTTCTTCTTTTTTAACAAGTTTGGCTTCTTCCATGCAGATGTAATGAGAGGAAGAGTGAACATGTTCTGCTAAGGCTGATTTAGAAATTCTTTCTCTTCTTAAGTCAGCAGTGTGTTCTTTAATTCTAATATTAAGATACCTACATGTTTCACCTATGTATTCCTTACCGCATGAGCAAGGAATCACATAAACACCTTTCTGAAGGTTAGGGTTTATGGGATCTTTAACAGAGTTGAATAATTGTCTGATGGTGTTAGTAGGGGTGAATGCTACATTAATGTTATGTTTATTGAGAACTTTAATAATTTTATCAGTGGTACCTTTTATGTATGGAAGGGAGACCTTAGGAGTTGATAAATTTTGATCATTAGTATTATTGATATTTTTCTTTAGGGATAGTTGCATGGCTTTCTTGATGGTATTTCTATTATATCCATTTAGCTCAAACACTTTGTGAAGATGGATGAGTTCATCATTTAAATGGTCAGGATCAGATATTCTAATCGCCCTAGTGGTTAAGGTCCTAATGATGCCTATCTTTTGTTTAGGGTGGTGATGGGAATTAGCATGAAGATATCTTTCTGTATGAGTTTTCTTTCTATAGACTTGGAAACCAAGAGACCCTTCTCTTTTAGTTAGAAGGACATCAAGAAAGGGAAGCTAGTTGTTGTTTTCAATTTCAATGGTGAATTTTATATGGTCAGAGAGGCTATTTAAGTGATTGAGGAATAGGTCAAGTTTTTCTTTTCCGTGACTCCACTTAGCAAATATGTCGTCCACAAACCTTTTCCCTTCTTCAGGGGTGTATGGAAACGACCTAAGAGCCTTCTGTTCAAAGTGCTCCATAAAGATGTTGGCAATTATGGGGGATAGAGGAGAACCCATATCCACACCATGAGTTTTCTCATAAATTATTCCTTTGAAACTGAAGTACGAAGATTTCAAGCATAGTTCTAAAAGATCCACAGTTTCTTTATCAGTGAGGTTTCTCATGATCTCAATAGCTTCATCAATAGGAATCATGGTATAAAGGGATACAATATCAAAGCTAACCATAAGATCTTCATCTTTCATTCGATGTTATTAATCCATTGAATAAAAGAATATGAGTCTTTAATATAAGAAGGGGTATTACCAGACAGGGGTCTAAGTTTTTTGGCAAGGTGTTTTGCCAGCAGGTAAGTAGGGGAACCTATGGTGTTTACTATAGGTCTGAGAGGTATGTTAGGTTTATGGACTTTAGGAGCCCCATAAATTCTAGGAATAATGGAACTATTAGGGATAATTTTCTTTTTTGTGACCTCATCTAAGGATGATTCTTTGATTTTCTTAATTACTTCACGCATGGTTTTCTCACTGGGATCTTTGTTAATGATTTTATAGCATCCACTATTATTTAGATGATCTTCCATTTTATTGTCATAATCACTTCTGTTCATGATTACAGTTGCGTTTCCTTTGTCAGCCTTTAGGATGACTATGTTTTTATTTTTTCTTAGGTTGTTTAAAGCTCTTTTTTCTTCTATGAAAATGTTAGATATAGGAGGTTTAACAGTTCTCAGAATTTTTGCAATATCTTGTCTGATTTCTTCACTTTTTGCTATATCTAAGTTTTTAATGGCTACTTTGATATTACTGATAACCTCTTCTACAAGAATGTTATTAAGGGTTATGGCAAAATTCAACCCTTTTTTCAAGATGGATTCAGCTGCACGATCTAGGATGATGTCTGATAAGTTAATGACCTGGGCTTTATCAGATGCCAAGAATAGATTGGGATGATGGTTTTGGGTTTTTAAGCTGATAGATGAGATGTTTGACAAGTTTCTGGATTTATCCATGTTATTATATATATTAGCCCTATTATCGTTAGGAGAAAATTCACTGTGCATATCAAAACATGATGGCACTGAATTGATATCAGGGCCTGTGCCGATGTTAATACACCTCCTATTCTTGTTTTTAAAAGCGTTGTTTAAGCTGATAGATGGGAAGTTTGAAAATTTTCTAGTTTTATCCACGTTATTATTTGTATCAGGGTTATTTTCATTCGGAGAAAATTCCTGAATTGTAACCGTGCCGTTTATTTTAGATGAGGAATCGAAATCGGATTGCTTTGAATTGATGCCAGGGACCGTGCTGATCTGAGAGCCGGAATTTGCTAGACTCACCTGTGCCATCGAATTATTTAAGACACTTGTTGTTCAAGTTTTATGATTACAGTTGCATTGCCTTTGTCAGCCTTTAGGATGACTATGTTTTTATTTTTTCTTAGGTTGTTTAAAGCTCTTTTTTCTTCTATGGAAATGTTAGATATAGGAGGTTTAGCAGTTCTCAAAATTTTTGCAATATCTTGTCTGATTTCTTCACTTTTTGCTATATCTAAGTTTTTAATGGATACTTCGATATTACTGATAACCTCTCCTACAGGAATTTTATTAGGGGTTATGGCAAAATTCAACCCTTTTTTCAAGATGGATTCAGCTGCACGATCTAGGATGATGTCTGATAAGTTAATGACCTAGGCTTTGTCAGATGCTAAGAATAGATTGGGATGAGGGTTTTGGGTTTTTAAGCTGATAAATGAGATGTTTGACAAGTTTCTGGATTTATCCATGTTATTATTTATATCAGCCCTATTATCATTAAGAGAAAATTCATTGTGCATATCAAAGCATGATGGCGCTAAATTGATATCAGGGCCCGTGCCTATGTTAATACACCTCCTATTATTGTTTTTAAAAGCGTTGTTTAAGCTGATAGATGGGAAGTTTGAAAAGTTTCTATTATTATCCACGTTATTATTTGTATCAGGGTTATTTTCATTCAAAGAAAAGTCCTGAATTGTAACCGTGCCGTTTATTTTAGATGAGGAATCGAAACCGGATTGCGTTGAATTGATGCCAGGGACCGTGCTGATCTAAGAACCGGAATTTGCTAGACTCACCTGTGCCATCGAATTATTTAATATAATACACCTGCTGTTCAAGTTTTATGATTACAGTTGTGTTACCTTTGTCAGCCTTTAGGATGACTATGTTTTTATTTTTTCTTAGGTTGTTTAAATCTCTTTTTTCTTCTATGGAAATGTTAGATATAGGAGGTTTAGTAGTTCTCTCAGAATTTTTGCAATATCTTGTCTGATTTCTTCACTTTTTGCTATATCTAAGTTTTTAATGGCTATTTCGATATTACTGATAACCTCTTCTACAGGAATTTTATTAGGGGTTATGGAAAAATTCAACCCTTTTTCAAGATGGATTCAGCTGCACGATCTAGGATGATGTCTGATAAGTTAATGACCTGGGCTTTGTCAGATGCCAAGAATAGATTAGGATGAGGGTTTTGGGTTTTTAAGCTGATAGATGAGATGTTTGAAAAGTTTCTGCATTTATCCATGTTATTATTTATATCAGCCCTATTATCATTAGGAGAAAATTCACTGTGCATATCAAAACATGATGGCACTGAATTGATATCAGGGCCCGTGCCGATGTAAATACACCTCCTATTCTTGTTTTTAAAAGCATTGTTTAAGCTGATAGATGGGAAGTTTGAAAAGTTTCTAGTTTTATCCACGTTATTATTTGTATCAGGGTTATTTTCATTCGGAGAAAATTCCTGAATTGTAACCATGTCGTTTATTTTAGATGAGGAATCGAAATCAGATTGCCCTGAATTGATGCCAGGGACCGTGCTGATCTGAGAGCCGGAATTTGCTAGACTCGCCTGTGCCATCGAATTATTTAAGATAATACACCTGTTGTTCAAGTTTTATGGTTACAGTTGCGTTGTCTTCGTCAGCCTTTAGGATGACTATGCTTTTATTTTTTCTTAGGTTGTTTAAAGCTCTTTTTTCTTCTATGGAAATGTTAGATATAGGAGGTTTTGGCAGTTCTCAGAATTTTTGCAATATCTTGTCTAATTTCTTCACTTTTTGCTATGTCTAAGTTTTTAATGGCTACTTTGATATTACTGATAACCTCTTCTACAAGAATTTTATTAGGGGTTATGGCAAAATTCAACCCTTTTTTCAAGATGGATTCAGCTGCTAGATTGGGATGCTATAAAATCATTAACAAAGATCCCAGTGAGAAAACCATTCATGAAGTAATTAAGAAAATCAAAGAATCATCCTTAGATGAGGTCACAAAAAAGAAAATTATCCCTAATAGTTCCATTATTCCTAGAATTTATGGGGCTCCTAAAGTCCATAAACCTAACATACCTCTCAGACCTATAGTAAACACCATAGGTTCCCCTACTTACCTGCTGGCAAAACACCTTGCCAAAAAATTTAGACCCATGTCTGGTAATACCCCTTCTTATATTAAAGACTCATATTATTTTGTTCAATGGATTAATAACATCGAAATGAAAGACGAAGATCTTATGGTTTGCTTTGATATTGTATCCCTTTATACCATGATTCCTATTGATGAAGCTATTGAGATCATGAGAAACCTCACTGATAAAGAAACTGTGGATCTTTTAGAACTATGCTTGAAATCTTCGTACTTCAGTTTCAAAGGAATAATTTATGAGCAAACTCATGGTGTGGCTATGGGTTCTCCTCTATCCCCCATAATTGCCAACATCTTTATGGAGCACTTTGAACAGAAGGCTCTTAGGTCATTTCCATTCATACACCCCTGAAGAATGGAAAAGGTTTGTGGACAACATATTTGCTAAGTGGAGTCATGGAAAAGAAAAACTTGACCTATTCCTCAATCACTTAAATAGCCTCTCTGACCATATAAAAGTCACCATTGAAATTGAAAACAACAACCAACTTCCCTTTCTTGATGTCCTTCTAACTAAAAGAGAAGGGTCGCTTGGTTTCCAGGTCTATAGAAAGAAAACTCATACAGAAAGATATCTTCATGCTAATTCCCATCACCACCCTAAACAAAAGATAGGCATCATTAGGACCTTAACCACTAGGGCAATCAGAATATCTGATCGTGACCATTTAAATGATGAACTCATCCATCTTCACAAAGTGTTTGAGCTAAATGGATATAATAGAAATACCATCAAGAAAGCCATGCAACTATCCCTAAAGAAAAATATCAATAATACTAATGATCAAAATTTATCAACTCCTAAGGTCTCCCTTCCATACATAAAAGGTACCACTGATAAAATTACTAAAGTTCTCAATAAACATAACATTAATGTAGCATTCACCCCTGCTAACACCATCAGACAATTATTCAACTTTGTTAAATATCCCATAAACCCTAACCTTCAGAAAGGTGTTTATGTGATTCCTTGCTCATGCGGTAAGGAATACATAGGTGAAACAGGTAGGTCTCTTAATATTAGAATTAAAGAACACACTGCTGACTTAAGAAGAGAAAGAATTTCTAAATCAGCCTTAGCAGAACATGTTCACTCTTACTCTCATTAAATCTGCATGGAAGAAGCCAAACTTGTTAAAAAAGAAGAACACTATCTTAAAAGGAAAATTAAAGAAGCCATTGAAATAGAAAAAAGGAAAAACAACTTTAACCGGGATGATGGATTAAAACTAAGTAACACTTGGAAACCTTTACTTGAAATCTTAAAAAAACAATAATCAGCTCTTATCCCTTATATTATCCTTCCCTCCTCTCTTAAAATCAGTAAGAAATTTTCCTTAATCATCCTCCTTAAACATTAAATCATTGGACTAATTAAAACATAAATCAGTAATAGATTACTTCCCAACTAACCAAATATAAATACTTTAATTGGTAAGAAAATAAATAAATATTAGTAAATATTAAAATAAGTTAATTTTCTATCAATTAGGTCAGATGCAGTAGTTAAGTAATTGATAATTTTTACATAAAAATAATAATTAAACAATTAAATTAAGTAATTAATATAATAATTAAATCAAGAAATATTAAAATTAAGTAATTAATTTATATCTCATCAATTATTTATTTATTTAATCAAATCAATAAATCAGCAAGCATAATAAAAAAATTATAAATATTATTTAATCAACTATTTTAATAAAAAAAATAACATAAAATCTAAATATATATATAACATAAAATAAAATAAATAAATAAATAAAAACAATAATAAATAAATAAATAATTTAAAACAATTAAATAATTAATTAATTACTTTAAAACACATTAATAAATTAAGTAAATCATTATTCAAAATAATTAATTTGATATAAAGAAATTAGTAAACATAATAATTAAACCTATAAAATATAAAATTAATTAATTAATCTGTTTATCCCTTTAAGCTATTTATCAAAGGAATTAATCCACCTACCTAACTTAATGATAGCAATTAAACACAATAATAAAATAAAAATAAAAATTAATTACTTAATTAATTAATAATAGTAATAGTAATATGAATAGAAATAATAATGTAGGGTATTTGAAGAGAAAAAAATAATAAATTAAAAAAAAATAATAATAAATAAATAAAATAAAAAATAAATAAATAAATAAAATTAAAAAATTAAAATATATATATATATATAAAATAAATAAATAAATAAATGATCGACCTAATTAATAAATAAATAACAATAATTAATAAATAAATGGCCGACCTAATTCCTCACATCAATCCTTAATAACCTATATATATACCCTAACATAGCTCTTGGATTCATCATTAATGTTGAAGAATATCTATTGTCGCATCCCCTGATGATGGACTCACTTGGCAGTCTGAAACGTTGGGTTCACAAAACTCTGTAACAGGTCATTCCTCCTCTCTATCTAAAACCATCATCACCTGTATGGATTCATTATTTAACAAGATGAAAGCTCTAGAAGCTTTTTCTCTAAACTACTAATTATTGTTTTAAAATGAAAGTCGTCTCTTGGAATGCTAGAGGGATTAATAGCCAAATAAAACAGCGACTTTTAAAGAAGAAGGTCCAAAAGGAAAAACCAGACATTATAGTTGTGCAAGAAACCAAATGTGCAAGTAGTACTATTAATAATGTAAGCAAAAAACTAGGCAAACATATGGAATACCTGGAAACCGCCAGCCATGGATGGGAGGGAGGTTTAATTACCCTGTGGGATCCGCAAGTAATCAAAATCCTCTCCTCTGAAGCAACCAGATCTTTCATAGCTATAGAAGCTCAGGTGGTAGGAAATTTGGAAACATATTTGTATACCAATGTCTATGGGCCTCAGAAGTTAGAAGAGAAATTTATTTTTCTAAGAACTCCGTTGAATCTGAAGCTAAGATATCCCAGAGCGAAGGCAGTCATAGGAGGGGATTTCAATATGATAAATACCCTAATGGAAAAGAAAGGAGGGACAATGAAACTCATCAAGGATTCTGAAGCCTTTTTAGATTTCATCAACACAGCTAAACTAGTGGATGTCCACCCCAAGAGTGGGGCTTTCACTTGGAATAACAAAAGGGGAGGTGAAAGACAAACTGCTTCTCAACTTGACAGATTTCTAATCTCCGAAAGTATTCTGTTGGAGGGAGTTATGGTAGAATCGGATATACTCCCTAGTGGAGGGTCAGACCATTGGCCCATTTCTCTGATTGCTTCTATCCAGGGCACTCCTAGAAATAAGCCGTTTAGATTTGAGAAATTTTGGCTCACCCAACCGGACTTCATTCAACTGATTGAAAAATGGTGGCATGAACCAGTGGACACCAGAGGTACCAAAATGTATAGATTACAAGCCAAACTGAGATACATCAAAACAAGATCAATATATGGAACAAAACAGTGTTTGGGAACATATTCAAAGAAAAAGTCAAATTAGAGGAGCAATTAGAGCAGATACACAAACGCTGGATCACTGGAGACATTAACCCAGAAATTGTAAACAAAGAAAAAATGTTGATGCAGCAATGGCAGCTTCATTACCAACAAGAGGAGACCCTTTGGAAACAAAAGTCTCGGATTCAGTGGCTCAAGGAAGGGGAAAAGAATACAAAATTCTTCCACAGATCAGTAATGGACCACAGAGGAGCCAATAAAATCCTCAGTCTCAAAAATGAACAGGGAGCCATTCTACAGACACATCAAGAAGTTTCAACCCTGCTTACTACGCATTTTAGCAACATAGCTCAAGAGCTAGAGGTTGATAGGACAGAAGCAATTGATGAACTCATCAAATCCATTCCCAAGACAATCACTAATGAGAAAAACCTAGCATTAACCCGAGAAATTTCTTTGGAAGAGGTGGAAGAAGCAGTGAAGGATATGCCAAATGATAAAGTTCCTGGGCCTGATGGTTTTACCATCAACTTCTACAAGGCTTGTTGGGACATTGTTAAAACAAAGGTCTGGGAAGTGGTGGAAGACTCTTGGCGTTCTGCCTCAATCCTCAAGTCCCTAAATTCTACTTTCCTTGCACTGATTCCAAAAGAAGAGGAGGCCAACACCCCAGAAAAATTTCGGCCTATCGCTTTGTGCAATGTTATATATAAAATTATCTCTAAAGTCATTGCTAACAGAATGAAACCTATTCTTCCGGGCCTCATCTCTGAAGAGCAATCGGGATATGTTGAGGGGAGACAAATTCTGGACAATATTTTACTAGCTCAAGAAATGATTCACGCGCTTCACTCCAGGAAAATTGCATGTATGGTGATGCAACTTGACTTATCAAAGGCTTATGATAAAGTCAACTGGAATTACTTGGAAGCAATTTTAAAAGCTTTTGGTTTTTCCAATCAATGGATAGTGTGGATTTTAGCTCCGATCAAATCTACTAAATTTTCTATTCTGGTAAACGGTGCCCTTTCCGATCAATTCTCCCCCTCACGAGGGCTCAGGCAAGGAGACCCATTATCACCTTTCCTTTTTGTTATCCTGATGGAAGGTTTAAGCAGACTCATACGCAGCGCTAAAGAGGAAGGAAGTATCAAAGGATTGCAGCCCCTGCCTTCCATTCCAGCGACTACTCACCAACAATTTGTTGATGATACGATGTTACATGGTACTCCCACAGTCAAAGAAGCCTTGGGCTATAAAAGGATCCTCAATCTTTTCAGCAAAGCTTCAAGTATGGAAGTTAATCTATCTAAATCCACCATCTTCTTTTTCAATACGCATTTAGAAGTGCAAAAAAATCTCTCTACCATTCTAGGCTTCTGGAGAAGCAGCCTGCCCTCTAGGTACCTAGCAGCGCCTCTAACGGATAAACCCTGGCAAAAAACTCATTGGGAGAAGATCCTAGCTAGCTTGGAGAAAAGATTCCATCTTTGGACCCACAGGGCCCTCAATTTTGCTGGTAGGCTAGTCTTAACCAAAGCAGTTCTGCAAGCTATTCCTCAATATATGCTCTCCATAATTCCTGCTCCCAAAGGAGTCCTTCAGAAAATGAGGGTGATCCAGAGAACTTTCTTATGGTCAGGAAATGCAGAGAAGAAAAAGTGGGCACTAGTGGCATGGAATAAAATGTGTAAACCCAAACAACTGGGAGGGTTAAACCTGCTAAACCCCTCCACCATCAATAGCGCCTGTGGGGCTAAGCTATGGTGGAAATGGCTGAAGGAACCCAATCTTCCTTGGGCTAGACATTGGAAGGAAAAATATGCTCCAATGCATAGTACTCAGAACCTAATCAGAATGCAAGAGAATCCAGAGGGCTCACCGATCTGGAACCTAGCAAGGAAAAATCGATACATTATACAGGAGAATAGCTTCTAGGAAATTCGCAATGGAAAAACTGCCTTTTTTTGGGAGGATGCCTGGCAACAACTCCCCAAGTTAGAAAGGCTTGAGTTTGCAGGTCTCAAAGAAATTACCAGGAGCTTGGGAGAACAACGGTGAGTCACTATTGGACTCCTAACAATAGGGACCCGGAGTGGAGAACTTGGACAGTCAATGAAACAGAGAACATGACCGAAGCAAACAATGACATTAGGGACTTGCAAACACTGTTAAACAAAAGAAGAATTAGAATTGCAGAAGACAACGACCAACTAAGATGGGGAAAACAAGGAGGGGGAAATTTCACACTCAAAGAAGCCAGAAACTGTATCGAACATTCGGAGAAAGAAGAAAAGGTGAAATGGAGCAACAAGGTCTGAGATTCTTAGTTCTGGCCGAAAATTAAAACCTTCCTTTGGCTCCTAATGCACAGGAAAACTCTCACTTGGGAGAATCTCCGAAAGAAAGGGTTTTGTGGCCCATCTAAATGCCCCATGTGTGAAAAGGAAGAAGAGACAATGAATCATCTATTCAACACATGTGAGTTGGCAAACCTCCTGTGGAATTGGGTGGAAACCACTTTGTAGCAAACGGACAGAACAAGAGATTCCATTCAAGAAACCATCGAAAATTGGTGAGGCAATTTCTCCAGTAATCAATTGGTCAACATCATTTGGAAAACCATGTCAGGGTTTATTACATGGTCAATCTGGAAAGAAAGGAATAGGAGAGTATTCTTGATCGAAACCAGAGATATAAATCATTCTATAGAAATTATCACACAAAATATCAGGCAATTGGTTCTTGTCAAAGGCAGACCAGAAAAAAGATAATAAAGCATCAAATGGGGACTTATAAATCTTGAAAGCTTTCAACTTGGATAAAGAAACCTTTGTGGCTACCATGAATCGCCAACAGGAGATAAACACCACTTTAAGCATCTGGAAACGACCACCTTTAGGCTTCCTCAAGCTAAATTTCGATGGTGCGTCGCGGGGTAATCCAGGTCTGGCCGGCATCGGAGGCATTCTCAGGAACAGTGAAGGAGAATTCAATACATCTATAGCAGAGCCTTAGGGGAAGGAACCAATAATGAGATGGAGTTCACAGCGATGAAACAGGGTCTTAGAATTCTTAGGAAATTACACGTGGGCGCGGCAGTGGTAGAAGGGGACTCCCAGCTCGCGATTACAGCAGCCAGAAGGATGTACGCGGGAGCTAAAGAAAGCAAAGATACACAGCATTGGTGACTAGCCAAAGTAATAGAGAGTATAACCGAACATCTTGGGCGTTTGAAAGGTTTAATATTTCAAGCTGTTCGCCACAAAGCAAATATAGTTGCGGACCATCTGGAAAATTATGGTATAGAGAACCCCACCAGCATCATGGACAGCTGTTGGCAGGACGTCACCTGCCTGAAAGTAAGAAACAAGTGTACCCTACTCTCGAGGCAGGATATGGTGAATGAAAGATAAGGACAAAGGGACGGCGCTCTATACAAGTATTGAGATATGATTATGATCAATCGTACTGCGGGGAGAATTAAGGGTCGGCAGAAGAATGAAGGACAGGCAAGAAATGGGCATTCAATGCACAAGCAGGTGGGAGTCACTCCCATCAACTCCATGATCGAAAAGTATGAGCGCCGCTGACGCCCTTATAGAAGTATGGACACTTGGCACGCTTCGAAGAAGTTCAAGAGAGGCAAACGTAAGAGCAAAAATCCGAGCCATCATCGAAAGTATGAACCACGAAGCAAGGATAATTATGAAGGGATTTGTGGTCAGCAGGTGACAAGATGGAATGCAGCAAGTGACTCACCCACTCTCCCCTCTATATCTTCAGTCCCCAGTAACGACAGAGTTAGTTGGCTGAAACTCTTTTCCTCGACCCTTAGAATGCGGTGTTGTTTGGTGCTTGAGTTTGAGATAATGGCGTGTGAGGGAAGAAGAAACGCGTCTGCCAACTGAGATCTTAAGCAGGCTTGGGAAGCCTATGAAACAAGGACCTATCAAAAGGAAAAACACAAGATTGAGGAGCTGGAGGCCATCGTAACTGAGGAAGAGGAGAACCTGGAGGCACATGATTTGGAGAAGGATATGGAATGGGTTCAGGACCCTGGCACATCTACAACACGAGCCACCCAATATGTCCGCACGCAAGCGGAAATGTGGAGGATGAAAACGATGCTGGAAAAAGCCATAAGCATGCAAGGTGACTACATCAGCCAGGCTCGACAGGCTCAACATGCAATTTCTGTAACTTCTGCGGAGCATGCGGCGATCTTGGAAGGCCTGGACTTCAAAATTAGCGGCCTAGAGCAGCAATTTGACAGCATTTCCAAGAAGCTTACAGTCTTGATCAGTTTTCTCCGTCACTCCATATGTCAAGAAGCCAGGAGTGCTGGGGAAGGGCGGAGGGGAACACAGGCAATAGTCAAAGCACATTTCCAGCGCCATCTCAGGCAGGCAGAGCCAAGGCTTATTATGTGGTTCTTGAGATGTAATGAGTCCTTGCTGCAAGCACTGGATGAGTTCTGGAGGCATGGGTCTGTATATGTGATTGTTGACCTTTGAATTCATCTGTTTTGTCAGTTTTTTCTTTTTTCTTCTCTAGCTGTCCAAGGCTCTATATGGGTCTCAGTTTGGTCACTGTTGTTTTTTTGTCAACCCCTGACTGCCTCTGCCGCCCTGCGTGGTGTGCCCTGGGGTTCTGTAGAAGTTCATTTTGGTCATGACGAGGTGTATGCGGATTAGGATAGCAGTCCTCTATCTGCACAAGTAGACCTTTTGTAAATATGTATTATTGTTTTAATATAAAATGTTGATTTACACAAAAAAAGACACTAACCTTCAATAAACTTGACAATATGCATTCATAGTCTAGAATTTTAACCAACAGACGAGTGTACAAACTTCAATGGTTCAATAGAGAATTAATGCAAAGTTGAGTAGATATTCTACGTTCCAGTTTAGAGGTAATGTTGAAGACAACATAGCTACTGCTTTCCACCCTTTCACCTTCAGAATTTGATAAGCCTTTCCCAAAGTCTCTTGATTCCAACAAAATAGAGATCCTTTCCGGGACAAAGTATATCAACACCCACTTCGTATGAGTTGGATTGGTGATATTTATGTGCTAACAAGATAGGTAGTGTGATTGGGAAAGGCAGCGGTATTATAAAATCCTTGAGGCAAGAAACTCATGCCAAGATCAAAATTGCAGATTCTATCCCTAATGTGGAAGAGAGGGTTATTATTATCTTCAGCTCTCGAAAGGATCAACGAAAGGAGAGAGAATTTGTCAGGGTTTCCTCGTTCAGCCAAGACTTAGCACTTCTGCCAAGTTTAGTCTATCTCTAAATTATATTCTGTGATTTTCTAATGGTGGGCTGGTTGAAGGTGTTAAGGATAATCGTTCAAAATGAGAAACTATTCCTTCAAGCTCGGGTGGAACTTTTTCTCGGGTTTCCTTTGGAGTATCAATCATCAACATCTAATTTTACTTATTCTGCTAAAATAGCAGAACTATATAATTTACCCAGTATATGGAAAACCTTCAAAGTTTCCACGAAACTAAAAGGAATTAAAACCCCAGTTCATAACCTTATCGTGTCTGAAATTAAATCAACTCACATGCATCTTCTGATGCAATCACCGTCAAATATGACCCGTTTAATCGAATGGCTATCACTTCACCTGCTCACCAACTAGCTTGGTCGATCTCCACCGTCGATCAATCCAGCTTAATCCAACGGCTATCACGTAATCTCACGTGAAATCTTGCATGATGCATAACAAGTCGAGAGCACGTGAGAAAATTGGTTTTCCCATGCTACGTGTCAACCCCTCAGGTCAATCATGTGAATTTGTAGAATACCATTTACAGATTTTAGGGCGCGCGAGATACTGCTTACCGCCTACAAAGACCGCTCCATTATTTTACACGTTTTCCACCCTTCTATTGACACGTGCCTTGATGTGATCTGTCCATTTCTTAACTTAATCTCCTCTGATAAGATCTTCGTCACTCATCTTCCATTAACCTTGTCCATTAATCTGACTAATCCAACGGTTTCTGTGCACTATTACGTTCTTTTGTTTCTTACTGTGTAATAGCCTATTCGACTTTCTTCCTGTTTATTTATTCTCGCCTTACAGTATTCAATTGTTTTGATCTTGATTTCCACTTTGTTTCTTCATTTCTTTGTGCCTTTACACTTCCTTCATAAATCCTTAGGTTCTAGGAAGCTTTGCAGATATACCTTCGATGTAACATTGAAGGTTTTCCCCAATATTGTCTGTGTGCAAACCCATAACACTCTTCTTTGCCTTCTTCTCCAATTCTACACACCTTTGGTAGAGCGCTCAGGTGTAGAGTCCAGGTGGGTGCGTTTTTTTATTTGAGGGAGTGGATAGAGAACCCATCACAAATCTAGCTGAGAGAGGTCATCCGGATAGTGTGCAGTATGAAATAGGCATGCACGCAATAATGGGAGTCCTATCCGCAGGAATGCAGAACTGACATGCACAGAGAGGCCACAATACAAGTGGCTCGGATTGGAGTAAGGCAGGAGTACTCCCGCCTGATACCATGTTAAACACATACATGGCAGCAACAGAATATTAAAGATAAGCATGAGAGTATATCTATTATTAACAAATGATATACATTTATAGTACATTCACATGACCTTTGGTTTTGTATTCCAAGGTCTCTTGGACTTCCTTAGACTATTCAGCTTCCACACCAACCCTTAGAGGATTAGGTGTCCAACATTTACATTACATTGATTTACATAGTATGGCCCATAGTAGTGATGTGGCCGAAATGACTCATGACACGACTCGAGATGACAATGCTGGTATGTTAATGCTGGTGGTGGTGTACATGTCGAGCTGCAGTGTTGTTGAGTGATGACTGTTCGCTTGGTGTATCACAACTTCACCTCCACATGGAAAGATGTGTGAAGTCCTCGATGGTCATTTGGTTTGCTTGATGTTGCATGTGCAAGTTTCTCCTTTTCTTGCACTTTGGCATGCTTGACATGTTCATCCATTTGCGAAAATATCTCCTTGCATGTTCGCTCATCTGTCCATTTGTGAACACATCCTTGCATGTTCATCCGTTCGCAAACACATCTTCGCATGGTCATTTGTTCATGAACACATATCCTCACATGCATCATTCGTTTGTCTTTTCATGAACACATCTTTTTCATGTACTCTCCTTGTTCATCCCATCTGTCATCGCTTCATGTTTATTCATGTAACTGTATCTGTAGTCAATCATGATGAGGCGACATCAAATCCATAAATATCCTAGTCTACCATGATGCATGATCATTCGCTTTCGGATGTAGGTGACTGGAAGAGAGGAAAAGGCTTCGAACTGTGCGGGGTAAGTTTCAAGCTGGGATTCGAGCTATGGGCACTGCGGTGAAAATTGCACAGAGGTCATTGGGAGACTGAGATGGAAGATCCAGATCATCAGTAACTGTCTGTGGGATCTGACTCGGTTGGAGAGTCGATCTTCACAATTTATGGAGGGAAGCAGTTTGGGCAGCATAGGGCCTTGGCATAAAAAACTGCATAATTCCTAAAGGGAGCTGGCAGCAGGCTGCGAGATGGCTTGGTAGAAAAAACTACACAATTCCTGGAGGGAGCTAGCAGCGGGTTGTGGGATGGCTTGGCAGCAAAAACTGTGTAATCCCTGGAGGGAGGTGGTAGTAGGTTGCGGGGTTGCGGGATACAATAACTACTCAATTGCTGGAACGTTCAACTACTAAAAAACCCTATGCAATTTCTGAGCTGAATGGGATGTTGGGCTACTAAGGGGTTTCCTCATGAAATCTACGCAGTTTTCTGGGTGAGCAGTCGGTCAGCTGTCTAGCTGGCTGGCTAGAAAAACTGCATAATTTTTGGAGGGAGACAGGGATGGGCACTGGGTGTCTATCCGGGCTATCTGTGCAATTTTCTCAGTCAGTGGAGTGGGCAAGGTCCATAGCTTCTGCACAATTTTTTAGGGGAGTGAGTCCCGGGGTGACTGCCCAGTCAAACAATCTGGTTGAGAAACAATAGGTTGGTTGATTTTCTTGTGGGCAGTGCAGATTGAGATGGCTTGCTAAGGAAATTATGTGCTATTATCAATGACATTCGGTCCGGTCGATTTTAGGATTGTGTAGTGTAGGCTGCTTGGGAGACAAACTCAAGCTCTGTGCAATTCTAGGCAACAGTACATGTTCACTAAGTGTTGACACTATGCAATGCAGCTCAACAAGGGTCCAGTTGTTGGAGGGTGATCCAGTCGTCAGAACTTCAGCAGAATGGCTAAGTGTGTGAGTGAGTGAACTTTTGCATACTTGATCTTTCGAACACACACACAACATGACTTGACGACAAGACACCTCAAACCATCAAGACAACACATGCTCAGTGTGATTGACTAATGGTGCAAGCGACAAGCACGATGCTTGTGATGGACCATTGAATGACCGCGACGATGCTTGCATGACAATGCATACAACATTGTGTCTGAGTGCGATAGATGTGTACATGGTGAACATAACTCAAGCACAACCTTCAACATCACCATAACAAGGTCGCAAGCATGACATAGAAATCAACATGTGGAAGATGACAGTTGGTTGAACAAGTGAAAAGAAGCAAGACATGTAGAAGAAACACATGAGATGACTTTTCATGTTTGGGCACATGCATGTTACTAAGGATAGAGTGATATGACAATGACGAGCAGTCCTGCAAACTCAACTAAGAAGTTTACTTTGAAATATGTTCTGTACTTACCATACTTACCCTCAAGATGATCATGCATTCGACGAAGTTTTCATACGGTCCTAATCTTTTCCATTACTCAGTTCCTTGGTCCTTCTCATCAACTCCTTGGAAGCGATTTCAACATGTCACCCTTTCCTGTAGTCACTGAGAGGTATATCTGCACGATTTCAGCGGACAATGACTGCTTCCATAATGAAGCCCTGGGAGGCCCATCTGCGCAATTTCTGCATGCAATACCAACAAGACAACTTGGACAACACTACACAGTTTTGAGGCTCAAAGCATTGTTGTGGGATAGGAGTCTCGAGAGGACACCTCTGCGCGATTCCTAAGTGCAGTGCAGCTAGATTGCTATGCGAATGTCTGGAGAGAAATGTTGGTTGGGGCCTTTGCGGGCTGTGGAGTTTTAGTGGGCAAGGAAGGTTGGTGTCTCTATGCAATGCGGGGTTTCAGTAGGCAAGGGAGGAATCTTGATGGTTGCAGAAGTAAAGCGCACAGTTCTGGGAAGATGGATGAGGCTAGGTTGCTTGGGAAAATGGCTAAGTGTGAGATCAGTGAAACATATGCAAACATTGATACGACTCAACTGTGATCACACATGGACACTTTGTGACACAATTTAGACCATCCATAATACATAAGACATCCTTTTCTTGATGCAACAACCTTTGTGACGTGAGTGCATGACGTGAGTGTGAAACATGTCTATGTGATGAAGACCACTCATGTGCACACAATCTCCTTGAAGCAAGACAACATTCCCTTTGCATGACAAACAACAACCCCTATGCCCAAAAATGACATATGCTGCATAAAGATGAGAATGCAAACAACTCTTTAGGATCAAGGAGGGGAGATTGAAATCATCAGCTTACCAACAAATGACCCAGGACAATCAATCGCAGGATCCAAAGTAGGCTCCAAAATTTGCATGCGAGCCAAAATTTGGGAGGGTGGTTGTAGCTGCTACAACAGTTTCATACCTTGATCTAGAAATCGTATGGTTTTAAGTGTGGTAAGTATTTGTGGGAACAATTATATGCTTCTTCATGTGAATGTTGGTTAGAAGTTATAATAATATGCTTTCATATGCTCTGAGGTGACTCATTTATTTAGCACTTTGTTTGTGAAATTTGATTCCGGATTTCAATGTTGTTATCGATTAGTAATGTTTTAACAAAGTGTTGATATAGAGATATCATAAAATGAGAGATAGATATACATCTCTTGAGTCAATAGTTACACAAGACTTGGATATCTCCAGAAACTCATTGTCCTCTATCACATTATAAGTATAGCATAGCCTTGCATATTCGAGACCCTTTCTTCAATTGTAACTCGGGTTAGTAAATCACATAATGAGACCTTCATCTATTGTTGAACAATTTAACAAGCTTGTTGAGTATCGTGGCTTAACCCACATTCACTAGATTTAAAAAAAATTGATGAGTAATGCCTCGAGTTGCACTAAGTTAAAATTGATCTAGAACCATTAGTTGGATTCAACTTTAATGAAAACCATGTCATATTATTACTTGATTCATGTTGTATAGATGTGAAACAGAGTCTTATATTTAATTATTGTGGTTGTTTGACTCACAAAAATTGCATATTCAACTTAAGTTGTTTGATTCACAAAGTTTGTACGTTCACTCTTTTGAATATTAATCTATAAAACCATACACTTATACCTTCTTTGAATAGTTGTTTACAAAGTGTTGATTGCCAATGTCATATCCCTATAAATTTTATGAATATTTATTTGCAAGGTATTGATTTGTATTCCTAGGGTTACAGAGTGCTCTTCCATTGCACAAGTATGATAGCATGACATTTTCAGTCTTGATATTTGATTGAAGCGAAACATTTTTTGGAGTGTGCACATGAGATTGTGAGAATACTAGAGAGGACATTTTCATTTATGCATGTAGTGCATGTTTAAACAACTAATGCATTTGGTTGGATTAATAACACCTAAATCAAATCTAAGTCCATTCTTTCATTTTCTTTGATTTTACACAAGGTTAAGTGGTTATAGAACAAGAGTACAAGATTCACGTTAGAGTTTATCATTCATTTTTATTTGAGTGCTCTGCTCTGTTTAACATGATAAGTGCGTGGATTTTCTAGGGTTTTCACTCTTGTGTTGCCTCGTTTATCAAGACAGTCTTTATGCTTGAGATGCTCAGTTAGTTAAAAAGTTAATGATCAAATTCAAGAACTAGAGCAGGGGTTTAACTATTGTTTGTAGGAACCTAGAATGTTTTTGATGAAAAAGTTAGAAAATGGATTTGATTTAAGGTTTGTAGGGTCTTTCTCAAGCATTTCTAATGATGGACCTTGTTGTAGCAGCTGCAACACTCCTCCACAATTTTTCCTTAGCTTCATTTTGGAGCCTCCCTACCAACCATCCTTAGCAGCATGTCTTGCATTAACAGGTACTTATGCTTTAGTTGAGTTTCTGTGGCTTATCAGTTTTTGTTTGCTAACTTGTTTTCCTTCAACCTGCAAGATGACATCCCGTGACTTGGTCATCAATTGGTTGTTGTGCTCGCTTGAAAAATTGCGCAGAACTGGAGGGAAACCAACCTTGCTCTACAGAATTGTGCAGAGCATCAAGGTAGCCTGTTGCTCTCCAGAAATGTGTAGAAAAAGTAGGTAGCCTTCCCTCTAAAAATTTTACAGAGAATCCCATCACTGGGCTTGCTCTCAAAGTTTGTGCAGATCTAGCTAACAGGCTTGGCTTCAGTCCATAAATTGCTCAGAGCCTGAGGGGCAGCCAGAGCGAATCAACCCAGAAACGATGCAGAAGTCACCGCAAGGCTTGCAGTCAGTTGCATATGATCCCAAGTTGACTGGCTCCCTCTAGGACTGAGAAATATTGCCTTGCATGCATGGCCTGTTTTTTCTCGAAAAAGAAAAAAGAAAAAAGAAAAAAACAAAAATCATCCCTAGATTTTAGGGAACTATTTTTAGCATGTGGGGGTTACATGCAAAATCCGTTTTAGAAACCTCCTTCCAAATGTCTCATTTTCATATATTTGTGGAATACACGTCATAAGCCTCAATCTTATCAAAACTATTTATTTGATGCTTCAGATCTCATTCCTCACTTCGATCTTGGAGCTCTTGCATCCCCATCGCATCTAGGAGCATTCGGCACACTCAACTCAATTTTTTTTGGGTAAGTCCAGTTTTCATGTCTTTTGTTTCTCTTCTATTGCTTTTTTTATTTTGGTTTGTGTAAGTGCTATTTGATGGACTTATTGAATGTGTGTTGTTGTTTTAATACATGTTAGCATGTAGAAGCATTGTTTCAATTTTTTCATTGCATCTCCTTGTTGTCGCATGCATGACATTGTTTCTGCACTGGCGATTGTCGTTGCGGTGACCCGCTTCACACACTTAGTTGTTTTTCCAATTTTAATGAATCATGCACTCACTATTTGCATTCATGTTCATTCACTCATGTCTGCACCCAGCTTTTCACATGCATTCAGTCTTTACTGTTTTCAGTCGCCTGTCGACGAGTCTGGGCTGCCTTTGACCCAGACCTTGCCTTTCCCGGCTTGCACTGCACATTTCTGAGAGTGAAGGCCTTGCCTTCCTCCCAGGAATTACGCAAAGCTTTCCTCACACTGGCCTCCCAAGCTTTCTCTATGCAATTCTAAGAGGCAGTGCCCCATTGGCCCCTAGAATTGCCCAATGCAGTTTTACCTAGTCATATTCAAGCTTACTAAAATTGCGCATTGTGTAGTTTCAGTCCTCAGCGGGCCAAGCTAGACTATGATTTTCACAGTTTCAGTAGCCAGTTAGCCCACTGATAGTTGAGATTGTGTTTTGCGTAGTTCTGGAAGTCATTCTCCTAGCCTCCCAGTGAAAATTGCGCAAATCTTCCAGTGAGTCACCCAGGTGTGTTTCATTTTAGTCCTCAAGTTGTTTTGGTTTTCAACTGACATTTTGCTTGCCCTAATTGTTGCTTTGTCTTTAGGTATCATAGGTGTTCATCAGTCTCTCAACAGTATAGGTACAATGGCTTCCAAGAGATCAGGGTAAAAGGACATTGTTGAGAGTGCAACTAGGGATGTGGTCGAGCAAGTGTCTATGAGCTTGCCCATCTATGAAGACACTAAGTTGTTCATAGACAAGGAAATCAAGATGAAATGGCAGGACATCAATGACATATTTTTAGGCACCTTTTAGGATAATTTGGAGGACCATAGAGTCTATTTCATAATACACAAGTCTAGCTTGTACCAGATTGCATGCAGGTATCTCGCATTTCCATGCGCAGACATGGTCCACTGGATTGTCACGTATACTGATCCAGAGACAATGGTGTTGAGAAATGTTAGTGGAATAGAACTTGCTACCTTCAGGGCAAAGGAATTTCAGGTGATGTATCACTTGCCATTGTTGGTGGTCACATTGGATGCACCCTTCACCAGACCCAGCAGTAGTGCAAACTCAAGAGACATCTTGAAGATCTGGGTGAAAGAGCCATCTAAGTTCAGGACAACACCCAACCAAGTGTGCAAGACAAGGATATTGTGGAAGGATTACCATCACTTGGTCATCTTTGCATGTCACTTATATGGCCAAGGGAGTACAGAAACATTCTCATAGAGTTGGGTGATTTTTTTAGATCAGCTGGCAAACGAAGGAAGACCTTTTAATTGGTCTGACATGTTGGCTCTCTAGCTGAAGGGAAAAGTAGCAGAAGCCCAACATCCGTCCAAGGGTAAGCAAGAAAATATTTTCTTGTTTGCTTACATACTTGATGTGATCTGTTCCTGTTAGTAGTTCCCAGGCTTGGGTTGGGCATGGGCACCTTCAGAAACCTCGATGCACACTTATTACAAGTTGTTCTCCGAGTGAAGCTTCTATGGAGTAATAATACAACTATCAAACCACTTCTTCACCCTGGTGTACAGGATGATATTTGAGCAGGATCTAGCTTGCATGTCACAAGTAGTGATGGAGGCATTGATTGACATATAATATTGGCATGCCTCAACCCTTGGAAACTTCATATGGATGTACAGCAGGAAGAAGTCTCCACATGTTTTACTAAAGTTTTCCATGGATAAGTTGGTCATGAAAGAAGTTGTATATCACATCTTGACAAGGTTGTTAGCGAGATTGCACAAGAAGAATAAGGCACCTTGGCCCACTCTTCCTCTGCGGATTGGGTTGTATGAGATCCAAAATCTCAAGCATGCTGATGTTGAGACAGAGGAATTCAAGAGGTTCACCTTTGGCAGCACAAGTTTCAATCCATATGACCCACATTTCTTAGTGAAGGAACATTGTGCGAGAGTGTATCATCCTTGGATCCATGGGGTGTATCATTAGCCTAAGGAAGACACATGGAGATACTACTATAACTTCTCAAGGCTCAATGAACCAGTCAGAATGGTTGTAGAGTGGTTGGCATCACAGAAGGCAGTAGCATCTTAGAGAGCAGAAACATCAGCAGCAGCAAATGGTAGCAGACCTGTGCTTCACAAAGGCAAAAGGAAGGTTGCTAACAACACAGAGACGGAGCAAAGTTTTAAGCTCAAAGAAGTTGAAAGCAGCTTTGGAGATTGAAGCAAAGATGTGATAGCATGATAGGAGGATTGCGCAAAGACAGAGGGAGAAGCAAAGGTTGGAGGAGGAAGAAAAGGATTTGTAGGAGTTGAAGCAACAATTAAGGGAAGAACAAGAGTTGAACATAAGAGAGAAGGAAGTGAAATAGGAATAGGAACAACAAGAGGCGCAACATGAACATATTGATGAAACTACACCCATACAAGTTATTGATTCATCGCGAGCAGTTGGCACATAGTGGACAGATTGAGAAGTCACAAGAGCAGGACTTTGCTAAGGAGATTGAACAGATGCTAGAGACGATGAACATGGATGTGGTTTAGCCAAAGTTAGATCAGGACATTGACCTCATTCCTAGAAACCAAGAGGTCACTCCACTAGCTTCACCAGATCCAGGAGCAGAGAAAGTCCCAAGTGATCAAGGAGACATTGAAATCCTTAAGGAAAATCCAGAAGTGGATATGCACAACATATCCTTCAATGAGTCCAAACACAGAGTTGTACATTCAATCAGAGTGCCCACTATGAATGTCCATGTATCTCCTGCGCAGTTTGAAGAACGAGTGATCGTGTCCGATGTACGCAAGAATCCAGCTGCATTGGTCAATGCTACCAAGGCACATGTCAAAGCCACGAGCTCGAGTATTAGATTCTTGATAGTTGAGAACAATCATGTGGCTAAGGAGCTACAAGCAGCCAAGTAGGGAGAATAGCAAATTACAGCATCCGTAGAGTAGAGTTTATGAAAGAATTAATTTATGAAGTATCATCTCTTGAGACAGTCATGTGGAATCTATACTTCATGTTCATCATTGTGCATAAGTCAGTTGTCCATCTCAAAGGTTGGCAGTAGTGTTGTGCTAGGAGAGCATGCATCTTGTCAGGCATACACACTGTTTTCGATCACATGCAGATATGGACAATGAGGTACAAGGGAACCCCATTTCACTCGCCAAAGATGATGAAGCCAAAGGCAGTGGATTTGAAGGCACACATTTGGAGTCAGATATAGAACTATGAAGAACTCCCACAGCTCATCACCATCGTACAGGCTTCACATGCATGAGTGTTTAGGAGCATGGATGTCATTGTGCACATGCTTGCTGTCCCATCCATTGGCACACTCACCGAGGTGAAGACAAGGAACCAAGTCCAAATGGAGATGGACATGTACTTTGATCATTTGATGCACATAGGAACCAACGCAAACTTTCAAATGAGTGCAAACACTATGCATCAACATGTCATTGGTTCCGTTTCACTCAAGACCATGATGCGCATGCTATCTGACGCGTTGAATAGAGGTGCCAAATCAGTGTACCCAAATGCAATTGAGTCAAGAGTTTTCTTTCATAAGGATGTCACCACAGAGTATGCAAACACCATAACAGACTACCAAGCTTGGCATCAGTTTTCCACCATTGACCATCGAGAGGATGTCGAAGAGTTGATCTTCCCACAACTGTCTGAGTCTTAATGATGTCTTGCATGGCTTACTCAAGCCCATTTTTGTCTCACATGGGTACATGTGAAAATTGTATTGTAAACATGTTGTAAATGTGAAAGACCAAGTGTCAATGGTAGAATGTAACAATCATGTGCAAGTATAAGAGTCATGAGGGTAGGCAAAGAGTCACAAAGGGGAATGTCAAGGGTCACCCCACACTTTTCTATTTATAGAACGTCATAACTCATTGTACTGGCTTTTGGGAGCCAAGCTTCCTATAGGTATAGCTTATAGAAAGCTTGGAGTGCATTGTAACAAGCCTTGGCTTCTCCACAATGCAGAGCTAGTACATCTCTTTGGATGAGAAGACAACAGTGACTGTAATTTTTCGGTATCGAGGCTAGTGGTTGTCATGATTTTATGTATGATTGTATCTTTCACTCTTTTAATATGACAGAACCAAAAGTTTCATGCATATATTGTTATTGTAGTTCAGCTATCCTGGTTACTCTAATGATGTATGTAGTTGTAATTTACACATGTATGTATGGACTATTCCGTATGTGGTTGTATGAATCTTATCAAAGCATGTTGTTGATATAACTCATCACTTTGGATCGTCAGCTATCCTTCTTTCAATCTCGTGATGTCATTCAGCTCATGCGTTCCCTTTCAAGTTTCGTGCGTTCATATGCTTCTAAGGGGCACACCCTTCTCCCCTTCCATGTGTTAGAGCCCTTCATGCACCTTCCTTGACTTGCTGCAAGGTCACACCCTTTCTTCCAACAAGGAAATCTTACTTACCTCTGCGTACAACCGCAATCAAGGTGATATCGTACTATCCACTACTGGGACTCCTACTCCAAATAGTCTGAGGTCTAGTTGGGACTTCTTACCGAGGAGATCGCGTGACATGTTGGCGGGTCCAGCTCCATCAACATACCTTAAAGTCTATGGACCCAAGATTGATGTCAAATGTTGGGTCATTTATATACATATACTACAAATAATTTTTTGGCACCATTTTCGAGAAAGCACTAGGGAAAATTTTTGGTAATTTTGAGTGAATTCTTTTCTGAATTAGAGGTGAGGCTCTGTGTTATTTTTTTTAGCAGGTGTGCTTTTGTTTGTTGCTTTCTAGGAGGGTTAATTTTTCACTATGAGGGACTGATGTAGGTATGTTTTTTTGAAATAGCTGCAAAATTTCATTGGGTTTGAATTAATGTAGACAAGCAAGTGATTTTTATAGTCTTTACTTAGTTTTATGATTACATTTTTCTTTTTTTCAATATGAATACCAAGAGGGGTAGAGGTCCAAAACCTAAGAAGGGTAGAGGAAAAATTGATCATTTGGAAAACCCTTTTTCTCACGTTGAGATTGTTGTAGGTAAAAACTCCAAGTATGCTTAGACTAATGAGTCGAGTACTCTGTAGTTGGAATTTGGAAACAACAATTCAAGTGTATCTCAACCAGCAAGGGAAAATAAGGTGACTTTTGCAGCTAATTCTCCCCCTGTGGCTGAGACTTCAGAGAATAGTTAGCCTTCATTCAACAAAAGGTATAATTTACTTAGAGGAAAAGATATGGAATATCATGAATATGGTAATGGTGAAGGATTTCGGGAGAACGACCCATAAGGAGATCCCACCTTCGGATTTCCAATCTTGGACCCCGATGCTGTTATGCAGATGAAAAACATTCCACCATTGGTTCTCTCTCATTTTCATGGTAAGATGCATGAATATCATGATGCTTTTATATTCGAATTTGATAGACTGTGTAGGAGTTATGATTATTCTTTAGATGGCCAGAAATCAAAGATTTTCCCTGCTACCCTTAAAGTCTCAACTTTGCGCTCGTTTATGGGGATGGGGGGAAATACCATAAACACCTGGGATGAGATGGAGAGAATTTTCCTTGGAAAATATCAAAAGTATTGGATTTGCAGGATGGGATTTTTAGGATGACATAATGTGAAGATAAAAGTTTGGAAGATTATATCTAAAGGTTCTTGTATAGCCCCCAAAGTTCCAAACATAGATTCAATCCTGGCACCATTAGGACTCTAATTTTGGATGGGTCAATGAATATTTTGAATTTATTAGGACAAGGAGATATATCCCAACTGAATTTTGAACAAAAATTGTGATGTATGCAGGAAGTATTCATGCATTTAATCCAGATGTGGTAGGGGATTAAAACGAAGTTATTTTAAAAATATAAAATTTGGAACCACTCACACTATTAGAGTTGAATTTGAGCATAAAATAAATGATCTTAGAACTAAATTAATGCAAAAATTTAATTTGCAATTATATTTTATAAAATTTCAACATAAAAAAATAAAAAAATTAAAAAAAATTAGTTAAAAATAAAATTAATTAAAAAATTAAAAATTTAAAAAAAATAATTAATTAATATATATATAAAAATATAAAAATTAAAATATAAAATATATATATATATATATATATATATATAGATAGATAGATAATAAATTGCATTATCTATTTTTTCCCAAAATGTAGAAAGAAGCATCTATTGCATGACTTCCCTACATATGTTTCTAAAAGTTGTGCTCTTGTGTAGGTGAACGACCTATGGATGAATGTCCTCGATGCTTGGTTTGAGTGCAATCATGCAAGAAGGGAACCAAGTACCTGAACTGTTGCATGTGATGGGAGTGAGGAAAATATGGAAACATGTAAGTTCAGGTATGAATCCTGTACTTGCACCTTATTTTCCTAGTTTTCATGGTCAACCACAACAATCAAATCAAAATTGGACTAGTTCTCCACCTTGGAAACAAGTGTATCCCTAGTTGTTTAGTCAGCCTCCCCTTGGCAATAAGGATAGAGAGGGTGTTCACATCCTCATTTTCATACCCTCTACAATCAAATCAATCTTACCCTACATCATATACATATTATCCGTAATCTCATCCTTCATTACTAGTTCGTTTGCCTCAGCAGATGCAACCCACGCCACCTTACTTACCATTGCCTCCACCATTTATGGCACTACAATTACCCACACAATGAGTGCCCAACCCAAATAATAAAGTAGTGCAAAACAGTCTTTATGTTGAACCGCCCCTTTTCCCTACTTATTAGATCATGCTAGTTGATTTCCATGACCTACAATTGAGATCGGAAAGAATGATATAAATACACACACACAAAAAAAAAAACGTAAGTCATCATTGAGGAAAGACACGAGGAGGAAACTCTCGATCATTCAAACAATGATATTGTACCACAATAGGCCCCTACGCGCTCAGATCTCTTACCTTCTTCTTCAAACTTTCCTCCCTACCCAAAGAGGTTAGCTTTAAAGAAATTTGATGCTACCCCTGAGTTCTACCTGGCTTCTAAGTTGAGGAACATTTGCATAAAAGTTCCTCTATTGTAGGATTTGAAAGATATTCTTATATATGCTAAATCCATCTAGTAACTTTGCATCAAGAAGTTAGGAAAGAAAATAACTAAGCCCCACGCTATCCAATTGTTGACAAGGTAGCTAAGTTGATGATAGGGCATACTTATGTCGACAAATATACAGACCCCAAAAGCCTAGTTGTCTTTGTCCAAATAGGTGGCATCTTTGTCCCTAATGTTTTAATTTACCTTATATTTTCCATCAATGTGACAACCCAACAAACCATGGAGCAACTTGGATTGACTCACATTCGTCCTACACTCAACGTCCTTGAGCTTGCTAATCGATCTAAAATCAAGTCGAAGGGTGTTCTGGATGATGTGATTGTCTTGCTTGATTCATGGGAGTACCCCATGGACTTCATTATCCTTCAACCTAAAAATAATATCAAGGGACATCCTTTGATTTTGTGATGGCCATGGCTCACGAGATTCTATGCTTATATCGGTTGTCGCTCCAACAATATGTTTATTTCACATGGGGATTCAAGGAAGAAGGTCACCCTTTACCCACCCGCTAGATCCATTCAAGAGTTGAGTGACACTCTGTGGTTAGATGCTAGTAGTAGTGATGAGGAAACTTAGTCTCTCTCTATTATATATCAGGTACATTAGTTTATAGAGTGTACTGAGAAGAGTCAAACCCATGAATTTGTTGTCAACTTGGACACTACGAAGAATTCTAAACTATTTCACCATATTATTAGTCCAAGCTTTCAGGAGAGTTGTGATCTGTAAACCTTGTCACCGATGTTGGGTCATGGAATTGTTACCTTTATACATTTACTATCTTATTCCATTTTCTGCTTTCTGTTCAAATTTTGCTTTGTCTATTACTGATGATGATCCCAGAACTATGAAGGAAGCAGTAGATTCAGAGGATGGAAAACTCTGGAAAGAGGCCATGGTTGATGAAATGGCATCTTTGCACAAAAATGAGTCTTGGGATCTGGTGGAGTTGTCGGCTGGAAGGAAACCCATTGGCAGCAAATGGATGTTTAAAAAGAAGACAAATGCAGAAGGGAAGGTGGAGAAATACAAATCTCGGTTGGTAGCAAAAGGTTATTCCCAGGTGTCAGGAATTGATTTTGGTGATATTTTTTCTCCTGTTGCCAAGGTAACTTCTATTAGGTTACTTTTATCCGTTGTTGTTGCTTTTGATTTTGAGGTAGAACAGATGGATGTGAAGACAACATTTCTTCATGGGGATTTGGAAGAGGAAATCTACATGAAGCAACCTGAAGGCTTTGCGGTGAAGGGTAAGAAAGAACTGGTATGCAAGTTAAAGAAGTCTCTGTATGGGTTAAAACAGTCACCAAGGATGTGGTATCAGAAATTTGATACATTTATACGGGGACTTGGCTTCACCAGAAGCAAAGCAGATCACTGTGTGTATTTTAAATTAATTGGTGACCGTGTTATTTATCTGGTCTTGTATGTGGATGATATGTTGCTGGTTGGAAATGACAAAGAAATTATCCAGGACTTGAAGACCCAATTGTCCTCCAAATTCGACATGAAAGATCTTGGTGCTGCAAACTATATTTTGGGCATGGAAATTAAAAGAGATCGGGCAAAGAGTGTTGGAGAGTGTTGGACAGCAAATTCAAATATGACAAATCGGGTATGTATGTTATAGCCTTTTTGGCAAACCCCTACAACTATGCAGCAGCCATGTTATGTAGATTGTATGGGCTACCCAATAATACTAAGTTTTCAATAGAATGGATTCCTCTGATTGATGTCTGTGTTAATTCCCATATCATGAATTGGCCTTCCATCCTATATGACAACCTAACCACCACCATTACCGAATATCAACAAAATAAAGCCTCCTCTTCAGATAACCTCCCTCCCTTAGATTTTAGTGCCTACATTATGGATGCTATCTGTTTTTGAACGAGATTTCCAACCATGGGTTGGAAATTGACCTTACAACATTCTTACCCAATCCATCTCATTCATAAAAAAATATGGGAATTGCATTACAAACCTCACTTTTATAAGATATTTCATGCTATTGTGTTGCCCCTACATCAAATAATTTTCAATAAGAAAGCCCCTAGGTTTTCCCAAGAAGCCGACGTAGACCTCCTTATTATCGGCAAGTATTTCATTGAAGAATGGTTCACCTACATTAGGGTTTTTGGTAGCACAGCCGATCCACATGTCCTTCCTTTATATGTTTATGATAAGTTATTAGCAAGAGAGATTTCCTACCAAACTGTGGGAAGAGGCTTGACTGAAGTTCTCAAAGACGACAAGAAGTCATTATGGCCCACTCTCCCTGTCAAATGCAGTTCTTTTTCTTTAGTGAATTTTGTTCATGCCACTAAGGAATCAGCACATAAGGAAGCCCTGAGGCTTCATACATTGCCGAAGAGGAAATTTGATCCAAGCAAAGTGGCATATAATGTCACTACCGGAGTGAAGCTCAAGCCATACAACCATGAAGATAATTATTTTGAGGATTTGTTACAGTCGTTCGTATCCTTCGAACAAGAATTTTAATGGGCAAAGGTGAATCTGAAACCTGAATATTTTCAAATATTTCAGGAATTCAGAGATGAGAGGCTCTGGGTGATCCCAATGCATCTATTAAAGGCTGAGGATAAGTCTACACCAAGTGTCACTGTTGATAGTGGAGGTCCTAGCTCTCAAGTACTCTCAGGTAAACACTAAGAAGACACCAGACACAGGGAAACCCCAAGATGTAGACAACACAGCTGAGTCCAGTAGGAAGTTAGCTGAGAAACAAGTGATGAGCACCCCAACTACCGGGATAAATTTAGAGGCCAAAGGCAGTAGTTTGGAGCAGGAGCCGAATCAGTTTAATCAGAAATTGCAAGGCACTCCCAAGGCCTCAAATACCCAAGAAACAGAGGAATGTAAAACTCCTATGCATGTTCATAAGGATACAGAGCCCAAGTCTATCAGTGAATAGTCCACACCTATGGAGGAACAAGCAACAATGCCCCATCATACTGAAATTATCCTTGCTCTGCCCACATTAGAAATTTTTCTAAAAGTAACTGAAATACCTCCTCTTGATGTGTTCTATAGGCCTCTCCACAAGGCTGTAGTTAGAAGGCGGAGAAAAAGGAGAAGGGTAGATACACCCAAATTCCCACCTGGAAATGAGCCAATGGACGTTGTTTGGAAGGACATTCCTTTCAATCCAACAGAGAACTTGACTGTTGGGTTGTGTTATATTCTTTCCACGACTAACCCGCGTAGCGAAATGGGGGTTAGAGGGGGGGCAGAGCCCCCCCTTCATTGCACTGATTGTGTAGCGGGGGGGTCACATGGGGGGGCGGCAGCCCCCCCTGTCTGGGGGGTTTGAGGGGGGTGGGTAGCCCCCCTCTACGGGGTCCGGGGCAACGCCCCGAAAAAAAAAAAAATTGGACCCTATATTAGGTTGGGCGAACCTACCTATGGTTTTCGGTCCTTGGTTTTGGACGCAATGGTTTTCGGTCCATGGTATTGGATGCTTCGGCATGTATAAATATGTATTGTAACATTGAAAGGAATATAATGAAAAATCAAGCTGGTAGTCTCGGTTTTGGGATCCAGGGGAAAATCTCTATGTATATGTGTTTTATGTGTTATTCTCTCGCATTGTTTATTTTTCTATGATTTAGAATTCGTATGCAGGTAATTTTTGTACGGGGTTAAAACCTACATTTGGTATTAGAGTTGTTTTGGCTTCAAGGGGATGCCTTTGTTGCTGAGGGGTTTCGATCGGGCCTGTGGTAGACCCTGTTTAGTGGGAGATCTGCAAGATCGATTATGGTGGTGAAAGAATATGGCGAGCAGCGAAAAGATAGAGATCGAGAAGTTCAATGGTCAGACTTTTGAGTTGTGGAAACTCAAGATGGAGGATCTGTTGGTGGATAAAGATCAGTGGATCGCAGTAGATCCAGGTACTAAACCAACGGGAGTGACCGATGAAGAATGGAAGAAGTTGGATCGGAAGGCAAAGAGCACAATACAATTGTGTGTCTCAGATTCAATATTGCTGAATGTATTAGGGGAAGCTAGGGCGAAGGCTTTGTGGGACAAGTTAGGGACTTTGTGCCAATCTAAGTCTCTATTGAATAAATTGTTCCTGCGGAAAAATCTATATAACCTAAGGATGAAAGATAGAGACTCAGTGATAGAGCATCTGAACGCATTTAATACTGTGGTAAGTCAGTTAGCGTCTGTTGATATTAAAATTTCAGATGAAGATAAGTGCATCAGTTTGTTGTGTTCTCTACCAGATTTGTGGGATAGTTTGGTTACTGCAATAGGTAGCAATGCAACTGCTTTGCGGTTTGATGAAATAATCTCAGCCTTGCTAACGGAGGAGATGAGATGGAAAAATATGGAGAGCCAGAATGGTGATGCCTTGAGGACGGTCCCAGAATAGAAACAAAAATAAGTCATCGAGTGGGATATCTAAATCTCCAGGAAAACTTGTAAAGGTGGTGTGTTGGAAATGCGGAAAGGAAGGGCACTTCAAAAGGGACTGTAAATCTAAAGCTCCTGATAAAGGAAAGGGATCTGATGATGCTCCTTCTACAGAGGCGAAAACCACCTCAGATGAAGGTAGGGATGTGTACTTGGCTTCTTCAAGTACACATGTAGATCATGAGTCATGGTTGATTGACTCAGGTGCATCCTTTCACTTCACTCCCCATAGAGAATGGTTCTGCGAGTATGAGAAATACGATGGTGGTGATGTCTTCTTAGGAGATGATAGGAAGGCTAGAATCATTGGTCGCGGAAAAGTAAAGTTGAAGTTGCAAGGTGGAAGGGTTAGAACACTTTCGGGTGTTCTGCATATTCCTGCATTGGCCAGAAATCTGATTTTTGTAAGCAAGTTGGATGATGCAGGTGTAAAAACAGTGTTCGAGAAGGATACCTGCAAAATGGTTCGGGGAGCACTGGTATTGATGCGGGGAGTTCAGACTGGAACTCTGTACAAGCTGTAAGGTAGCATTGTTGTTGATGGATGCAACAGTTCTGTGGTTCCTGAAAGTGGAGCTGAAAATCTAGTGGTCTCTGGAGAGAAGACCATGTTGTGGCATCAAAGGCTTGGACATATTGGAGAGAAGGGCCTTCGAATACTTCATGGTAAAGGTATGGTAGAAGGTATGAGTAATAGCTCTCTAGATTTTGATTTTTGTGAAAATTGTGTATATGGGAAGCAGAATCGGGTGAGTTTCCCCTCTAGTGGTAAGAGGGAAAAACAGATATTAGAGCTTGTGCATAGAGATGTGTTTGGACCTGTGAAGGTTCCATCACTGGGTAAGTCTGTGTACTATGTATCATCTATAGATGACTTCTCAAGGAATACATGGATATATTTCCTTAAGAAGAAATCTGAAGTCTTTGAAAGGTATAAAGAATTTAAGGCTCTGGTGGAAAATCAGACAAAGAAGAAGATAAAGGTGTTGAGGACAGATAATGGTGGAGATTTTTACAGCAAGGAATTTGAAGAATTCTGTAAGAAGTGTTGTATAGCACGACAGAAGACTACTCCATATACACCTCAGCAAAATTGAGTCACAGAAAGGATGAACAAGACGTTGATGGAAAGGGCAAGAAGCATGCTTAGTGGTGTTGGGTTAGGACAGGAATTCTGGGTAGAGGCGGTGGATACTGCATGTTACTTGGTCAACAGGTCACCTTCATCAGCGTTGGAGGATAAGAATCCACAAGAAGTATGGACTGGTAAGAAACCCTCTCTTTCACATCTGAGGGTATTTGGATGTGATGCATATGTACATGTTCCAAAGGAGAAACGAACCAAGTTGGATAGTAAATCTAAAAAGTGCATCTTTATTGGGTATAAGGATGGTTTAAAGTTTATAAGCTTTGGAACCCAGTCACACGGAAGGTTGTGTATAGCCGAGATGTGGTGTTCAGAGAGGTAAAAGATGTTATTAAACATGAAGTCCAACCAAAGGAACCTGAGAAGATAGAGTTTGAGCTAAAGGAGGAAGAATCGGACTCTGCAACAGAGGAGGAATCAGAAGATGAAGAGCCACAAACTCTAGCTATGAGAAGATCAGTTTGAGAAAGAAGGCAGCCAGAAAGGTATAGTCCTTTTGCTTTCTGTTCAAATTTTGCTTTGTCTATTACTGATGATGATCCCAGAACTATGAAGGAAGCAGTAGATTCAGAGGATGGAAAACTCTGGAAAGAGGCCATGGTTGATGAAATGGCATCTTTGCACAAAAATGAGGCTTGGGATCTGGTGGAGTTGTCGGCTGGAAGGAAACCCATTGGCAGCAAATGGGTGTTTAAAAAGAAGACAAATGCAGAAGGGAAGGTGGAGAAATACAAATCTCGGTTGGTAGCAAAAGGTTATTCCCAGGTGTCGGGAATTGATTTTGGTGATATTTTTTCTCCTGTTGCCAAGGTAACTTCTATTAGGTTACTTTTATCCGTTGTTGTTCCTTTTGATTTTGAGGTAGAACAGATGGATGTGAAGACAGCATTTCTTCATGGGGATTTGGAAGAGGAAATCTACATGAAGCAACCTGAAGGCTTTGCGGTGAAGGGTAAGAAAGAACTGGTATGCAAGTTAAAGAAGTCTCTGTATGGGTTAAAACAGTCACCAAGGATGTGGTATCAGAAATTTGATACATTTATACGGGGACTTGGCTTCACCAGAAGCAAAGCAGATCAATGTGTGTATTTTAAATTAATTGGTGACCGTGTTATTTATCTGGTCTTGTATGTGGATGATATGTTGCTGGTTGGAAATGACAAAGAAATTATCCAGGACTTGAAGACCCAATTGTCCTCCAAATTCGACATGAAAGATCTTGGTGTTGCAAACTATATTTTGGGCATGGAAATTAAAAGAGATAGGGCAAAGAGGAAGCTCTGGTTAAACCAGTGGAAGTATGTCGAGACAATACTACAGAGGTGTAATATGCAGGATAGTAAATCGGTGAAGGTTCCTATTCCTGTAGGTGTGAGGTTATCTGTTGAACAGTGTCCCAAGACACAAGAAGAGGAAGAGGACATGTCCCGTGTTCCATATGCGAGTGCAGTCGGTAGCCTGATGTATGTAATGGTCTGTACTAGACCAGACATTGCACATGCAGTGGGAGTATTGAGCAGGTTTATGTCAAAACCAGGGAAGGAGCATTGGACAACAGTGAAGCGGGTTTTCAGGTATTTTCATGGCACTAGTGATTATGGTTTGTGCTACCAAGGAAGACCAGGATTGGATAGAGTGTTGGATATTCGTGGCTTTGTTGATGCAGACTAGGCTGGAGATCTGGATCAGAGAAGATCTATAAGTGGGTATGTGTTTAACCTATTTGGAGGTGCAGTTAGTTGGATGAGTAAGAAACAATCTGTAGTGGCACTATCAACTACAGAGGCAGAATACATGGCAGCCACTCATGCAAGAAAGGAAGTAGTTTGGTTGCAGAGATTGTGTTCAAGTATGGGGTTAGGACAGGGAGCTATAAGAATAGACTATGACAACCAAAGTGCAATTTTCTTGGCAAAGAACCCTGCTTATCATTCAAAGACAAATCACATTGATGTTCAGTATCACTTTGTGAGGGATATGATAGAAGACAAAAAGGTGTTGCTGGTAAAGGTGGACACTTTGAAGAATACTGCAGATGCATTGAAAAAATCTGTGAGCTCTGAGAAGTTCTCTTGGTGTAGAGAAACAATGGGCATTTCAGGGCTGGAAAAATGACTAAGCTCCCCTGTGGCCCCCTGTGGAAAGAAAACAACAAGTGGGAGATTGTTGGGTTGTGTTATATTCTTTCCACGACTAAAATTTTTTTGGACCCTATATTAGGTTGGGCGAACCTACCTATGGTTTTCGGTCCTTGGTTTTGGACGCGATGGTTTTCGGTCCATGGTATTGGATGCTTTGGCATGTATAAATATGTATTGTAACATTGAAAGGAATATAATGAAAAATCAAGCTGGTAGTCCCGGTTTTGGGATCCAGGGGAAATCTCTGTGTATATGTGTTTTATGTGTTATGCTCTCGCATTGTTTATTTTCCTGTGATTTAGAATTCGTATGCAGGTAATTTCTGTACGGAGTTAAAACCTACATTGACTAGACTATCACAGTTCACAGGAGCATACGCATCGACCAATACGAACAAGGCTACTGAGGTCTCTACTTTACTAAGGGAGAAAGAGGAGAGAATTGTGTAGCTCAAACAAGAGCTTGAGGCAAAGAAAGCAAGCGCAAATAGATAGGTGGTTGAGCAGCTCATACAATTGCATCAAGACATGGAGGTCCTAAAAATAAGCCATGAAGCTGATATATCGTCCAAAAACATGCAACTCCAAGAAATGCAGCAATCCATGGAAAGATACAAGGATGTTCCCACTACTGAGGAGTTCATTAAAGAGGCCCTGGAAATAAATTCCCTTCTGGTGAAACAGTAAGAGTATTTCTGTCAGAAGATGTCACACATTACTTCCTATCTGACCAGTAGGGGCCAACTAATAGATAAGGCAATCGACCAAAGAATGGATTTTAACGATTTAAACACCAGAATCTCTGAGTTCATTGAATGGCAGGAAAGAGAAGATGGAAGGAAAGCCAATCTACCCGAGATTGAGGAAACTCATAAAGACATTCTCTTCATAGATTGGGATGTGAGAATAAAATAGGCCAAGCTAGCAGTTGCAAGGGTAGCCGGAGTATCAAATAATATCATTAAGGTAGTGAATCACATCATGTTCGCCACCAATCTCATTAAAGAAGGCAATATGAAAGAAATGCCCAATTTAACTGCTCTATATAAATGCTGGCAAGAAAAGGCGATGAGTGAAAGAGAGGCAATTATAAAACTGACCATGACCAACTGGGAGTCATATTGGCAGTATCTGTTATGAAACCAGCTCAAGAAAAGATAGAAAAGAAAGATCAACGCCTTAGAATTCAGCCTCTTCGAGGGGGCAACCTCCTTTACATTACATAAATGAACAATTCTTGGATGATACAAATGACAAAACCTCCTTTCTATATATAGGAGTCTAAGGAGTCACAATATAATCCAGCCGACCTAACAATAATAATATAAAGCCACAAAAATAACAATAGAGGGATTCTATGGGGCACAGAAATAACAATATGGGGGTAATAGGGCACAACAATATAAATAAGGGGTATAACTACAATAGTAATGGGGTAATCACTAGTATTATAGGGACCCAACATGCCCCTCTCCTTCAAAAAAGTGTTGTCCTCAACGCTTGAGCAGTTCTGGATACTTCTGCATAAAATTCTCATCCTCCCATGTGGAATCTTCAGCGGATAAGTTCTTCCACTTGATAAGATACTCTGAAATTGATCGATTTCGTAGCTGTCGAGTTCTTGTTTCTGTGACTGCTTCCGGTTCCAATATAATTTTTCCTTCCTCGTCAAGTTCTGGCAATATTGTTTGAACTGGGAGCTTGTCGCCTATAACCTTCTTTAAACATGAAACATGGAAAACTGGGTGCAATCGAGAAGCTGCAGGAAGCTCCAATTTGTATGCCATAGTACCAATCTTTTCCAACACCTTGTACGGACCATAATACTTTGGTGATAATTTATTATCCTTCTTAGCTTGCTTTAGGGACATTTGCTTATATGGTTGTAGCCGTAGGAATACCCAATCACCTACATCAAAACTTCTTTCACTGCGATGTTGATCTGCCTGTTGTTTCATTCTATTTTGTGCCAACACGAGGTTATCCTTTAAGAGTTGGAGGACTTGTTGTTGATGTTCGATGTGATGTTCCACTGCCTGAACCTTAGAATTTTCTCTTAAATATGATGTGATTGATGGTGGTTGATACCCATAAAGTGCCATAAATGGGGTCATTTTTGTTGTTGTATGGAAGGAAGTGTTATACCACCATTCAGCCAGAGGCAACCATTTGACCCATTGTGTCTGTTTATCAGATACAAAGCAACGAAGATATCCTTCCAAACATTTGTTTACTATCTCAGTTTGCCCATCAGATTGAGGATGATAAGATGAGCTATGAGCTAACTGAGTACCAAGACAAGAAAATAATTCTGTCCAAAAATTTCCAGTGAAAATGGGATCTCTGTCACTTACAATAATCTTTGGGTTTCCATGTAGCTTTTGAACTGTTTCCATAAATGCAGTAGAAACTGTACTGGCTTTAAATGGATGTGATAATGCACAAAAGTGTGCATACTTGGTAAGTCTGTCAACTACCACCATGATGACACTCTTTCCCTCAGACTTGGGTAAACCTGTGATAAAATCCATTGAAACCTCCTCCCAACGTTGGCTTGGAATGGATAAAGGTTGTAATAGACCTGGTGTCTTAATTGTTTCAACTTTATTTTGTTGGCAAACCAAACATTCCGCCACAAACTTTTGAATATCTGATTTAAGGCCATCCCAAAAAAATTCCTTCTTAACCCTGTGGTAAGTTTTTAAAAATCCTGAGTGCCCTCCTAAGGGAGAAGTGTGCAATTCCATAAGAATCTTTTGTTTTAGCTGGGAATTCTTACAGAGGTATAAGCGATCTTTGTACCATAACGAATCATTTTGCCAGCTAAATGTATCAGAAGTACTGGAATCTTGTTGTAGCTTTCGAATAAGTGCCCACACTTCTTCGTCATTCTTCCATTCCTCCTTTGCTTCATTTATCCAATCTGGTTGGATAATAGAAATGGCACACAACAATGCTTCCACATCCTCATCCTTTCTTGAGAGTGCATCTGCCACCACATTTTGCTTCCCTTTTTTGTAGATGATTTCAAAGTCATAACCCAACATCTTTGTGACCCACTTTTGTTGCTCTTCAGAGGATAATCTTTGTTCTAAAAAGTATTTAAGGCTATCATGATCCGTTTTTACCTTGAAGTGTCTTCCCATTAGGTAGGGTCGCCATTTCTTAAGTGCATGGAGTATTGCCAACATTTCCTTCTCATAAATAGCTTTGCTTAAAAACTTTCCCTTGATTGGACGACTTTCAAAAGCAATGGGTCTTTCATCTTGCATTAGAACAGCACCAATTCCATTTCCTGAAGCATCACATTCCACAATAAAGGTTTTTGTGAAGTCCGGTGTAGCTAAGACCGGTGCTTGGCACATTGCCTCTTTAAGATGTTTAAAGGCCTTTGTTGCTTCCGGAGTCCATGAAAATGAATCTTTCTTCAATAATGTTGTTAGAGGTGCTGCTATTCTCCCATAATTCTTAACAAACTTGCGATAATACCCTGTCAACCCAAGAAATCCTCGCAGATGCTTTATGGATGTGGGGATTTTCCATTCCTTAATGGCTTTAATTTTGCTAGGGTCTACCTTAACTCCTTCATGAGATACAATATGACCCAAATATTCCACCTCCTGGACTCCAAAGAAACATTTGGATCTTTTTGCATATAATTGTTTCTCCTCCAATAGTTGTAGCACCTTGTCAACATGTTCAACATGATCCTTCCAAGACTTGCTGTAGATTAGTATATCATCAAAAAATACTAACACAAATTTTCTAAGGAATGGTTTGAAAATTGAATTCATCAAACCTTGAAATGTTGAAGGTGCATTGGTAAGGCCAAAAGGCATGACCAAAAATTCATAATGACCCTCATGAGTTCTAAATGCCGTTTTCGGAATGTCTTCAATCTTCATTCTGATTTGATGATATCCCGAACGAAGATCCAACTTGGTGAAGTAAATTGATCCATGCAATTCATCCAGTAATTCATCAATGACAGGAATGGGGAACTTATCTTTAATAGTGAGCTTGTTGAGCTCCCTATAATCTGGACACATGCGCCATGATCCATCCTTCTTGTGCACCAATACTACTGGAGCTGAGAAAGAACTTTGACTCGGTTGAATTATACCAGCCTCTAGCATTTCTGCAACCATACGTTCAATTTCACTTTTTTGGACATATGGATATCTGTACGGCCTGATGTTTGGAGGAACACTTCCTGGAATCAGATGAATAGCATGATCATGATCACGCATAGGTGGGAGACCTTTGGGAGTCTCAAATACCTTGGAATGATTGTCCAGGACTTTTTGGAGATCTGGAGAAATAGATGATTCCAATGTGGAAACATCTAGCGAACATAATTGTGCAATTACACCTCTTTGATCCTTTTTTAGAAGCTTTGTCATGCCATTAGAGCTGATTATCTTTCCTGGTTTCCCTGCAATACCCCTTAATTCAACTTCCTTTCCTTCCACAGAAAATTTCATGAAAAGTTCTTGAAACTTAAAAGCTATTGTACCCAAGGATTGTAGCCATTGGACTCCTAGTACAACATCAGCACCTCCCATTGGAATGGAAAGCATTGGGCTAGTCAATACATATTCTCCCATGGATAGCTTGATATTATGGCACTTTCCAGAACAATTTATTTTTCCTCCATTTGCAATCACTTGACACTCTGGTGCTGGACATAGGAATCAATTCAATTCTTTTGCTACCCTACAATGAATAAAATTGTGGGTGCTTCCTGAATCAATCAACACTATTACCTTTTTCTTCTTGATTTGTCCTTCTATCTTGATGGTTTGAGGAGTGGTAATTCCCGCCAATGCATTACAAGATATGGTCGGGTTTATTTGTTCTTCATCTAGGCTTTGTTCCTGGAATATATCCTCTTCTTTTGACCTTTCTTGCTCCTTTTCTTCTTCCTCTTCACAATCTATGTAGAATAATTTCTTCTCAGCACACTTATGACCTTTTGTGTATTTGCTATCACAATTGTAACAAAGCCCTTTTGCTCTTTTTTCTTCCAATTGTTGTGGTGTCAACCTTGTAGGTTGTGGAAGACTATGGGCAACAACACTTCCGTCTTTATAGTTGTGAATGGTATGCTTCCTAGTTGCCATAATTTTGCTTTCCATTTTTCTTGCTAACCTGAATGCCTTCTCTAATGAATCAGGTTCCCAAAGGCGCACATCATGTTGGATATTATCCTTTAAAGACCCTATGAACACATCAATCCTATGCTCCTCTGGAATATCTTTTACCCTTATGTTCAATTTTTGGAACTCCTCAATGTGCTCCATTATTGAACCCTTTTGTTTGAGACTTATCAATTGGCTAAAAAAAGTGTTGCTTTTTGTATCCTCATAATGTGCTATCAATTCTTCCGTAAAAATTGCCCAAGTGATAAATTGTTTACGAGAACAAAGCCATTGATACCATACAAACTGATTTGGTTCCAAATATAAAGTTGCCATACGTACCTTTTGTGTGTTTTGCACATTATTGAGATCGAAGAATTGCTCCATCTGTAATATCCATGTGGCGGGATCCTTGCCATCAAACTTCCTCATATCGATTTTTGGAACATGGTGAGTCTTCGATCCAACATTAGAGTCTATGGAATCATGATTAACATTTCTTTTGTTCTCATCATGAGTTTCCTTTGGTACTCTTTCACCCTTAGTGACTAGTTCTTGTAGCAACTTATCCATCTTATCATCCATGCCATCAATTTTAGCGTCCATGCCATTCACCTTAGCTTCCATGCCATCCATCTTAGCTTCTACACCTTTATTTAAACCATCCATCTTAGCTTCTACATCTTTCCTTAAACCATCCATTTTAGATTCTGTTGCTTTTTGTGCAAGTGACACTCGTTGCACTTGTTCTTGTAATTTTGATATATCATGTAGCATTTCTTCTTCTTCTTCATGAGTCATGCTAGAGCTTTCAGGTTCCTTACTAGGTGTTTGCATTTTCTTTCCTCGGGGCATCAGTTACCGATAATAATTCTCTACTATGCCCTTTGAATTCCTTCAAAATAAATTTTCAAACCAAGCTTAAGCAAAAATTAAAGAAAATCTACACACCTTTTTTCACTTTGTAGGAGATCGATATTGCCTCTGATGTATCTCTGTACTTTCTGATCATCTAGTTCTGAATTTGTGACCTATAGTAGCCCTCTGTGTCCTCTTTCCAATGCCACAAGTCTGACCCAAATTGGATTCTCCAAGGAAGAGTTATGCGAAATCTCCCACAATGACTTGATTATAGACTAGTTCAGTATAGTGAACTTGTATGACATGCCACGTGTCACTGTTTCAACCTTTGACTCTAAAAATATATATAAAGAAAACTACAGTCCGTCCTCTTTCTGTACCTTCTTACGAAATTTCAATCCGATGCTCAGAAAGAAAGTTATGACGATTTTCCCCAGGTCACCTGTTTTGAGTGTAATTCAGGAGTCTGCAAAATGACCAACTTCCTCAGATCATATCTCCGAAAATATCGCGCAAAAAAATCTGACATTTGGACCCAAGGTTCAGCGCGATTTCTTCTCAAATGGGTTTTTGTTTCGACTTCTGAAACTTCACAAAAAAAAAGTTATAGCGAAAATGCCACGATGACCTGTTTGGAGCAGCGAAACCCTAGAATCCAAAGCTCTGATACCAAATGTTATGAAACCAGCTCAAGAAAAGATAGAAACGAAAGATCAACGCCTTAGAATTCAGCCTCTTCGAGGGGGAAACCTCCTTTACATTACATAAATGAACAATTCTTGGATGATACAAATGACAAAACCTCCTTTCTATATATAGGAATCTAAGGAGTCACAATATAATCCAGCCAACCTAACAATAATAATATAAAGCCACAAAAATAATAATAGAGGGATTCTATGGGGCACAAAAATAACAATATGTGGGTAATAGGGGCACAACAATATAAATAAGGGGCATAACTACAATAGTAATGGGGTAATCACTAGTATTATAGGGACCCAACAATATCTTGTTAAGCCACATAGCCAGATTATGACTCTCAACTATTCCCTTCATATGAATTAAAGGATGCTACCACCGCTCACTGATGTGATCTTCACAGGACAACTCAGGACACATTTTGGGGCACCTCCCCAAATTCAACCAATGACCAGTATTTGTGATTTAAAGGACAAGTTGGCAGACAACAAGTCATCCTATTATTTCTGTTTATTTAGCCTCTATTTATTTTTGGAGTTAGTTACCTAGTTAGTAGGAAGGTTGTTTGGAACCTCCTCAAATTTTGTGTAATCTACTTTTTCACATCTAGTTAAATAGTATTTATACCCTTCGCATGCATTTAGAGAAGGGTCAAGAATTTTATCAAAATCATTTGCAAAGAATGCACTATTGTAAGTTTGTGAATGCTTTGGTGAAATTATGGAACATGATCGTTTCTTTTAGGTATCAGACTACTTTACTTTGTTGAACTTTTGTATTCTTGGGAGACAATTTGATTTGAAGAAAGAAGTTGGTCTATGTAATTTGTCAAATGATCAGGACTTCACACATATGGTACTATTATCATGTATGCTTGATTCTGTTTTCATTTAATTAGTGGCAAAACTTTACTTTCATGAATTATATGTGAGATTCATTATTTCTATTAAAGCGTTAATTGCACTTTTGTATGATGCCTAGATGAAATTGTGATCTTCATATATAACTCATCATATATGTGATATATTTTATAAATTCCTTTGACTAATTATTTAGTCAAAGGAATTATCTTTTATGTTATCATCTTTGTTTAGTTGTGTTCAATCTTTATTATCACATATTAAACAAATATCTTTGTAGGTCGCATACCACACAGAAATACCTGGGTTTATATTAGAATAAGTTAGTTAGAGAAATTTCATCATAGAATAGGTCACTTAGATTATCATTATTCTATTGCAAACACTCATGAACCAACCACTCTCATTTTAAAACCCACACTAGGAAATTGGTCCCATTATCCCCAGTCAGAGCCACCACTTTAAACGGAAAAGGAGTTGTCTTAAGGTCCAGACCAGGTGGTTATCCCCCTATTTCGGCAGCAGAATTCTGAGGCCGCAACATTTTGGCACTAGTAGGAGGGCCTTCAACTTTGAATGGCACATAAACCTAAAGATCATTCGTAAAGCATTCATAAGAGTCAAAACCCCTCCACCATTTCTACACCTTCTAAAACTCTTTCATAATCTCCTGATCGGAAGTCTGAAGTTGTAGAAACATCTCCCTCGTCTCCTGAAGTAGCAAGGAAACCACCCTCTCCAAATTACACTCCCAAGTCTCCTGAAGTTCATTCTTTGATACAAAAATTGGAACAAAATCCATTTTTGTCGAGAAACCAGAGAGACCCGAAGTGTTTGAAGAAAGTGTTACCTCCTTATTAGAACAAACTGGTGTATTGACTAGACTACAAAGTGAAATACTTGGGGTTACCCCTTTTGAGTTCCCCATTCCTCCATGACATAGGAAAGTCACTTCATCAACATCTGAATCAGATACAGCGAGATCATATCACCCTTCCATCCATTTACTTCTCCATCCACTTCTACTCAATCCACAACTTTTCAAATATCCACTTCTCCAATTAGTACTACAATTAACAGTACTAATCCAGTAGTAAGTTCTTTTCCATATATACCTACTTCTGGACCGACCTTCCCATTTTCTCAGTTCCCAACTCAGGTTATGGCTAATCAACCTTGGAAAAATCTTGGTGATGTCCTAGTTGCAAATCCAAATGCACTCCCATCAAACCCAAAAAAATGGTTGCCTAAGTATAATCCTGACGATGCTCTCCCAGTCGAAGAACATCTAAATAATTTTATGTTAGCCATGAATCTCAATGGGGTTGCACATGAAGATGTTTTAATTATATTGTTTCCTTATACTTTCCAAGGATCTGCTAGGTCTTGGTATTTTTCCCTCCCAACGGGTTCAATTAGAGACTGGGATACTTTTCAAGAAGTATTTATTGCAAAATTTGGTGATGATAGGACCATAGCATCCTTGATCAATGATCTTTCTAATTTTAAAGCTAATCTAGATGAAAAGATCAAAGATTTCAACTCCAGATTTAATAAATTACTAAACAAAATCCGAGTTGCCTCTAAACCTGTTGTAGATGTACAAATAGAGTGGTATATATCATATCTTCCTTCTAATATTGAAATTTTTGTAGATAGAACCAATAAGGCTACCCTTGTAGAAAACATGAAAGAAGCCATGTCTGTAGAAAGAAGAATCATAGCTTTGGAAAAGAGATCACAAATAGATGAAAGGAAGTCCAAGAAAGTAACATTTAAGGATGAATCTATGAACAAAGCTTCAAAGGACCCTTTCAATCTTGAAGGCCTTCATAAAGTGCTAAAAAAAATGTCTAATGAAATGGTTGAAGTTAGAAATCGGGTTGCAGAACCCTCTGCTCCCAAGAAACCTTTTCGATCATTCAAAAGGAACCCTTCTTCTGCATCACAAACCCCAAACACCATTTCAAATGTTGAGTCTGACCAAGAAGCAGAAGAAGATTTGCCAAATGAAGAGGAAGCTGAAACAGAAGAAGAAATTGAACTAAACAGGATGTGGGATTTTATCCTCCCAATTGAAGAAGAGGCACAAGCAATGTCAGTGACTACAAGAAGTAAAAACTCTCCTGACATGTCTATCACAAATCAGAAGCAAAAAGCTGCTACTCCTGCAAAGGAGAAAATAGTAGCTAAGAAATCTAATACTAGCCAAACCAATCCTATTCCTCCATATTCCCCAAATGCCTCAAAAACATTGGTAATCTTAGATACGGTCGAATACAATATAGTGGAAGACATGAAAAAGACTAGAGCTAACATCTCATTGCATGAGCTCACTAAACTCAAGCAGCAATAGAAGATTCCATTAAGAGAGTTGAAAGTAGTTCCAATATCTCCCCTTCCATCTGCTATAGTTACTCAAGCTTCCTATGATATGGGAAAACATCCCTCATCCTCAAACAAAGTAGATCCTTCAGATCTAGTTCTGATTGGTGATAGGTCTATTTCTCATATTCCTACATTTCTTCTCACTTATGAAAATTTCAAGAGGAATGTTCACAACTGCCTTGTTGATTTAGGAGCCTCCTCAAATATAATGCCAAGAGTTGTGTGTACCAAATTGAACATTACACCTCAAAAATCTACAGTGCACATAGTTCAGTTAGATAGGACGAAAGTAGAGGTGCTTGGAGAAATAACATTAGTTTCAATTAGATTTTCCTTTAATCCAAAAGTTTCACAAGTAATTGATATTTTGGTAGCCGATATCCCTGAATTTTATGGTTTGATTCTCATTGGGGATTGGTCTGAAAAGTTGCACAGTTATTTCACAACTGATTGGTCTCACTTGTGGTTGCCACACAATGGTAAACCAAACCAAACTAGGGTAGACCGAGAGAAATTCATGAAATATACAGTCACCGACCTCGAGGGAATCAACAAACTTGTTGCCTTCACTAATAATATCATTGGAAATTACTCATCCGAGTCCTCTTTAGGATCCTTTAATGCTCAAAGGTCTCCCTTTTTAGATAACGTTGTAGTTTCTCAAATCGAATTTTTTCACAAATAGATGCTTCCAAATGTCTAACTTTAGTAGATAAAGTTTCTAATAACTCTCTGTTCTGGACTCTCTATTTTGACGATTCTAAATCATAAGATGATGCAGGTGGAGGGTGCATTTTGATAAATCCACAAGGAGAGCAAACCATGCTGGCCTGTAGACTTGAATTCTAGTGCAATAATAATATCTTTGAATATGAATCACTGATCCAAGGACTGTATAAATCCATCGGTCTTAATGTCAAATACCTGCAAGTTTATGGTGATTCTGAAATAATTGTGAAACAGGTGAGAAATACAATCCATTGTGTTTCTCAACACCTTAAACACTATCAATCTTTAGCTCAGAAATTGACTTCTCATTTTTCTGCTTTCAACATATATTCAGTCCCTAGACTGAAAAACGCAAGTGCTGACTTACTTGCTAATGTGGCATCCAGGCTTATACTCTGAGAAGACTTTAGTCCAAACAAATTTAGAATAGAGTTAATATTTAGGCCATCTATTCCCGACAATGTAACAAATTGGAGAGTACTCAACAACGATGCAGATGAACATAAGCATGATCTAGAAATAAATCATAATCATGATCAAAACCCAATCCCAAAGTCTGGTTAAGATGGAAGATCTCTATGATCTAAAGGATAGGTTCAAGATAATTACTAACTCCAAAACTCAAAGTTCTACTCTGAGATTTGAAGTAGTAAACCTAGGGTCAAATGAAAAAACTCAAAATGTCAACCTAGGTCTTAGCCTATCATCCGAAGAAATAATATCATTCATTAGGTTATTTACAAAGGCGTCTTTGCTTGGGATTATGCAGATCTCAAGACCTGTGATACCTCTATAATTCAACATACCATACCCATGACTTCGATTGAAAATCCAGTTCAACATAAGCTTCGTAAAACTCACCCAAACTTTGAGAGTCAAATCAAATATGAATTGAACAAGCTTCTGAAGGCCAAAATAATCTTCCCTGTTAGACATTATAAGTGGGTATCGAATATGGTACCCATAAGGAAAAACAAAGGTGATATTATGATTTGTATTGATTTTAGAAACCTAATAAATCTTTTCAAAAAGATAATTTTCCCTTGACCACTATGGAACAAATATTGCAATCAGTTGCAGGTTACAAATTAATGCCTTTTCTAGATGGATTCTCAGGATATAATCAAATTCTTGTGCATCCAGATGACATATTGAAAACAGCATTTAGGACCAAGTGGGGAACATATGCCTATCAGAAGACGCCTTTCGGACTCATTAATGTTGGTGCCACATTCAACATGTTATGGACATTGCCTTCAGAGGTCTAATCAATAAATCAATTGTTATTTACTTGGATGATATCACAATCGATTCTAAGGATGGGAACAATCATTTGAGTGAATTGAAGCACATTTTCAAAAGATGCAAGAAGTATGGCATTTCCTTAAATCCCAAAAAATCTTATTTTTCTTTACTAGAAGGAAAGCTCCTTGGGTTTATAGTATCCAAGAAAAGAATTTACATTGATCCTGATAGAGTCTAAGAGATTGAAAATATTCCCCTCCCGCATAACAAAAAAACCATGCAATCATTCCTGGGCCAAATAAATTTTGTAAAAAGATTTGTCCCAGATTTTTCACAAATTGTCTTACCCCTTCAAGCAATGATAAGAAAAAACGCAGTTTTCAAATGGAACAAGGATGAAAGAGAGTCATTTGAGTTGATTAAAAAATCCATTATTAATTCTCCCTTATTGAAAACCCCTGACTTTCTCAAACCTTTTGTATTATATACTTTTTCATCTGATACATCATATGCAACAGTTTTGACATAGCTGAACGATGAAAATATCGAGGCACCCATCTCCTTTTTCAGCTAATTTGAATGGCACCGAATTAAATTATTTAGCTGTAGAGAAACAAGCATTTGTTGTTTTTAAAACTTTGAAACACTTCAGACCTTTTCTTCTTAAAAAGCATACAAAGATAGTTGTACCCTACCCTGCAATAAGACAACTATTGATCCAAAGAGAAGTAGGGGAGAAAAAAGCTAATTGGGTAACTGTACTCCAAGAATATGATGTAGAAATTTAGCCAGCTAAAATTGTCAAGGGCCAAGGTTTTTACAGGATGTTAACAGGAGCTTCCCAATTACAACAAGAAGAATATCAAGGTAATGAAGTGCAAATATCAGAGGTAAGCCTCAATGATATGCAATCACGATATGTTGATTTGAAATTTTATCTAAAATCGAATATGCTCCTATGCATCTTAATTATAAAGCAAAGTGAGCTTTAAGATTGAAATCAAATCAGTATGAGTTAGTCAATGATGTATTGTTTAGGAATAATTATGATTCAGTATTTTTAAGATGCCTAGAGAAACCTGAAGCCAAAAAGGTCATGCAGGAATTACATGATGGACCGGTTGGAGGACATTTTGGAGGAAATACCACTGCCCACAAAATATTACATGCTAGATATTATTGGCCAAGGATATTTAAAGATTCACATGAATATGCTAGGAAGTGAAAAAGTTGTCAAACCACAGCTGGAAGAGAAAGAAATCCAGCATTCCCTTTACAACCAGTTAACATCCAAAAACCATTCGAACAATGGGGATTAGAAATAATTGGTGAGATCGTTCGTAAGTCTTCCAAACAGCATAGGTACATCCTTATAGCTACTGATTACTTTACTAAGTGGGTAGAAGTTGTCCCATTAAAGATATCTAATACAAAAAATGTCACAGACTTCATTGATCAGTACATAATTACCAGGTTTGGCTTACCCTCAGCTTTTAATGTTTGAAAATGCATCTTAGTTTTCTAGAAATACAATGGTAGAATTTTCTCTTAAGCGAGGTTTCAAGTTGAAATATTCAGCGAATTATTATCCTCAAGGTAATGGATTAGCAGAATCAACAAACAAGAACCTCATCAGAATTATCAAAAGGACTATTGATCAAAATCACGGGAATTAGCACAAAGTGTTAACATTTGCTCTATGGGAAGACAAGATTACTTAGAAAGCCTTTATTGGTTCTTCTCCTTTTGCTTTATTTTATGGAAAAGAAGTTGTTCTTCCCACAAACGTAAAAATCCCATCTCTTGCCCTAGTACATTCATCAATGAAAACCCTTCAACTTCTCACCAGGCTAGACAATTTCAAATTCTCAACCTTGAAGAAGAAAGAGAAAAGGCTAAAGCAACCCACTTCCATCATCAACAATTAGTCAAAGCTTCTTTTGACACAACTTCTGCCAGTCAAAAAGCTCTTGAAGTAGGTGACTTGGTTCTAAAATGGGATAAATCACATGAGGAAAATGGTAGACATACCAAATTCCAAAGACTATGGCTTGACCCTTTTCAAATCATTGAAAAAATTGGACAATCAATGTTTCTTTTACAAGACTTGTCAGGTAAGAAGGATTCTTTGCCTGTTAATGGGCAAATTTTGAAAAAATACTTTTCCTAGGAGATAACCTCTTCCAATTTTGTAACATATTTCTTTTTAGGAAAATAATGGTTAACTAGTATTTATTTTTGGCTTTTCAAAATAAAATCTTTGATAACATTTATGTTTTTCACTTTTATAAGAAAGTAAGAGTTAAAAGGAATAATTAGGACATTTGAGTACTAAAGTAAACTTGATTTCTTGGTTAGCCCATACAATCTACATAACATCGCTTCTGCATATTTGTAGGGGTTTGCCAAAGAGGCTATAGCATACATACCCGATTTGTCATATTTGAATTTGTTGTCCAACCCTCTTCAACCCTAAATTAGCTTGAAGGGGTTTGGGTTCCTCTTTGCAAAGTTAGCCACAAATTTGTTGTCGTAGATATCTTGCGAGTCAGGTATGTGGTACATCTTCTTCAAGTCCTTTGCTCTAAATGACCTTATGAGCTCCATACTTGAATTCTTGAACTGCCTATCTTCAATGATAATGTTTTCGATCACCCACCTGATCATATCTGTGTATGGGAGGATTTTAGCTCTTGTTCCTATCCTATGAAGGAAATAACATGAAGCATATCTGCATTGAAGTCCTGAAGGCCTTGTTGAGTCAATTGTTGCTCTCGTAACAGTGATTTTAGGATGCTCGTCCTCCAGCCTATTGTAAATCACTTCCCAAGCTATTGCACCTCTAGCAGCATCACAAATTGTATCAGCGGAGATAGGAGCCATCTCTGTAAACTTAGATTCAATAATGGTTTGTTTGCTCTGTTTCTGCATCACCTTTCTTAGTGACATGTCTTTTGTCGCTTGCCTGAAAGATATATTAGCGCAGACGATATTAGGTAATTAAGACTGGAAGCTTCTCTGAAATGAATTTGGATTGTGAGAAAGATTTAATGAGATACTCGATTGTAACTACCCATAACTGGAAAAATGATTATCCTTCCTCAGGCTGCTAAATATTTATTAACCTATAAACTCGTTTGTTTTGGTATTTAAAACGTAATTATTAAACATGTTTTACCACTCTTAATCGCACATCACGGTCTTTAAAGGGATATACTATAGTGCTACCAGATGCATCAAGCGAAATGCAATTGCGGATATCGCAATATTGCATTTCGCAATCGCTAACGGTTGTTCTAATGGCATGGTTAAGCTTCTTGCGAACTATGCGAAGTGCGAAATGCGATTGCGAATGACAAGGTGATGTTATCGCATTGGAAGACCTAATCGCATATTGCAATTTTCTAGTGTTTTAAAATAGTCATGCGGAAAAGTGCGATTTGTGATGTGGATTTCATCCTTAGTTCATTTTGCAAGGTTTTTCTAGATATTTTCTTAGAGTTAGGTATTATTATCCTAAGCCTAAAAATTTAAAAGTGTCCCCATTTATAACTCTAACCTTAGATATTGTTCTCTATAAATGGGGGGATTGTTTCGTAGTACAACAATTGGCGATTCACTTGGGAGAACCAGTTACTTCTGAGTAGTTTTCTGAAATTTCTAAAAACTTTCAAAATAATTAGAGTTATAAGAATAATTATTACATGAGTTATAAGGTAAACAAAATTTCTCTGGAATCAGCATTACTTGCTCAGCTTATTTACTTAATTACTTTACCCTTGTAATGATAGAATTATAAACATTCACATCATCCAATAATAAGGTTTAAAGTAAATTAGCAGGTGTCTTCTACAGATTAGTTTTTTGGTGTTTACTCATTTATCACAGATAAAGCCTCTGCTACCAGTAGACATTCATAGCCTCAACAGGGTTATCTTTTAACCAACAATGATTCATTATCCCATCTGTATGAATTTTCAAATTTCAAAATGATATTCACTTGGATTGAATCTCACTTAGACCTTGTCCCTTTTTTCCCTTTTGAATGTAATCTTTTTATTTTTTGGTTTCTTAAAAGACATTGTCTAGGCGTGGTAACCTACTAATGACAATGCCATTCATTGGTTGTAACTAAACTGAACAAGCTATCTCTTTGATATCAAAATATGCCACGAGGGTTGTTCTTTAATCAACATTTACACCTATCAAAGATCTATATGGAGTTAGGTGAAGGTCAAAGTGCGCCTACCATGATCACAGCTATTCCAAGGTCGAAGAAGGAGGAACTACCTTCTAAGTTTCTCATGCATTAGATGTGTGATCCCTTTGTTTAGACTGTGACTGCATCAGACTTATATTGGTTACAGATTGTTAGGATCTTCATTTATTTTGTTTCATATTCCATTAGATCGTTTACATCCAAATATGTATTGTAAAACTTATAAGATATGACCTTGTGCCTAGCTAGTGATACTATAGTATTGCCATGATGTTGGTTTAATGTTTGGGTGTCACTCCGTTTTCAACTGGATCTAAGACATTATCTTATGATATAACAAAGACTAAATCATATTTAATATAAATCCTTTGATGCCAAGTTTTATCTCATCTTATTGTGTATTTGATGATTAGATTTACTCTGTGATCTAAGTTATCTGTAGATGGTGCAAGCTTGTGGGTTAGGGCCTAACAAATCTAGCCTTTTAGCTCCTTTATTTATTTACTTTATTGAGTGGTTTGCTAATATGCTTAGTGATGTGTGTTATTTCATATTCTAGTGTGTTAACTATTGTGGTTTGACTTTAGATCTAATGATCCTGTGTGTATAAGTTTTATGCTCTATCTTTCTAATATTTACAGAAATATTTAGCTATATTTGTTTCTGTTGACGGTGTTGGACCCGCCAACATTCAGGGGATCTCCCTAGTATGAAGTCCCAACTAGACCTCACATCGTTTGGTGTAGGAGTCCCATCTATTATGATGGCCCGATTTCCATTATCTCAAATGTTTTCCTTAGCTCTTGCTTGTTAGCACGAGAGAGTGGTCTTCTTTGTCTTCGAAAAACGAGATTTGCGTGCCTGGTGAATGTTAGTGTTACTTTTGTCAAGGTCTTTTCACAGCAGAGAGATAGGGTGGGAGTGAGTCTCAAGTCGGATGGGAGGAAGCCCCAACTTTGTTAGAAACACAAAACACAACAGGACATGCGCATCTTCCAGAGGAGCAATCCAAACGGATGCGGCAGTCACAACACACAAGGGAAGCTAGCATGTACAACACTCAGAGGGTTAATCCACGCGAATGTGACGTCCGTTATAACAAGTTTACGTGGAAGGTTCTATCTTCTATCTAGGGATGTAACCAACATGAGAAGGACAACATTAACAACTTATACAACACATTTTCATTAATATATGTATTAGAACAGTTGAATGAATTCAAGTGTTCAACATAGGTTAAAGCAACATGTATTAAAAGTGCTCAAGATTAATCTTACAAATAGTTACAACACATGTGTGAAAACATGTTGGCATGTTAACAAGCTTATTAATTAAGTGAAAGTTACAAGACACATCGATACACCATACATCACTAACCCCATAGATGGGGCGTTGGATCCACTACTCACTCCTCAAAGAAAAGATTACAGACTCTCAAGGCTATGTGGGAGGATCCATGGAGAAAAGCACCTTGCATGTACTAATGAGGGGGTATTTATAGCCAAGGGTAAAACTAGCCCTTGTGACTGTTCGACTTCCCTCGTGACTGTTTGACCTATCAACTCTACATGAATCTTCATATTACAAGTGGGTCTCTTGGACTTCCACGTTATTGTTAAACACATACATGGCAGCAACAAAATATTAAAGATAAGCATGAGAGTATATCTATTATTAACAAATGATATACAGTTATAGTACCTTCACATGACCTTTGGTTTCGTATTCCAAGGTCTCTTGGACTTCCTTAGACTATTCAACTTCCACACCAACCCTTAGAGGATTAGGTGTCCAACATTCCCCCCTTAATCTGAAGGGTTATGTATGAGTCCAAGAAGAGAGTTGTAATACAAAATGTGCAAAAAATCATGGCAGCACTAGGTTGAATGTGTTATCTGAAATGTTGGTATAAGGGAGGTGGTTTAAGGATAACCACCAACACTGGAACACTTAGTGTAGTTCCCAGAACTCTTCCAAGTCTGGCATGAAGCTCAAGTCTTCTACTAGAGGAAGTGCTTCCGATATTTTGAAGAGGGAAACCTTCAACCATGAAAGGGAGGTCTCACCCCGCACAAAAGGAAGAACCTCAACCTGAAAAGGGAGGTCTCAACCTGTGATGGTTTAAGGATTACCAACAACTCTGGAATGCTTAATGCAATTCCTGGAACTCTTCGAAAACTGGTAAGAAGCTGAAGTCTTCTGCTAGAGGAAGTGTCCCCAATTCTTTGAAGAGGTATCACCGACTGAAGGCATGCTCAGTGGCATATTTGTCTCTGGCTACAACTCTGAATCTAGTATGGCAGGTTATGGCTCAGGCTTGCTTGATGTGGCTTTGAAGCTTGTAGATGACCATCACTTCCCCCCCTATCAGATACAAGGTGAGATGATGTAGAAAACTCAACTGCAAGACTGTTCAATACTCTAGAACAAGTTCACACATATGACTGAAATATCCTCTTGGATGTTGATGCCCATTGCCAAGAAGTGATCCATCCAAGATGAATCTTTGTTCTTGCAGGAGGTTTGTTTCTGAAGAATCTATTTGAAGAATGACTGGTTTTATGATAGTGCTTACATGTATGAAGATCAAAATAGTGATATTTTAGATGGCCAACTCGATCATAGTGTTGGCATTTCACAATCTGTTGTTATTGTTGTGGAAGAGGAGCAGAATCTGGAACAGCTGAAGGTGAACTGTCATGAAGGAATCTATCACTCTAAAATTGAATGGGCTTTGAGTAATCTAGAATATGGAAGGAAACCTCCTTATCATATCCAAGACCTATTCTGTGCTTGTTGCTAACAAGCTCTTCCTAAGGTCTGATGATGGGCTTGGGAAGTGCAAACTGAACTTTTGCATCTGCATGTGACTCTGCTACTTTATTGGGCACTAGATCTCAATCAATTGTAACATTATTGTCTTTTTTTTATCGGAGTATGTTTCAATCTTTTGAACAGAAACATGTTCGGAATGATGACTCCACTATTGTAATTCTTCCTGTTGTAGTTGAGATTCAAGTTGCAAAAAGGCAATGTTTTCTTGTGCATGTTGTAGACAGGTCCGAATTTTGGAGAGAGAGTCTTTGTTAATTCTAAATGTGTTGTCAGTCACTGAGTATATCATAGTATTGAGGAAATCTAATACTTCACCAATTAGAACCATTTCACAACAAATGCACCAATATTATAGCCAATACAAGTGTCTTCTCTCCTCCACAAAATACTTCTTTTATATAAAGTGCAGAGAATACACAAACAATGGTTCTATTTATTTATAGAGGCAACTCTAGAAACAACGTTGGTGCAATCATATATCTTTTCCAATACATAATAGAGGCATATTTGACCCACAACACTAGTACACCAGCACTCAATAGCAATAAATATGACCCCAAAATTAGTGTTTAACGCACATACCACGGTTTGTAACTGCACAACGCAAAGAATGTCACCTACACAATGCAGAAAGATGGACATACATTCCTAAACACTCACACTGTATATAAACACATTTACTCTACAACCCATCTCACAAATATATTGTAGCTCCAATGCACATATAACACTAACCTTCAATCTCCAACAATGTGGTGGTGAAACAGAGAGCGCGACCTGGTGAAAACGGGGGTTTACAGTTCACGGACTCTTCGGATCTAGCGTTCGAAACTGGAAAAGAAGAGGGTCAGAGTGGCAGAGCTATATAGAAGAGGACAGATCCTGACCCGACAGATGATAAACGAGGGGTCCATAGGGACCCCTTCTTACAAACATATAATGATGCACAAACAAACAGCACAGGAAGGTGTGAAAATAGCTGGGTATGAAAGGTCACAGAAAGAGGACAGGACCAGCAAGGGAAGGAAAAGATACGAGGGCAAGGAGGAACACAATACTCAAAAGCTGAAAGGAAAGGAGGGAGGCGGTCGAACAGAAAATAGAGGCAGGGAGAAGGCAACGCAAGCACATCCCGCCCATGAAAACAAACAAGAAAAGAAGCAAACAGATGAAGAAGAAGGGGCTCTGAATAGAGAGAACGAGGAACAAGGAGACAAAACAGAAACATTCAATGGCAAAACGACTCAAGGCCCATGCAAACCTAAGGCGGCAGAAACCCTAAGGGTGGTGATAACAGACCCAGAAATTCAAGCCTACCGGGATCACATGACCGAACACGCAGTGATCTGCAAGTTCATGGGACTCTGGCCAACAGAAAGGGCGTTGTGCCAATGGATAAAGCAGCAATGGAAACCCAAAGGTGATGTTAGACTGCACTTAGGAGCCAAAGGTTTTTTCACTGTTGTTTTTTCAAATCTAGAGGATAAGGATAGAATATTTGATGGCGGACCTTACTTCTTCGCTTCAGCGAGCCTATACATTAGGCCTTGGAAGCCCAATTTCGTGCCAGAAAAAGAAACCTTCAAGCAGGTGCCAGTCTGGATACGCCTCTTCTCCTTGGCAATAGACTATTGGGGATATGCAGCTCTAAAACAGATAGGTGACAAATTAGGAACCTTCATCAAAGCTTCAGAAGCCACTCTGCAGAGAAGATACACCTCCTATGCCCGAATATGTGTGGAAATGGATGTGTCGGGGGCTTTGCATGAGGGACTGTGGCTGGAATATAGGGATGAGGACTATTTCCAAGCCATTGATTATGAGAAAATCCCATTTCGATGCAGAAAATGTCATGAACATGGACGTTTAGTCAGAGAATTTCCATTAAATAAAACAGTGGAAGACCTTAAGGTAGATAAGGCAGAAAAGAACAGGGAAACCTTCATTCGACCAAGAGCGAGAAAAAGAGCAAACAGGAAACGCCCAACCAAAGCAAGCACATCACAAGGTAATACTAGTAATGCTTTTGAAGCTCTGGAAACTGAGACCGAATCAGAGGACAATAATAAGGAACAAAACACCTCTGAAGCAAACAAAACTACAACAGAGCCTGAAACTAAAACAATGGAGAAAAATCCTCAAAGCATTATACTACAGAATCAAGAGGTAACAGAAGGGGTAGATGAAGAATCAGAAATGCTCATAAGTGACATTGAAAGTGATGAGATGGAGCTTAATGACATACTAGAGCAAGAAGGAGTTAATCTACCAGACATGGTGGAAAACTAGAAAAAGAAGGGGATGGAACACATATCGGAAGAGGAAGTCAGGAGAATTAATGATATACTAATAGCACGACAGAGAGCAGAAATCGATATGCAAAGAAAGAACCTGGGCATAGTCAAAGGAATGGGACTCCAAACAAAAGGTCTACTTCAAACCTCCACCAACTTCAAAAAAAGGAAAAAGAGAGGGCGCAGATCCAATAATGAGGCATTGCAGGAACTGGGACAAATGCTCTTAAACTCTGGTAAGATGAAAGCTTTTAGATAGAGAGGAGGAATGACATGTTACAGAGTTTTGTGAACCCAACGTTTCGGACTGCCAAGTGAGTCCATCATCAGGGGATGCAACAATAGATATTCTTCAACATTAATGATGAATCCAAGAGCTGTGTTAGGGTATATATATAGGTTATTAAGGATTGATGTGAGGAATTAGGTCGGCCATTTATTTATTTATTATTTATTTATTAATTATTGTTATTTATTTATTAATTAGGTCGGCTATTTATTTATTTATTTGTATTATTATTATTATTATTATTATTATTATTATTATTATTATTTATTTATTTATTTATTTTTTTTTAATTTATTATTTTTTTCTCTTCACATACCCTATATTTTTATTTCTATTCATATTACTATTACTATTACTATTACTATTATTAATTAATTAATTTTTATTTTTATTTTTATTTTATTATTGTGTTTAATTGCTATTATTTAGGTAGGTGGATTAATTCCTTTAATAAATAGCTTAAAGGGATAAATAGATTAATTAATTAATTTTATATTTTATATGTTTAATTATTATGTTTACTAATTTCTTTATATCAAATTAATTATTTTGAATAATGATTTACTTAATTTATTAATGTGTTTTAAATTAATTATTTATTTATTTAATTGTTTAAAATTATTTATTTATTTATTATTGTTTTTATTTATTTATTTATTTATTTTATTTTATGTTATGTTATTTATATATATATATATATATATATATATAGATTTTATGTTATATTTTTTATTAAAATAGTTGATTAAATAATATTTATAGTTTTTTATTATGCTTACTGATTTATTAATTTGATTAAATAAATAATTAATTGATGAGATATAAATTAATTACTTATTTTTATTATTTCTTGATTTAATTATTATATTAATTACTTAATTTAATTGTTTAATTATTATTTTTATGTAAAAATTATCAATTACTTAACTACTGTATTTGACCTAATTGATAGAAAATTAACTTATTTTAATATTTACTAATATTTATTTATTTTCTTACCAATTAAAGTATTTATATTTGGTTAGTTGGGAAGTAATCTATTACTGATTTATGTTTTAATTAGTCCAATGATTTAATGTTTAAGGAGGATGATTAAGGAAAATTTCTTACTGATTTTAAGAGAGGAGGGAAGGTTAATATAAGGGATAAGAGCTGATTATTGTTTTTTTAAGATTTCAAATAAAGGTTTCCAAGTGTTACTTAGTTTTAATTCATCATCCCGGTTAAAGTTGTTTTTCCTTTTTTCTATTTTAATGGCTTCTTTAATTTTCCTTTTAAGATAGTGTTCTTCTTTTTTAACAAGTTTGGCTTCTTCCATGCAGATGTAATGAGAGGAAGAGTGAACATGTTCTGCTAAGGCTGATTTAGAAATTCTTTCTCTTCTTAAGTCAGCAGTGTGTTCTTTAATTCTAATATTAAGATACCTACCTGTTTCACCTATGTATTCCTTACCGCATGAGCAAGGAATCACATAAACACCTTTCTGAAGGTTAGGGTTTATGGGATCTTTAACAGAGATAAATAATTGTCTGATGGTGTTAGCAGGGGTGAATGCTACATTAATGTTATGTTTATTGAGAACTTTAGTAATTTTATGAGTGGTACCTTTTATGTATGGAAGGGAGACCTTAGGAGTTGATAAATTTTGATCATTAGTATTATTGATATTTTTCTTTAGGGATAGTTGCATGGCTTTCTTGATGGTATTTCTATTATATCCATTTAGCTCAAACACTTTGTGAAGATGGATGAGTTCATCATTTAAATGGTCAAGATCAGATATTCTGATCGCCCTAGTGGTTAAGGTCCTAATGATGCCTATCTTTTGTTTATGGTGGTGATGGGAATTAGCATGAAGATATCTTTCTGTATGAGTTTTCTTTCTATAGACTTGGAAACCAAGCGACCCTTCTCTTTTAGTTAGAAGGACATCAAGAAAGGGAAGCTAGTTGTTGTTTTCAATTTCAATGGTGAATTTTATATGGTCAGAGAGGCTATTTAAGTGATTGAGGAATAGGTCAAGTTTTTCTTTTCCGTGACTCCACTTAGCAAATATGTCGTCCACAAACCTTTTCCCTTCTTCAGGGGTGTATGGAAATGACCTAAGAGCCTTCTGTTCAAAGTGCTCCATAAAGATGTTGGCAATTATGGGGGATAGAGGAGAACCCATATCCACACCATGAGTTTGCTCATAAATTATTCCTTTGAAACTGAAGATTTCAAGCATAGTCCTAAAAGATCCACAGTTTCTTTATCAGTGAGGTTTCTCATGATCTCAATAGCTTCATCAATAGGAATCATCTTATAAAGGGATACAATATCAAAGCTAACCATAAGATCTTCATCTTTCATTCGATGTTATTAATCCATTGAACAAAAGAATATGAGTCTTTACTATAAGAAGGGGTATTACCAGACAGGGGTCTAAGTTTTTTGGCAAGGTGTTTTGCCAGCAGGTAAGTAGGGGAACCTATGGTGTTTACTATAGGTCTGAGAGGTATGTTAGGTTTATGGACTTTAGGAGCCCCATAAATTCTAGGAATAATGGAACTATTAGGGATAATTTTCTTTTTTGTGACCTCATCTAAGGATGATTCTTTGATTTTCTTAATTACTTCACGCATGGTTTTCTCACTGGGATCTTTGTTAATGATTTTATAGCATCCACTATTATTTAGATGATCTTCCATTTTATTGTCATAATCACTTCTGTTCATGATTACAGTTGCGTTGCCTTTGTCAGCCTTTAGGATGACTATGTTTTTATTTTTTCTTAGGTTGTTTAAAGCTCTTTTTTCTTCTATGGAAATGTTAGATATAGGAGGTTTAGCAGTTCTCAGAATTTTTGCAATATCTTGTCTGATTTCTTCACTTTTTGCTATATCTAAGTTTTTAATGGCTACTTCGATATTACTGATAACCTCTTCTACAAGAATGTTATTAAGGGTTATGGCGAAATTCAACCCTTTTTTCAAGATGGATTCAGCTGCACGATCTAGGATGATGTCTGATAAGTTAATGACCTGGGCTTTGTCAGATGCCAAGAATAGATTGGGATGAGGGTTTTGGGTTTTTAAGCTGATAGATGAGATGTTTGACAAGTTTCTGGATTTATCCATGTTATTATATATATCAGCCCTATTATCGTTAGGAGAAAATTCACTGTGCATATCAAAACATGATGGCGCTGAATTGATATCAGGGCCTGTGCCGATGTTAATACACCTCCTATTCTTGTTTTTAAAAGCGTTGTTTAAGCTGATAGATGGGAAGTTTGAAAATTTTCTAGTTTTATCCACGTTATTATTTGTATCAGGGTTATTTTCATTCGGAGAAAATTCCTGAATTGTAACCGTGCCGTTTATTTTAGATGAGGAATCGAAACTGGATTGCGTTGAATTGATGCCAGGGACCGTGCTGATCTGAGAGCCGGAATTTGCTAGACTCGCCTATGCCATCGAATTATTTAAGATAATACACCTGTTGTTCAAGTTTTATGATTACAGTTGCATTGCCTTTGTCAGCCTTTAGGATGACTATGTTTTTATTTTTTCTTAGGTTGTTTAAAGCTCTTTTTTCTTCTATGGAAATGTTAGATATAGGAGGTTTAGCAGTTCTCAGAATTTTTGCAATATCTTGTCTGATTTATTCACTTTTTGCTATATCTAAGTTTTTAATGGCTACTTCGATATTACTGATAACCTCTTCTACAGGAATTTTATTAGGGGTTATGGCAAAATTCAACCCTTTTTCAAGATGGATTCAGCTGCACGATCTAGGATGATGTCTGATAAGTTAATGACCTGGGCTTTGTCAGATGCCAAGAATAGATTAGGATGAGGGTTTTGGGTTTTTAAGCTGATAGAGTAGATGTTTGAAAAGTTTCTGGATTTATCCATGTTATTATTTATATCATCCCTATTATCATTAGGAGAAAATTCAATGTGCATTTCAAAACATGATGGCGCTAAATTGATATCAGGGCCCGTGCCTATGTTAATACACCTCCTATTATTTTTTTTAAAAGCGTTGTTTAAGCGGATAGATGGGAAGTTTGAAAAGTTTCTATTATTATCCACGTTATTATTTGTATCAGGGTTATTTTCATTCGGAGAAAAGTCCTGAATTGTAACCGTGCCATTATTTTAGATGAGGAATCGAAACCGGATTGCGTTGAATTGATGCTAGGGACCGTGCTGATCTGAGAGCCGGAATTTGCTAGACTCGCCTGTGCCATCAAATTATTTAATATAATACACCTGTTGTTGAAGTTTTATGATTACAGTTGTGTTGCCTTTGTCAGCCTTTAGGATGACTATGTTTTTATTTTTTCTTAGGTTGTTTAAAGCTCTTTTTTCTTCTATGGAAATGTTAGATATAGGAGGTTTAGCAGTTCTCTCAGAATTTTTGCAATATCTTGTCTGATTTCTTCACTTTTTTCTATATCTAAGTTTTTAATGGCTACTTCGATATTACTGATAACCTCTTCTACAGGAATTTTATTAGGGGTTATGGCAAAATTCAACCCTTTTTCAAGATGGATTCAGCTGCACGATCTAGGATGATGTCTGATAAGTTAATGACCTGGGCTTTGTCAGATGCCAAGAATAGATTAGGATGAGGGTTTTGGGTTTTTAAGCTGATAGATGAGATGTTTGAAAAGTTTCTGGATTTATCCATGTTATTATTTATATCAGCCCTATTATCATTAGGAGAAAATTCACTGTGCATATCAAAACATGATGGCACTGAATTGATATCAGGGCCCGTGCCGATGTTAATACACCTCCTATTCTTGTTTTTAAAAGCGTTGTTTAAGCTGATAGATGGGAAGTTTGAAAAGTTTCTAGTTTTATCCACGTTATTATTTGTATCAGGGTTATTTTAATTCGGAGAAAATTCCTTAATTGTAACCGTGCCGTTTATTTTAGATGAGGAATCGAAATCAGATTGCCCTGAATTGATGCCAGGGACCATGCTGATCTGAGAGCCGGAATTTGCTAGACTCGCCTATGCCATCAAATTATTTAAGATAATACACCTGTTGTTCAAGTTTTATGATTACAGTTACGTTGTCTTTGTCAGCCTTTAGGATGACTATGTTTTTATTTTTTCTTAGGTTGTTTAAAGCTCTTTTTTCTTCTATGGAAATGTTAGATATAGGAGGTTTTGGCAGTTCTCAGAATTTTTGCAATATCTTGTCTAATTTCTTCACTTTTTGCTATGTCTAAGTTTTTAATGGCTACTTTGATATTACTGATAACCTCTTCTACAAGAATTTTATTAGGGGTTATGGAAAAATTCAACCCTTTTTTCAAGATGGATTCAGCTGCTAGATTGGGATGCTATAAAATCATTAACAAAGATCCCAGTGAGAAAACCATTTGTTATCTCAAAATCAGATCCTGATAGGCTGCTGGTCAGGTTGACTCTAAGTAACTATTTCAAACCTACTTTAGGCTGAGGCTTAGCCACCTCAACCTGAGAGGGCTCTCTCTTGATGGATTAATGATTTTGATTAAAGATAAGATGACTAACTCTTATAGAACAACTGTGAAAAATATGAATGGTGTAAACACATTAAACAACTATCCATTGGGCTTATGGAGTCAACAACACCTCAATATAACAATGAACTCAACCTTACATGGAAGTCAGGGCATTCAGCATTTAAACATTCAGAACATAAACTCATATGGGACCACACAGTTTATAAATGTATACAGGAAGTCAGAGCACATTCAGTGAATTCTGAGTGATTATACATCCATACCACTGTAAGAATTAAGCAAAGGACAACATCACATATTCTGAACATAAAAATCCTTCATGAATCCTGAGAAGTAAAGTCCAGCATGTATTACTGAAAATGAGTCTTACATAGGCCAAATACAAGCTTTTCCATAAAATTTTCCCAACCCCGATTACATTGCTCTTTCAGCTATATATAGAGCTCTTATTCTAACTGATCGAGATTCCTCCTCAAGCATGAGGGGAATTCGAAAACTACTTCTATTACTGACAACTCTTAAACTCTAACTACTTAATAAATACAACAAAGTGTTGACTGGAGTTTTTTAGAGATCTAAATCAACTATGATTCTAACTCCATATTACATGCATGATGGCTTTAATTAAGATGATTCCTTTCTATGACATCTGGCTCTCTTTCAGTTTGGCTGAGATGGGTGTTTAATGCTCCATGTTAACCTTGGATGCTGTATCTTCTTCACTGTCCAGAAAAATTAGGAGACTATCCTTGCTTCTCGGCTGTATGATCTTTGAATCTTCATAAGTCGGTTTTTTAATTGGTGTCCCTCAAAATATGATGGTGGCCACGTTTTGATGTGTTGTCCACTGTTATGAAACCTGATTTGATGATGTGTCATCCACTGTTTCGAAAACAAAAAGGAAAACGTATTCAAGCTGTCTGATACATGCTTCAATTTCCTTATGATATGACAAAATGCCACTTTTGGATTCAAACTATTTATTTCCACTTGTGCTAGTCTGATTGGCTGTTGTAACTTCAGGTGTTCTCGTTGTATACAACTGTCCTTCAAAATTTTCCCGCTTCAACTTCAAAACTGCTTGATTTATGTTGAAATCATCACTTTCAGCAGTTTCGTAGCGCGCTACGAAACTGCTGAGTTATTTAAAACAACTTGTTTTTAACCTGAGACCTTTATTAACCGAGTGCTTGATTGCCAAAAACTTCTTTAGACTTTCCAAAGGCCGAATAGGAATTTAGATTTCTTCAGAAAGATAAGATCAAGCAAACTTATCAAAATTTTGAAATAGAATCTTACTTGAAATGAAAACTCATTTAGCAGGTCCTTTAAGCTGGCTTAGCTGTGCCTTCAGATCTTCAATTTGTTTCTTCATAACCTTATTCCCAGCTCTCAGTTGCATATTGATCCTTCTAATGTACTTGGCTTCTTTGATTGCTGGTACTGTCCAGGTGTGAAATTGTGAATGGCCATCAACCACTGAATTCACCTAGGCTTCTACAGTTGCATTCCCTTCCCATAGAGTTTTATAATAGTTTGCTTGTATGATTGCATGTCTTCTAGCAGCTTTCTTCAATTTGGCAATCTCATGCTTAGCTGATTCTAATTGGCTCTTCAGGTCTGCTATATTATCTTCTTTAGATGTGATGAATGTTTTGCATGTGTTTTTCTTTTGCCAACGTTGTGTCCCTTCCCCTGTTTCCTCTGTTCTTGACAATGCTTCCTGTACTTGCTGGAATCTCCTTGTCATAGGTCTTCTAGGTTTAAAAACAAACTCTTCAGCTGGCTCATCAAATTTAAGCCTTTTTGAGGCCTTGGCTTTCTTGGTGCTTTCTTGTTCTGACTGTATCAACTCAATTTGAACTGGTAGAGATTGCTCATAGTCAATAGCCTGTAATAAGGCATTTAAACTTCCCCTGGACACTGGACTTTCTTTGACTGCTACAGCTTTACCTTTTTCCTTATTCATCTGGCTTCTTGTTCTTATCCTTGAGACTACTTCAGATGTGCTTGTTTCAAGTACAGTCTTTTTACCATGAGCTTTTTCCTTAGTTGATTGCTGAGGTTGATCTTGGATGATGAGTGGCTTCACTTGTTTTCTTACTTGTGAATTTGGAACTCTTTTAGCTCTTGCTTCTGTTTGGAGCTCAGCTATTGTAAAATCTCTAGCAGGTAGAGGAGTGAGGCCAGTCTGGCTTTTGAAGCCAGCCATAAAAATGAATGAACTCCAATCTCTGTCTACCTTTTGGAGCCTATCTAAAACCAGTAGTTTGATCAAACCATGATGAAACAAAGAGGTTTCACAATCCTCTTTCCTCGGCTGTACCTTATCACACATCTTACTCAAACTATGGAAAAGATAAAAAAGGTAAGTCTATGGAGACCTTCCCGGTGAAATGAAAAAGGAGTTTAAAATGGTAAGAGTAAACCTTGTTATACCTTCCTTCACAAGTCAGATATTTCTGTATGCAGGTGAGTAAATGAGCATAATATTCTTTGACATAACTCCTGGGCACTGCCTTACTTAAATCTTCATTTACAAATTCATCCTTCAAAAACTCCTTGCAAGGATTCATGTCAAACTTGAAATTTTTAAACCATTGCTCTTGTCCTCGTGGGATCTCTGTCACAGTAGATATCACTTCTGGCGAAACCTGCAATTCTATCATGGCTACTTTTGAATTCAAGCCTGTGAAGTTAAGTGCAAATTCTTTAGTTACCTGTGCGTGCCCTCCTTGTAACTTTTTGCAAAAATTCCAGCACCTGGCCTTTTTAAATGCTTTCTCCACCTCTTTATTTCTCAGCGTTATATCTAAGCCTTCAGGCTCAGTCCTTAGACATTTGCCGGATCTGTGCTCCTTTTTCTCCATTGATTCTTCCAAATCTTCGCAAACAATGACTACCAGCTCCGGTTGGAATTGTGATTCAGCTTCTATTTGAATTCAGCCTCGCTTGATTATCAGCCTCGTTTGATTATCTTTGCAGTTGAATTTTAAATTTTGCCGTTTAAAATCTTTCAAGTTGTAATCTTTCAGATTTGTCATTTCATGCAAGACTTACGACCATCATTAAGTTTTATGCACGGTGGTCTTTCTTGGAAATGATGATTCATGCGTATCAACAGATCTAGTGGTGGTGATAGTGGCAATGAGTGGTGAAATGTGATAAGAGGGGTACATGAGCTGACATGAGAAGACACTGCCTATGACTCACCTAACGGATTTGACATTTCGGGAAAGATTCGTTGTGAAATGTATGAATCCATGATTTCGCAGCGCTGTCAGTTTTAAATTTGAATGATGCGCTGCGAAACTGCCTAATCAGGATTGCGTTGCGAAATTACAAAAAGGCACGGTGACTGACATAAGATAACAGGTGGCTATAAAACAATGGTAGATGGAGGGGAACCAATGGGAGCTGAGAATAACTTGACTCAAAAACTCTTCAAAACTTCAGATTCTAAGGGAAGAAAATTAAAACAAAAATAAACTAGCACTGACCTTTGTCATCGGGCTAGGATGAAAAGTTACATATATCAATTTTAGTTCTAAGTGATAACACCATTCATGAAGTAATTAAGAAAATCAAAGAATCATCCTTAGATGAGGTCACAAAAAGGAAAATTATCCCTAATAGTTCCATTATTCCTAGAATTTATGGGGCTCCTAAAGTCCATAAACCTAACATACCTCTCAGACCTATAGTAAACACCATAGGTTCCCCTACTTACCTGCTGGAAAAACACCTTGCCAAAAAACTTAGACCCCTGTCTGGTAATACCCCTTCTTATATTAAAGACTCATATTATTTTGTTCAATGGATTAATAACATCGAAATGAAAGACGAAGATCTTATGGTTTGCTTTGATATTGTATCCCTTTATACCATGATTCCTATTGATGAAGCTATTGAGATCATGAGAAACCTCACTGATAAAGAAACTGTGGATCTTTTAGAACTATGCTTGAAATCTTCGTACTTCAGTTTCAAAGGAATAATTTATGAGCAAACTCATGGTGTGGCTATGGGTTCTCCTCTATCCCCCATAATTGCCAACATCTTTATGGAGCACTTTGAACAGAAGGCTCTTAGGTCATTTCCATACACCCCTGAAGAATGGAAAAGGTTTGTGGACGACATATTTTCTAAGTGGAGTCATGGAAAAGAAAAACTTGACCTATTCCTCAATCACTTAAATAGCCTCTCTGACCATATAAAAGTCACCATTGAAATTGAAAACAACAACCAGCTTCCCTTTCTTGATTTACTTCTAACTAAAAGAGAAGGGTCGCTTGGTTTCCAGGTCTATAGAAAGAAAACTCATACAGAAAGATATCTTCATGCTAATTCCCATCACCACCCTAAACAAAAGATAGGCATCATTAGGACCTTAACCACTAGGGCGATCAGAATATCTGATCCTGACCATTTAAATGATGAACTCATCCATCTTCACAAAGTGTTTGAGCTAAATGGATATAATAGAAATACCATTAAGAAAGCCATGCAACTATCCCTAAAGAAAAATATCAATAATACTAATGATCAAAATTTATCAACTCCTAAGGTCTCCCTTCCATACATAAAAGGTACCACTCATAAAATTACTAAAGTTCTCAATAAACATAACATTAATGTAGCATTCACCCCTGCTAACACCATCAGACAATTATTCAACTTTGTTAAATATCCGATAAACCCTAACCTTCAGAAATGTGTTTATGTGATTCCTTTCTCATGCGGTAAGGAATACATAGGTGAAACAGGTAGGTCTCTTAATATTAGAATTAAAGAACACACTGTTGACTTAAGAAGAGAAAGAATTTCTAAATCAGCCTTAGCAGAACATCTTCACTCTTCCTCTCATTACATATGCATGGAAGAAGCCAAACTTGTTAAAAAAGAAGAACACTATCTTAAAAGGAAAATTAAAGAAGCCATTGAAATAGAAAAAAGGAAAAACAACTTTAACCGGGATGATGGATTAAAACTAAGTAACACTTGGAAACCTTTACTTGAAATCTTAAAAAAACAATAATCAGCTCTTATCCCTTATATTAACCTTCCCTCCTCTCTTAAAATCAGTAAGAAATTTTCCTTAATCATCCTCCTTAAACATTAAATCATTGGACTAATTAAAACATAAATCAGTAATAGATTACTTCCCAACTAACCAAATATAAATACTTTAATTGGTAAGAAAATAAATAAATATTAGTAAATATTAAAATAAGTTAATTTTCTATCAATTAGGTCAAATGCAGTAGTTAAGTAATTGATAATTTTTACATAAAAATAATAATTAAACAATTAAATTAAGTAATTAATATAATAATTAAATCAAGAAATATTAAAATTAAGTAATTAATTTATATCTCATCAATTATTTATTTATTTAATCAAATCAATAAATCAGTAAGCATAATAAAAAATTATAAATATTATTTAATCAACTATTTTAATAAAAAAATATAACATAAAATCTAAATATATATATATATAACATAAAATAAAATAAAATAAAATAAAATAAATAAATAAATAATTTAAAACAATTAATTAATTAATTAATTAATTTAAAACACATTAATAAATTAAGTAAATCATTATTCAAAATAATTAATTTGATATAAAGAAATTAGTAAACATAATAATTAAACCTATAAAATATAAAATTAATTAATTAATCTATTTATCCCTTTAAGCTATTTATCAAAGGAATTAATCCACCTACCTAACTTAATAATAGCAATTAAACACAATAATAAAATAAAAATAAAAATTAATTACTTAATTAATTAATAATAGTAATAGTAATATGAATAGAAATAATAATATAGGGTAGTTGAAGAGAAAAAAAATAATAAATTAAAAAAAATAATAATAAATAAATAAAATTAAAAATATATATATATATATATATATATATATAAAATAAATAAATGACCGACCTAATTAATAAATAAATAACAATAATTAATAAATAAATAATAAATAAATAAATGGCCGACCTAATTCCTCACATCAATCCTTAATAACCTATATATATACCCTAACATAGCTCTTGGATTCATCATTAATGTTGAAGAATATCTATTGTCGCATCCCCTAATGATGGACTCACTTGGCAGTCCGAAACGTTGGGTTCACAAAACTCTGTAACAGGTCATTCCTCCTCTCTATCTAAAACCATCATCACCTGTATGGATTCATTATTTAACAAGATGAAAGCTCTAGAAGCTTTTTCTCTAAACTACTAATTATTGTTTTAAAATGAAAGTCGTCTCTTGGAATGCTAGAGGGCTTAATAGCCAAATAAAACAGCGACTTTTAAAGAAGAAGGTCCAAAAGGAAAAACCAGACATTATATTTGTGCAAGAAACCAAATGCGCAAGTAGTACTATTAATAATGTAAGCAAAAAATTAGGCAAACATATGGAATACCTGGAAACCGCCAGCCATGGATGGGAGGGAGGTTTAATTACCCTGTGGGATCCGCAAGTAATCAAAATCCTCTCCTCTGAAGCAACCAGATCTTTCATAGCTATAGAAGCTCAGGTGGTAGGAAATTCGGAAACATATTTTTATACCAATGTCTATGGGCCTCAGAAGTTAGAAGAGAAATTTATTTTTCAAAGAACTCTGTTGAATCTGAAGCTAAGATATCCCAGAGTGAAGGCAGTACATAGGAGGGGATTTCAATATGATAAATACCCTAATGGAAAAGAAAGGAGGGACAAGGAAACTCATCAAGGATTCTGAAGCCTTTTTAGATTTCATCAACACAGCTAAACTAGTGGATGTCCACCCCAAGAGTGGGGCTTTCATTTGGAATAACAAAAGGGGAGGTGAAAGACAAACTGCTTCTCGACTTGACAGATTTCTAATCTCTGAAAGTATTCTGTTGGAATGAGTTATGGTAGAATCGGATATACTCCCTAGTGGAGGGTCAGACCATTGGCCCATTTCTCTGATTGCTTCTATCCAGGGCACTCCTAGAAATAAGCCGTTTAGATTTGAGAAATTTTGGCTCACCCAACCGGACTTCATTCAACTAATTGAAAAATGGTGGCATGAACCAGTGGACACCAGAGGTACCAAAATGTATAGATTACAAGCCAAACTGAGATACATCAAAACAAGATCAATATATGGAACAAAACAGTGTTTGGGAACATATTCAAATAAAAAGTCAAATTAGAGGAGCAATTAGAGCAGATACACAAACGCTGGATCACTGGAGACATTAACCCAGAAATTGTAAACAAAGAAAAAATGTTGATGCAGCAATGGCAGCTTCATTACCAACAAGAGGAGACCCTTTGGAAACAAAAGTCTCGGATTTAGTGGCTCAAGGAAGGGGAAAAGAATACAAAATTCTTCCACAGATCAGTAATGGACCACAAAGGAGCCAATAAAATCCTCAGTCTCAAAAATGAACAGGGAGCCATTCTACAGACACATCAAGAAGTTTCAACCCTGCTTACTACACATTTTAGCAACATAGCTCAAGAGCTAGAGGTTGATAGGACAGAAGCAATTGATGAACTCATCAAATCCATTCCCAAGACAATCACTAATGAGAAAAACCTAGCATTAACTCGAGAAATTTCTTTGGAAGAGGTGGAAGAAGCAGTGAAGGATATGCCAAATGATAAAGTTCCTGGGCCTGATGGTTTTACCATCAACTTCTACAAGGCTTGTTGGGACATTGTTAAAACAGAGGTCTGGGAAGTGGTGGAAGACTCTTGGCATTCTGCCTCAATCCTCAAGTCCCTAAATTCTACTTTCCTTGCACTGATTCCAAAAGAAGAGGAGGCCAACACCCCGGAAAAATTTCGGCCTATCGCTTTGTGCAATGTTATATATAAAATTATCTCTAAAGTCATTGCTAACAGAATGAAACCTATTCTTCCGGGCCTCATCTCTGAAGAGCAATCGGGATATGTTGAGGGGAGACAAATTCCGGACAATATTTTACTAGCTCAAGAAATGATTCACGCGCTTCACTCCAGGAAAATTGCAGGTATGATGATGCAACTTGACTTATCAAAGGCTTATGATAAAGTCAACTGGAATTACTTGGAAGCAATTTTAAAAGCTTTCGGTTTTTACAATCAATGGATAGTGTGGATTTTAGCTCCGATCAAATCTACTAAATTTTCTATTCTGGTAAACGGTGCCCTTGCCGATCAATTCTCCCCCTCACGAGGGCTCAGGCAAGGAGACCCATTATCACCTTTCCTTTTTGTTATCCTGATGGAAGGTTTAAGAAGACTCATACGCAGCGCTAAAGAGGAAGGAAGTATCAAAGGATTGCAGCCCCTGCCTTCCATTCCAGCGACTACTCACCAACAATTTGTTGATGATACGATGTTACATGGTACTCCCACATTCAAAGAAGCCTTGGGCTATAAAAGGATCCTCAATCTTTTCAGCAAAGCTTCAAGTATGGAATTTAATCTATCTAAATCCACCATCTTCTTTTTCAATACGCATTTAGAAGTGCAAAAAAATCTCTCTACCATTCTAGGCTTCTGGAGAAGCAGCCTGCCCTCTAGGTACCTAGGAGCGCCTCTAACGGATAAACCCTGGCAAAAAACTCATTGGGAGAAGATCCTAGCTAGCCTGGAGAAAAGATGCCATCTTTGGACCCACAGGGCCTTCAATTTTGCTGGTAGTCTAGTCTTAACCAAAGCAGTTCTGCAAGCTATTCCTCAATATATGCTCTCCATAATTCCTGCTCCCAAAGGAGTCCTTCAAAAAATGAGGGTGATCCAGAGAACTTTCTTATGGTCAGGAAATGCAGAGAAGAAAAAGTGGGCACTAGTGGCATGGAATAAAATGTGTAAACCCAAACAACTGGGAGGGTTAAACCTGCTAAACCCCTCCACCATCAATAGCGCTTGTGGGGCTAAGCTATGGTGGAAATGGCTGAAGGAACCCAATCTTCCTTGGGCTAGACATTGGAAGGAAAAATATGCTCCAATGCATAGTACTCAGAACCTAATCAGAATGCAAGAGAATCCAGAGGGCTCACCGATCTGGAACCTAGCAAGGAAAAATCGAGACATTATACAGGAGAATAGCTTCTAGGAAATTCGCAATGGAAAAACTGCCTTTTTTTGGGAGGATGCCTGGCAACAACTCCCCAAGTTAGAAAGGCTTGAGTTTGCAGGTCTCAAAGAAATTACCAGGAGCTTGGGAGAACAACGGTGAGTCACTATTGGACTCCTAACAATAGGGACCCGGAGTGGAGAACTTGGACAGTCAATGAAACAGAGAACATGACCGAAGCAAACAAAGACATTAGGGACCTGCAAACACTGTTAAACAAAAGAAGAATTAGAATTGTGGAAGACAACGACCAACTAAGATGGGGAAAACAAGGAGGGGAAAATTTCACACTCAAAGAAGCCAGAAACTGTATCGAACATTCGGAGAAAGAAGAAAAGGTGAAATGGAGCAACAAGGTCTGGGATTCTCAGTTCTGGCCGAAAATTAAAACCTTCCTTTGGCTCCTAATGCACAGGAAAACTCTCACTTGGGAGAATCTCCGAAAGAAAGGGTTATGTGGCCCATCTAGATGCCCCATGTGTGAAAAGGAAGAAGAAACAATGAATCATCTATTCAACACATGTGAGTTGGCAAACCTCCTGTGGAATTGGGTGGAAACCACTTTGCAGCAAATGGACAGAACAAGAGATTCCATTCAAGAAACCATCGAAAATTGGCGAGGCAATTTCTCCAATAATCAATTGGTCAACATCATTTGGAAAACCATGTCATGGTTTATTACATGGTCAATCTGGAAAGAAAGGAATAGGAGAGTATTCTTGATCGAAACCAGAGATATAAATCATTCTATAGAAATTATCACACAAAATATCAGGCAATTGGTTCTTGTCAAAGGCAGACCAGAAAAAAGATAATAAAGCATCAAAAGGGGACTTACAAATCTTGAAAGCTTTCAACCTGGATAAAGAAACCTTTGTGGCTACCATGAATCGCCAACAGGAGATAAACACCACTTTAAGCATCTGGAAACGACCACCTTTAGGCTTCCTCTAGCTAAATTTCGATGGTGCGTCACGGGGTAATCCAGGTCTGGCCGGAATCGGAGGCATTCTCAGGAACAGTGAAGGAGAATTCAGTACATATATAGCAGAGCCTTAGGGGAAGGAACCAATAATGAGATGGAGTTCACAGCGATGAAACAGGATCTTAGAATTCTTAGGAAATTACACGTGGACACGGCAGTGGTAGAAGGGGACTCCCAGCTCGCGATTACAGCAGCCAGAAGGATGTATGCGGGAGCTAAAGCAAGCAAAGATACACAGCATTGGTGACTAGCCAAAGTAACAGAGAGTATAACCGAACATCTTGGGCGTTTGAAAGGTTTAATATTTCAAGTTGTTCGCCGCAAAGCCAATACAGTTGCGGACCATCTGGAAAATTATGGTATAGAGAACCCCACCAGCATCATGGACAGCTATTGGCAGGACGTCACCTGCCCGAAAGTAAGAAACAAGTGTACCCTACTCTCAAGGCAGGATATGGTGAATGAAAGATAAGGACAAAGGGACGGCGCTCTATACAAGTATTGAGATATGATTACGATCAATCGTACTGCAGGGAGAATGAAGGGTCGGCAGAAGAATGAAGGACAGGCAAGAAATGGGCATTCAATGCACAAGCAGGCGGGAGTCACTCCCATCAACTCCATGATCGAAAAGTATTAGTGCCGCTGACGCCCTTATAGAAGTATGGACACTTGGCACGCTTCGAAGAAGTTCAAGAGAGGCAAACGTAAGAGAAAAAATCCGAGCCATCATCGAAAGTATGGACCACGAAGCAAGGATAATTATGAAGGGATTTGCGGTCAACAGGTGACAAGATGGAATGCAGCAAGTGACTCACCCACTCTCCCCTCTATATCTTCAGTCCCCAGTAACGACAGAGCCACTTTGTATTCGGTTAGTTGGCTGAAACTCTTTTCCTCGGCCCTTAGAATGCGGTGTTGTTTGGTGCTTGAGTTTGAGATAATGGCGTGTGAGGGAAGAAGAAACGCGTCTACCAACTGAGATCTTAAGCAGGCTTGGGAAGCCTATGAAACAAGGACCTCTCAAAAGGAAAAACACAAGATTGAGGAGCTGGAGGCCATCGTAACTGAGGAAGAGGAGAACCTGGAGGCACATGATTTGGAGAAGGATATGGAATGGGTTCAGGACCCTGGCACATCTACAACACGAGCCACCCAATATGTCTGCACGCAAGCAGAAATGTGGAGGATGAAAACGATGTTGGAAAAAGCCATAAGCATGCAAGGTGACTACATCAGCCAGGCTCGACAGGCTCAACATGCAATTGTTGTAACTTTTGCGGAGCATGCGGCGATCTTGGAAGGCTTGGACTTCAAAATTAGCGGCCTGGAGCAGCAATTTGACAGCATTTCCAAGAAGCTTACAGTCTTGATCAGTTTTCTCCGTCACTCCATATGTCAAGAAGCCAGGAGTGCTGGGGAAGGGCGGAGGGGAACACAGGCAATAGTCAAAGCACAATTCCAGTGCCATCTCAGGCAGGCAGAGCCAAGGCTTATTATGTGGTTCTCAAGATGTAATGGGTCCTTGCTGCAAGCACTGGATGAGTTCTGGAGGCATGGGTCTGTATATGTGATTGTTGACCTTTGAATTCATCTGTTTTGTCAGTTTTTTCTTTTTTCTTCTCTAGCTGTCCAAGGCTCTATATGGGTCTCAGTTTGGTCACTGTTGTTTTTTTGTCAACCCTTGACTGCATCTGCCGCCCTGCGTGGTGTGCCCTGGGGTTCTGTAGAAGTTCATTTTGGTCATGACGAGGTGTATGCGGATTAGGATAGCAGTCCTCTATCTGCACAAGCAGACCTTTTGTAAATATGTATTATTGTTTTAATATAAAATGTTGATTTACACAAAAAAAGACACTAACCTTCAATAAACTTGACAATATGCATTCATAGTCTAGAATTTTAACCAACAGACGAGTGTACAAACTTCAATGGTGTTATAGACATTTTTGTGCCTCGCGTCAAGGAGCAGGGAATGTCGATAATTACAGGGATCCTCAGTCCCTAAACATGTTGTTCTTACCCCTAAAAGAACAAGGTCATCAATCAACAGCACTTCCAATCAGTTCTCCACCTGAAAACACTTCAGAACAGGCTTATTTTGGATCATGTCAGCTGCTTAACTGAGCTTCTGCGCTGTATTGCAACTGTCCCACTCTGTACCTGCGCTGGAAGTCAAAAACAATGAAGGCTACCTACGCTGGGCGAGATTGGCCAAGTGGCACAGTCCTCCTGCAAGGTGTCAATTGCCCAGGAAGCTTCCAAACTGACACTTGGTTCATCAGATTCGCCTTGTGATGAGTAAGAGGTACTTGATCACCATGTGTAACCAAGGATCTCCAAGTGGACTCAAGAACTGAAGATTAACTGAAGAGGGAAAGGACACTAGTCAGCTCTATGCCAGCCTCAAGCTGACTCATCCTCTCTTCTTCTCTCCTATATATAGAGCTCTTCTATGAGGTCTAAGGAGGCTGGAATTTTGTATAAGCAAGGAGGTGCTGTTGGTATACTGCCAGGATTATTGGGTGATTGTTTTACTAGAGGTGAAGAAGAGAGTTCTTGCTGCCGAGGAGGTGCTGCTGGATTGGGGCCAACATCATTGGTTGTAACTTCCTCTGGAACCCTGTTACTTTCTATCAATAAAGTTTGCATGTTCTTCTATATACTTGTTTTACATAGATGCTTTTGTGTTTACATGTATATTTGATGCAACCTAATCCATGCTTCAATTATGATTGTTTGTATCTCGTAGTTTGCTCCCTTTTGTTGTGCAGATTCTGTGTGTAGCTGGATCGGCTTGGAGAGTAAAGAGCTGGGAACGGGATACAAAGCGAGAAGGACAAGGATCGACTAAGCGCAAGACACCAGGTTGGTTGATCCTCTTTCTATTCTCTCTGTGCTTTCATAAAGATGAACATGAAAACTTTGTCATTCAGTTGTTGCTAAAGTCTGTCACCTTTAGAAAGGGTTAGTGTCATCCGCATCGGATACTTTTCCCCACAACAAACTGGCGACTCCGCTGGGGAGATCCTAGTATCTTGTTGTTGTAGAATTTTGCTATTCATTTCTTGAAGAAAGGAGTACCGAATCGAAAAGCTTTTGACTCTATCAAAAGCGAAGTAGAGGGTTTTGCTACTCTTGCTCCTTTGCTGAGCAAATTCAAGATTTAAAGAGCTAATCTACAGATGAATCCTTACTCTTAGTGATAGATCTTTATCCTCTTGATCATCCCTTAGCCTGTACTTAACCCATAGCATTTTATTTCAGTCAAAACAGTACATTTTTGAGCTTTTTATGACCCGGAATTCTTAGCAGACGTAACTCTCGTAAGTCAGTGCAGGCTGTCCACAGGCAGTCTGCATTACAGCGCAGGTGCTCCCTTCGGGAACTGCGCTGAGAGTGAAACTGGCAGACCAGTGCCTGCGCTGGTCCAGTTGGCCTTAGTCTAGCTCAGCTCTTCCTTTGTGTCTTGGCCCTGTTTGCACTTGTTTTTGGCTGATTGCTTGCTGGTTATTGTATTTGCTGTAGACCACTTCTCCTTGACATTATTCCGCCTCAGTTGTGTGATGAAATTGTAAACGTTCTTTCAGTATTTCTTGTTTCAGTTACAATTTCCCATTGTGAAAAGCGAACCTAGTAGCTGTGGCCTCTTAGATTGCGATCTTATGAGTTAGTGTTATTGCTGTTCATAGCTGTTTTGGATTGGTTTGCTTCTCACTTTATGGTTTGAATCTATACTTTTCCTGTATTTAAAACAAGTCTTTCATAAGGTGTTCTTTTGATTGTGGACAAGCTTGTTTATTTCTACTTGAAAGTTGATTCAAAAATCATACAACAGTTTCCTTTTGTTAAGCATCAACATTAAGGATAACGAAAAGAAATACATGCATTGTGCATTTTGCATTTGACTGTATGCTTGACGATTTAGGAAAATGTGCATTTTAGTGTGTGTTCTTTGATCTGTGGAAAAAAGTTGTGTCTTGCTCTTTCCTCAAGTAGATTAAGGTTTTCAAAGTTGAAAGATTGAAAAGATTTTGCTTCTCATTCTTAGATTGCATATAGGAAGTTGTATATATACATCTCGTGGCGAACCTGAAAGGCAAACTGTTAAGGAAGATCAACATTAAAATAAACTCAATTTACATAACAACGCTTTGGAATTTAACGCAAACATCTAGAGGTCTAGGTAGAGACGTGTTCCGGCGTCGTTAAACATAGTGACTGTCGATCTCTACGAAGGTGGGTGATTCCTCCTGAGAGTCGGTGGCACTAACACGGATTTGAGCTCCCGCGTACCGTCGCATATATTGGGAGACCCCTATAGGCTTTTATCCTTTATCCTTAGGAAACCGTGTCGGCCGCCCTACTGATCGCGATGCAGTGAACACAGCATTCACGAAGATCGACCACCCGTACCGTAAAACGTATTCTGTGGTTTCGCGAAAGGTTTGGCACACCCTCTGCCTAGATCTCCAGAGCAGTTTCTTTTGGCCCTTTTCAAACTCTATAACTGAAAAGGTCCAACCGAGCATTTGTCACTTCGGGCTCGTTAATACATCGAAGGCGACTAGAGTCATCTTTAGCTTTTTCTCGACTCTTAAAACATGAAAAAGCAAGTTTGTGTCTAAAAGCGTCGTAAATAAAACTTATTTTAAAGCGGAACATAATCACCTGTTATTCCCACGTTGATCTTTCAGTTGAAAAGTATGGAGCCCACCAACCAAGGAAGTAACCTTGGCGGAAGTCCAAATCCCTTCTCCTCTTGGGGAGATGTTGGTGCGCCTCATATGGCTACATTGTCACTTCCAGGATTGACAATCGGCCTTCCTGTTTGGCTCTTTTCAACTAATGTTGTCCAAATCGCCACTAATCCTGAGCAATCGAATCAACTGTCAGAACAATCTAGAACTACCCACCAGCCTTCTACCTCTTGTGATACTTCCTCTGATCCTTCATCTTCGCAGGGTAGAGCCGGCAAAAGTCAGCCTCCCAAGGAGAAGAAGGAAAAGAAGAAGAAAGGGAAGAAGCAGAAGGAGCCTCTGGCGAAGGCGACTGGGGGCAAGCAGAAGAAAACTGACAAAAACCCACACACTGCACCGACCGGGCCTAAATCACCATGTGTCATTTGCAAAGGGATCCATTTCCATCGTGATTGTCCTTGTATTCCCCGGATACTAAGGGACTGGTCCCCGAGGTTGCACAATCCGGTAGCATCAACCTCTGGTTGTCAAGTTGATTGCATTCCCTCAACTAGCGAGAGTGAAGGACGAAGAAGGGGACCAAGATCACCCTGTCTATTGTGTGAAGGTCACCATGCCATCCACAAATGTCCATTCTTAGATGAGGCAAAGAGAGTTTTGGAAGATCGCCCGGTGTCACCGGTGCAACTTCCGCCTGGATACCGAAAACTCGCGCCTAATCCCTCGATAGTTGAAAATCCAGTTGAACCACTCAAGTGGTCAGCTGATGTGTCAGTCATTGAGAATGAACCTACCGAATCTAGACCAGACGAAAGTCTAAAGGTCGAAACAGCAGTTGACCCGGTTCTTCCTTCAAAGGTTCTATCATCCAATGACTCCGTCATTGAAGACCCGTCTTCAAATGACACCGTCACCGAAGTGTCGTCTTCATGTGACACCCTCACTGATGAGAACAAGGATGACACCATCCAGGTTCTCTTTATCAGCACCGACTCCGACGAGCATCCGGGCAATGCGCCCATTCCTTTATCGCAGGAAGGAACATCATCTGAGTCGTATCCGGCCGTATATTCGGTCCCACCACCAAGCAACCTGGTTGTATCCTTTGATTGGAATCAACTAGGCAGACCCCGGTTACCAGCCAGTACACCATTTAGAATCATTGTCCAGATCTATAGAATGGTTATGGCTGGTACTATCATTGATGAAGGGGCGTCTGTGAGTATCCTTTCCTCTATTGCTTGGAAAGCACTGGGTTCCCCAGCGCTTTTACCTGAGTTGAGAAATCTCTCAGGTTTTGATAAAGGAACCAGTCGACCATTAGGAATCCTTCCCGATGTACCTGTTACATTGAAGGGGAAGACCGTCAGGATGAACGTGTTGGTAGTTCAAGGACCCTTGGATTATAACCTACTCCTTGGACGCGACTATATTTATTGCATGGGAGCGATAGTCTCCTCACTCTTTAGAGTAATGTGTTTTCCACACGAAGGAAGGGTGGTCAAGCTCGTAGACCAGCTTTCATTTCCGGGATCTCGCATCGCAAATAGTCAAATACCAATCCTAAATGGTCTGTTCACTCAAGATTCGCCTCCGCCCCCAGTCCTCCTTCCCGATGAGCGCGAGTAATTTGGAAAGAAAGACTAGGACCCAGGGGGCATGCACCCTGGTCTGCTTCGGGCAGAAGAAACTCCGGGTATAAGGAAGAATTTCCGCAGGAGAACATGACTAGTCCGTACCCCGTCCGAAGGAAGTGGGGTTGTTCTGGAATAATGATCTTTTGTTAAAGTTATGTGTTTGGGAATCATTCACCTTTGTCTAAAAAAGTGGGCAATGCCCAAGTAGGAATTCCCTTATTGTAACAAGTAGTCACCATCTTTAAATTCAAGCCTCGCCCATCGAAACATATGTTTTGAAGGATAAGCAGGGGCAGTAAACTAAGAAGGAGACCGTATTGTTGTGACAGAGGGTAACCATCTTTGGACAACCCAATGATAGACACCGCCGAAGAAAGAGATTGATTTGCGGCAGCGAATAGAACCACTCTTCGGATAATAAGAAAGAGGCAAGCCTCCCTCGATAATACCAATGTTTTATCTTTGAGTAGTGTTCTTCTATTGTCACAATAGCTGTTTGTTAAAAGTGGGCCGACAGGAAGTCTGAGTACTGCGTAAGACCCCTTAAAATAACGAGAAGACAAGTATCGTTAGCATTAGATTAGCAAGATGACAAATAACTGTGAACACCCAAAGAAAAGCAGAAGTAGGAGAGAGGAGGGGCAACCTCGAAATTCTATCCTATACCTGGGGGCATGCAAACTTTCTGGAGTGCGAGCTAGGGGCGGTTATTTATCTGGTTTTAAGATTAGCCGTTTCCAAACTTGCATGAAAGAAAGCCTGTGGGGCAGAAGTAAAATTTGCCAAAATAAGAGCATAGCTGTAGTAAGGCATAAGCTCTATAAAAATTGGTCCTTATAGGAGGCATTCTTATGACTGGTATATCGAGCAGTTTTAGCATATAGTTCATGCTCGTTAAAAAATAAACGCGAAATTCGAGCAGTTTTAGGCCTGAATTTATGCTCGTTAAAAAATAGAAAAGTGTGAGCAAATGTTTCCCCCAGAGTTCAAGCTCATGGAAAAAATGAACCGGTAAATAACCTTTTGAGATCGTAAATTCATTAGCCATAAGAACCTTGATCGTGTTTTCATCCACCACCTCCACCGTTCATTTGGCCGATCATTCACTTCCATTTGTGTGTTTACCTCTTTTGAGAAACAGCTGCGAAGAGTGATTTCACCTAGCCATCCTTGTGACACTGCCGTGATTGGAAATTCCAACCTGTACCTGGAATCTGTAGCTATCCCTGTTTATCACTCGTTCCTCAAAAGACGAGTCTTCTTTCAGCTCTTTTCACTGACTCGTAAAATATGAAAAGTTTGCCGAGTTTTGGCCTTCCAGCTCGTTAAAATGACCGGAACGCTATCCCTCCTCTAAATTTTAATCTTTTTGGACTTGAGGGATTATTGCACAAAAGGATCGAGCGCTTGCCTGGTTCAGCTCGTTAAAAATACCGAACAGCCATCCCTTCTGTATTGTTTTATACTTTTTCGAACTTAAGGGATTAGCTGACGAAAAAGGAATTATGGAGTTGACTTTCTGTACCTTTTTAGACTCTCTAAAAATGAAAAGGACCGAGTTTTCCTTGTCGTTAGACTCGTTAAAATAATTAAATAGCGACAAACTTGTCTTTAGACGAGAACGAGTTTCCCTATCGCTAGGCTCGTTAAATCTTAGCGATGGGCTTGCCCGAAGGGCAGGTTATAGAACAAGCATATGTTATCCTCCTCAAGCTTGACAAAAATAAAGAGGTACTGGTCAGAAATGACTGGGGAAAAATTGGGAGAACATCAAAGTTTAGAGGTAGCAAGTCACTCTTGAACATGACACTTTTTCCGTATCATATCGGGTTGGGTTGTCTCATTCACCGGTTTCATCACCATGGTCCTCGCCACACCATCCATTCGGGGTAATGCTACCGATCCATCACATCAGTGTCGTTATATGTTCAAGAGGGGTCATTCAGAAAGTGTCAACCGTGTCCCATCCACTACCATACATTTGCCTTCATCCATTTCATGATCGCCACCCTGAATCATATGTCACAGTTTGTTTCACCTCCACTAAATCATTAGCTCCGTTCCGTGTCATTGATGTGGGATTCATCAAGGCCCTCCTTTGACGGATCACTTCTTGTCGACTTCAGCTCATTATCCAAGAAGTCGATCTAGGAACACCCCCATCAGTACTTTGAAGCTTGCATTCCTCAATGGCAAGTTTCTCACTTCCGGCGACAGGTATACATCAATGACCTTCGACCAGAAGATTTTGCGTGGCGTTCGACGCCAAGTCCTTTATTCACGCCACGTGAATTGTACTGCCGTACCTTGAGGGTCATCGTCCTTATTGGTGATTCCTCTCGCGCTTGTTAACGGTTTTCATTATTGACCGGTAATCAAGCGATGTCTTTCCATGTTCGACTTCAGCGTAATTCTCACATGGATCGACTTGTACTTAGAGTGAAGATCGAACGAGTTTGAAGACCCCGGATCTAGTTTCATCCATCCGGGCTGCGATATATATTCAGGAAATATAAAAGCATTTACCATGTACATCATTGCAGCAGATGATCATCCTCCTCAAAGGATGATAATTTTAGCGGAAGATTATCAGTCTGTCTTCAGACGATCGTCTGTCATATGTACCAAAATGTATTTATAGAAAGCTGAGCATGGGAATACCCGCCTCAGCTAGATCATGAGAATAATGATGAATGAAAGATAATGTATTGTATTGTATTGTATTATAGGGCACTCTCCTCAGCACTGGAACGAACTTCGGACCCTCTAGCTAAAGCATTTCACCCGATTAACGGCCTCATACTTTAGGGGGCAACTGTTATAGACATTTTTGTGCCTCGCGTCAAGGAGCAGGGAATGTCGATAATTACAGGGATCCTCAGTCCCTAAACATGTTGTTCTTACCCCTAAAAGAACAAGGTCATCAATCAACAGCACTTCCAATCAGTTCTCCACCTGAAAACACTTCAGAACAGGCTTATTTTGGATCATGTCAGCTGCTTAACTGAGCTTCTGCGCTGTATTGCAACTGTCCCACTCTGTACCTGCGCTGGAAGTCAAAAACAATGAAGGCTACCTGCGCTGGGCGAGATTGGCCAAGTGGCACAGTCCTCCTGCAAGGTGTCAATTGCCCAGGAAGCTTCCAAACTGACACTTGGTTCATCAGATTCGCCTTGTGATGAGTAAGAGGTACTTGATCACCATGTGTAACCAAGGATCTCCAAGTGGACTCAAGAACTGAAGATTAACTGAAGAGGGAGAGGACACTAGTCAGCTCTATGCCAGCCTCAAGCTGACTCATCCTCTCTTCTTCTCTCCTATATATAGAGCTCTTCTATGAGGTCTAAGGAGGCTGGAATTTTGTATAAGCAAGGAGGTGCTGTTGGTATACTGCCAGGATTATTGGGTGATTGTTTTACTAGAGGTGAAGAAGAGAGTTCTTGCTGCCGAGGAGGTGCTGCTGGATTGGGGCCAACATCATTGGTTGTAACTTCCTCTGGAACCCTGTTACTTTCTATCAATAAAGTTTGCATGTTCTTCTATATACTTGTTTTACATAGATGCTTTTGTGTTTACATGTATATTTGATGCAACCTAATCCATGCTTCAATTATGATTGTTTGTATCTCGTAGTTTGCTCCCTTTTGTTGTGCAGATTCTGTGTGTAGCTGGATCGGCTTGGAGAGTAAAGAGCTGGGAACGGGATACAAAGCGAGAAGGACAAGGATCGACTAAGCGCAAGACACCAGGTTGGTTGATCCTCTTTCTATTCTCTCTGTGCTTTCATAAAGATGAACATGAAAACTTTGTCATTCAGTTGTTGCTAAAGTCTGTCACCTTTAGAAAGGGTTAGTGTCATCCACATCGGATACTTTTCCCCACAACAAATGGTTCAATAGAGAATTAATGCAAAGTTGAGTAGATATTCTACGTTCCAGTTTAGAGGTAATGTTGAAGACAACATAGCTACTGCTTTCCACCCTTTCACCTTCAGAATTTGATAAGCCTTTCCCAAAGTCTCTTGATTCCAACAAAATAGAGATCCTTTCCGGGACAAAGTATATCAACGCCCACTTCGTATGAGTTGGATTGGTGATATTTATGTGTTGACAAGATAGGTAGTGTGATTGGGAAAGGCAGCGGTATTATAAAATCCTTGAGGCAAGAAACTCGTGCCAAGATTAAAATTGCAGATTCTATCCCTAATGTGGAAGAGAGGGTTATTATTATCTTTAGCTCTCGAAAGGATCAACGAAAGGAGAGAGAATTTGTCAGGGTTTCCTCGTTCAGCCAAGACTTAGCACTTCCGCCAAGTTTAGTCTATCTCTAAATTATATTCTGTGATTTTCTAATGGTGGGTTGGTTGAAGGTGTTAAGGATAATCGTTCAAAAGGAGAAACTATTCCTTCAAGCTCGGGTGGAACTTCTTCTTGGGTTTCCTTTGGAGTATCAATCATCAACATCTAATTTTACTTATTCTGCTAAAATAGCAGAACTATTTAATTTACCCAGTATATGGAAAACCTTCAAAGTTTCCACGAAACTAAAAGGAATTAAAACCCCAGTTCATAACCTTATTGTGTCTGAAATTAAATCAACTCACATGCATCTTCTGATGCAATCACCGTCAAATATGACCCGTTTAATCGAATGGCTATCACGTCACCTGCTCACCAACTAGCTTGGTCGATCTCCACCGTCGATCAATCCAGCTTAATCCAATGACTATCACGTAATCTCACGTGAAATCTTGCATGATGCATAACAAGTCGAGAGCACGTGAGAAAATTGGTTTTCCCATGCTACGTGTCAACCCCTCAGGTCAATCATGTGAATTTGTAGAATACCATTTACAGATTTTAGGGCGCGCGAGATACTGCTTACCGCCTACAAAGACCGCTCCATTATTTTACATGTTTTCCACCCTTCTATTGACACGTGCCTTGATGTGATCTGTCCATTTCTTAATTTAATCTCCTCTGATAAGATCTTCGTCACTCATCTTCCATTAACCCTGTCCATTGATCTGACTAATCCAACGGTTTCTGTGCACTATTACATTCTTTTGTTTCTTACTGTGTAATAGCATATTCGACTTTCTTCCTATTTATTTATTCTCGCCTTACGGTATTCAATTGTTTTGATCTTGATTTCCACTTCCTTCATAAATCCTTAGGTTTTAGGAAGCTTTGCAGATATACCTTCGATGTAACATTGAAGGTTTTCCCCAATATTGTCTGTGTGCAAACCCATAACACTCTTCTTTGCCTTCTTCTCCAATTCTACACACCTTTGGTAGAGCGCTCAGGTGTAGAGTCCAGGTGGGTGCGTTTTTTTATTTGAGGGAGTGGATAGAGAACCCATCACAAATCTAGCTGAGAGAGGTCAGCCGGATAGTGTGCAGTATGAAATAGGCATGCACGCAATAATGGGAGTCCTATCCGCAGGAATGCAGAACTGACATGCACAGAGAGGCCACAATACAAGTGGCTCAGATTGGAGTAGGGCAGGAGTACTCCCGCTCTAATACCATGTTAAACACATACATGGCAGCAACAGAATATTAAAGATAAGCATGAGAGTATATCTATTATTAACAAATGATATACATTTATAGTACATTCACATGACCTTTGGTTTTGTATTCCAAGGTCTCTTGGACTTCCTTAAACTATCCCGCTTCCACACCAACCCTTAGAGGATTAGGTGTCCAACAGTTACATTACATTGATTGACACAGTATGGCCCATAGTAGTGATGTGGCCGAAATGACTCATGACACGACTCGAGATGACAATGCTGGTATGTTAATGCTGGTGGTGGTGTACATGTCGAGCTGCAGTGTTGTTGAGTGATGACTGTTCGCTTGTTGTATCACAACTTCACCTCTACATGGAAAGATGTGTGAAGTCCTCGATGGTCATTTGGTTTGCTTGATGTTGCATGTGCAAGTTTCTCCTTTGCTTGCACTTTGGCATGCTTGACATGTTCATCCATTTGCGAAAATATCTCCTTGCATGTTCGCTCATCTGTCCATTTGCGAACACATCCTTGCATGTTCATCTGTTTGTCCGTTCGCAAACACATCTTCGCATGGTCATCTGTTCATGAACACATATCCTCACATGCATCATTCGTTCGTCTGTTCATGAACACATCTTTTTCATGTACTCTCCTTGTTCACCCCATCTGTCATCGCGTCATGTTTATTCATGTAACTGTATCTGCAGTCAATCATGATGAGGCGACATCAAATCCATGAATATCCTAGTCTACCATGATGCATGATCATTCGCTTTCGGATGTAGGTGACTGGGAGAGAGGAAAAGGCTTCGAACTATGCGGGGTAAGTTTCAAGCTGGGATTCGAGCTATGGGCACTGCGGTGAAAATTGCACAGAGGTCATTGGGAGACTGAGATGGAAGATCCAGATCATCAGTAACTGTCTGTGGGATCTGGCTCGGTTGGAGAGTCGATCTTCACAATTTATGGAGGGAAGCAGTTTGGGCAGCATAGGGCCTTGGCATAAAAAACGGCATAATTCCTAAAGGGAGCTGGCAGCAGGCTGCGAGATGGCTTGGTAGCAAAAACTACACAATACCTGGAGGGAGCTGGCAGCGGGTTGTGGGATGGCTTGGCAGCAAAAACTGTGTAATTCCTGGAGGGAGGTGGTAGTAGGTTGCGGGGTTGCTGGAGACAATAACTACTCAATTGCTGGAACGTTCAACTACTAAAAAACCCTATGCAATTTCTGAGCTGAATGGGATGTTGGGCTACTAAGGGGTTTCCTCATGAAATCTACGCAGTTTTCTGGGTGAGCAGTCGGTCAGCTGTCTAGCTGGCTGGCTAGAAAAACTGCATAATTTTTGGAGGGAAACAGGGATGGGCACTGGGTGTCTATCCGGGCTATCTGTGCAATTTTCTCAGTCAGTGGATGGGCAAGGTCCATAGCTTCTGCACAATTTTTTAGGGGAGTGAGTCCCGGGGTGACTGCCCAGTCAAACAATCTGGTTGAGAAACAATAGGTTGGTTGATTTTCTTGTGGGCAGTGCAGATTGAGATGGCTTGCTAAGGAAATTATGTGCTATTATCAATGACATTTGGTCCGGTCGATTTTAGGATTGTGTAGTGTAGGCTGCTTGGGAGACAAACTCAAGCTCTGTGCAATTCTAGGCAACAGTACATGTTCACTAAGTGCTGACACTGTGCAATGCAGCTCAACGAGGGTCCAGTTGTTGGAGGGTGATCCAGTCGTCAGAACTTCAGCAGAATGGCTAAATGTGTGAGTGAGTGAACTTGTGCATACTTGATCTTTCGAACACACACTCAACATGACTTGACGACAAGACGCCTCAAACCATCAAGACAACACATGTTCAGTTTGACTGACTAATGGTGCAAGCGACAAGCACGATGCTTGTGATGGACCATTGAATGACTGCGACGATGCTTGCATGACAATGCATACAACATTGTGTCTGAGTGTGATAGATGTGCACATGGTGAACATAACTCAAGCACAACCTTCAACATCACCATAACAAGGTCCCAAGCATGACATAGAAATCAACATGTGGAAGATGACAGTTGGTTGAACAAGTGAAAAGAAGCAAGACATGTAGAAGAAACACATGAGATGACTTTTCATGTTTGGGCACATGCATGTTACTAAGGATAGAGTGATATGACAATGACGAGCAGTCCTGCAAACTCAACTAAGAAGTTTACTTTGAAATATGTTCTGTACTTACCATACTTACCCTCAAGATGATCATGCATTCGACGGAGTTTTCATACGGTCCTAATCTTTTCCATTACTGAGTTCCTTGGTCCTTCTCATCAACTCCTTGGAAGCGATTTCAACATGTCACCCTTTCCTGTAGTCACTGAGAGGTATATCTGCACGATTTCAGCGGACAGTGACTGCTTCCATAATGAAGCCCTGGGAGGCCCATCTGCGCAATTTCTGCATGCAAGACCAACAAGACAACTTGGACAACACTGCGCAGTTTTGAGGCTCAAAGCATTGTTGTGGGATAGGAGTCTCGAGAGGACACCTCTGCGCGATTCCTGAGTGCAATGCAGCTAGATTGTTATGCGAATGTCTGGAGAGAAATGTCGGTTGGGGCCTTTGCGGGCTGTGGAGTTTTAGTGGGAAAGGAAGGTTGGTGTCTCTATGCAATGTGGGGTTTCAGCAGGCAAGGGAGGAATCTTGATGGTTGCAGAAGTAAAGCGCACAGTTCTGGGAAGATGGATGAGGCTAGGTTGCTTGGGAAAATGGCTAAGTGTGAGATCAGTGAAACATATGCAAACATTGATACGACTCAACTGTGATCACACATGGACACTTTGTGACACAATGTAGACCATCCATAATACATAAGACATCCTTTTCTTGATGCAACAACCTTCGTGACGTGAGTGCATGACGTGAGTGTGAAACATGTCTATGTGATGAAGACCACTCATGTGCACACAATCTCCTTGAAGCAAGACAACATTCCCTTTGCATGACAAACAACAACCCCTATGCCCGAAAATGACATATGCTGCATAAAGATGAGAATGCAAACAACTCTTTAGGATCAAGGAGGGGAGATTGAAATCATCAGTTTACCAACAAATGACCCAGGACAATCAATCGCAGGATCCAAAGTAGGCTCCAAAATTTGCATGCGAGCCAAAATTTGGGAGGGTGGTTGTAGCTGCTACAACAGTTTCATACCTTGATCTAGAAATCGTATGGTTTTAAGTGTGGTAAGTATTTGTGGGAACAATTATATGCTTCTTCATGTGAATGTTGGTTAGAAGTTATAATAATATGCTTTCATATGCTCTGAGGTGACTCGTTTATTTAGCACTTTGTTTGTGAGATTTGATTCCGGATTTCAATGTTGTTATCGATCAGTAATGTTTTAACAAAGTGTTGATACAGAGATATCTTAAAATGAGAGCTAGATATACATCTCTTGAGTCAATAGTTACACAAGACTTGGATATCTCCAGAAACTCATTGTCCTCTATCACATTATAAGTATAACATAGCCTTGCATATTTGAGACCCTTTCTTCAATTGTAACTCGGGTTAGTAAATCACATAATGAGACCTTCATCTATTGTTGAACAATTTAACAAGCTTGTTGAGTATCGTGGCTTAACCCACATTCACTAGATTTAAAAAAAATTGATGAGTAATGCCTCGAGTTGCACTAAGTTAAAATTGATCTAGAACCATTAGTTGGATTCAACTTTAATGAAAACCATGTCATATTATTACTTGATTCATGTTGTATAGATGTGAAACAGAGTCTTATATTTAATTATTGTGGTTGTTTGACTCACAAAAATTTCATATTCAACTTAAGTTGTTTGATTCACAAAGTTTGTACGTTCACTCTTTTGAATTTTAATCTATAAAACCATACACTTATACCTTCTTTGAATAGTTGTTTACAAAGTGTTGATTGGTAATGTCATATCCCTATAAATTTTATGAATATTTATTTGCAAGGTATTGATTTGTATTCCTAGGGTTACAGAGTGCTCTTCCATTGCACAAGTATGATAGCATGACATTTTCAGTCTTGATATTTGATTGAAGCGAAACATTTTTTGGAGTGTGCACATGAGATTGTGAGAATACTAGAGAGGACATTTTCATTTATGCATGTAGTGCATGTTTAGACAACTAATGCGTTTGGTTGGATTAATAACACCTAAATCAGATCTAAGTCCATTCTTTCATTTTCTTTGATTTTACACAAGGTTAAGTGGTTATAGAACAAGAGTACAAGATTCACGTTAGAGTTTATCATTCATTTTTATTTGAGTGCTCTGCTCTGTTTAACATGATAAGTGCATGGATTTTCTAGGGTTTTCACTCTTGTGTTGCCTCGTTTATCAAGACAGTCTTTATGCTTGAGATGCTCAGTTAGTTAAGAAGTTAATGATCAAATTCAAGAACTAGAGCAGGGGTTTAACTATTGTTTGTAGGAACCTAGAAGGTTTTTGATGACAAAGTTAGAAAATGGATTTGATTTAAGGTTTGTAGGGTCTTTCTCAAGCATTTCTAATGATGGACCTTGTTATAGCAGCTGCAACACTCCTCCACAATTTTTCCTTAGCTTCATTTTGGAGCCTCCCTACCAACCATCCTTAGCAGCATGTCTTGCATTGACAGGTACTTATGCTTTAGTTGAGTTTTTGTGGCTTATCAGCTTTTGTTTGCTAGCTTGTTTTCCTTCAACCTGCAAGATGACATCCCGTGACTTGGTCATCAATTGGTTGTTGTGCTCGCTTGAAAAATTGCGCAGAACTGGAGGGAAACCAACCTTGCTCTACAGAATTGTGCAGAGCATCAAGGTAGCCTGTTGCTCTCCAGAAATGTGTAGAAAAATTAGGTAGCCTTCCCTCTAAAAATTGTACAGAGAATCCCATCACTGGGCTTGCTCTCAAAGTTTTTGCAGATCTACCTAACAGGCTTGGCTTCAGTCCATAAATTGCTCAGAGCCTGAGGGGCAACCAGAGCGAATCAACCCAGAAACTATGTAGAAGTCACACCAAGGCTTGCAGTCAGTTGCATATGATCCCAAGTTGACTGGATCCCTCTAGGACTGAGAAATATTGCCTTGCATGCATGGCCTGTTTTTTCTCGAAAAAGAAAAAAGAAAAAAACAAAAATCATCCCTAGATTTTAGGGAACTATTTTTAGCATGTGGGGGTTACATGCAAAATCCGTTTTAGAAAACTCCTGCCAAATGTCTCGTTTTCATATATTTGTGGAATACGCGTCATAAGCCTCAATCTTATCAAAACTATTTATTTGATGCTTCAGATCTCATTCCTCACTTCGATCTTGGAGCTCTTGCATCCCCATCGCATCTAGGAGCATTCGGCACACTCAACTCAAATTTTTTTGGGAAAGTCCAGTTTTCATGTCTTTTGTTTCTCTTCTATTTCTTTTTTTTATTTTGGTTTGTGTAAGTGCTATTTGATGGACTTATTGAATGTGTGTTGTTGTTTTAATACATGTTAGCATGTAGAAGCATTGTTCAATTTTTTCATTGCATCTCCTTGTTGTCGCATGCATGACATTGTTTCTGCACTAGCGATCGTCGTTGCGGTGACCCGCTTCACACACTTAGTTGTTTTTCCAATTTTAATGAATCATGCACTCACTATTTGCATTCATGTTCATTCACTCATATCTACACCCAGCTTTTCACATGCATTCAGTCTTTACTGTTTTCAGTCGCCTGTCGACGAGTCTGGGCTGCCTTTGACCCGGACCTTGCCTTTCCCGGCTTGCACTGCACATTTCTGAGAGTGAAGGCCTTGCCTTCCTCCTAGGAATTACGCAAAGCTTTCCTCACACTGGCCTCCCAAGCTTTCTCTATGCAATTCTAAGAGGCAGTACCCCATTGGCCCCCAGAATTGCCCAATGCAGTTTTACCTAGTCATATTCAAGCTTACTAAAATTGTGCATTGTGTAGTTTCAGTCCTCAGCGGGCCAAGCTAGACTATGCTTTTCACAGTTTCAGTAGCCAGTCAGCCCACTGACAGTCTAGATTGTGTTTTGCGTAGTTCTAGAAGTCATTCTCCTAGCCTCCCAGTGAAAATTGCGCAAATCTTCCAGTGAGTCACCCAGGTGTGTTTCATTTTAGTCCTCAAGTTGTTTTGGTTTTCAACTGACATTTTGCTTGCCCTAATTGTTGCTTTGTCTCTAGGTATCATAGGTGTTCATCAGTCTCTCAACAGTATAGGTACAATGGCTTCCAAGAGATCAGGGTCAAAGGACACTGTTGAGAGTGCAACTAGGGATGTGGTCGAGCAAGTGTCTATGAGCTTGCCCATCTATGAAGACACTAAGCTGTTCATAGACAAGGAAATCAAGATGAAATGGCAAGACATCAATGACATATTTTTAGGCACCTTTTAGGATAATTTGGAGGACCATAGAGTCTATTTCATAATACACAAGTCTAGCTTGTACCAGATTGCATGCAGGTATCTCGCATTTCCATGCGCAGACATGGTCCACTGGATTGTCACGTATACTGATCCAGAGACAATGGTGTTGAGAAATGTTAGTGGAATAGAACTTGCTACCTTCAAGGCAAAGGAATTTCAGGTGATGTATCACTTGCCATTGTTGATGGTCACATTGGATGCATCCTTCACCAGACCCAGTAGTAGTGCAAACTCAAGAGACATCTTGAAGATCTGGGTGAAAGAGCCATCTAAGTTCAGGACAACACCCAACCAAGTGTACAAGACAAGGATATTGTGGAAGGCTTACCATCGCTTGGTCATCTTCGCATGTCACTTATATGGCCAAGGGAGTACAGAAACATTCTCATAGAGTTGGGTGATTTTGTTGGATCAGCTGGCAAACGAAGGAAGACCTTTTAATTGGTCTGACATGTTGGCTCTCCAGCTGAAGGGAAAAGTAGCAGAAGCCCAATATCCGTCCAAGGGTAAGCAAGAAAATATTTTCTTGTTTGCTTACATACTTGATGTGATCTGTTCCTGTTAGTAGTTCCCAGGCTTGGGTTGGGCATGGGCACCTTCAGAAACCTCGATGCACACTTATTACAAGTTGTTCTCTGAGTGAAGCTTCTATGGAGTAATAATACAACTATCAAACCACTTCTTCACCCTGGTGTACAGGATGATATTTGAGCAGGATCTAGCTTGCATGTCACAAGTAGTGATGGAGGCATTGATTGACATATAATATTGGCATGCCTCACCCCTTGGAAACTTCATATGGATGTACAACACGAAGAAGTCTCCACATGTTTTACTGAAGTTTTCCATGGATAAGTTGGTCATGAAAGAAGTTGTATATCACATCTTGACAAGGTTGTTAGCGAGATTGCACAAGAAGAATAAGGCACCTTGTCCCACTCTTCCTCTGCGGATTGGGTTGTATGAGATCCAAAATCTCAAGCATGCTGATGTTGAGACAGAGGAATTCAAGAGGTTCACCTTTGGCAGCACAAGTTTCAATCCATATGACCCACATTTCTTGGTGAAGGAACATTGTGCGAGAGTGTATCATCCTTGGATCCATGGGGTGTATCATTAGCCTAAGGAAGACACATGGAGATACTACTATAACTTCTCAAGGCTCAATGAACCAGTCAGAATGGTTGTAGAGTGGTTGGCATCACAGAAGGCAGTAGAATCTTAGAGAGCAGCAACATCAGCAGCAGCAAATGGTAGCAGACCTGCGCTTCACAAAGGCAAAAGGAAGGCTGCTAACAACACAGAGACGGAGCAAAGTTGTAAGTTCAAAGAAGATCCACTTGTGTTGAAAGCAGCTTTGGAGATTGAAGCAAAGATGTGATATCATGATAGGAGGATCGTGCAAAGACAGAGGGAGAAGCAAAGGTTGGAGGAGGAAGAAAAGGATTTGTAGGAGTTGAAGCAACAATTAAGGGAAGAACAAGAGTTGAACATAAGAGAGAAGGAAGTGAAATAGGAATAGGAACAACAAGAGGCGCAACATGAACATATTGATGAAACTACACCCATACAAGTTATTGATTCATCCCGAGCAGTTGGCACATAGTGGACAGATTGAGAAGTCACAAGAGCAGGACTTTGCTAAGGAGATTGAACAGATGCTAGAGACGATGGAAACGGATGTGGTTTAGCCAAAGTTAGATCAGGACATTGACCTCATGCCTAGAAACCAAGAGGTCACTCCACTAGCTTCACCAGATCCAGGAGCAGAGAAAGTCCCAAGTGATCAAGGAGACATTGAAATCCTTAAGGGAAATCCAGAAGCGGATATGCACAACATATCCTTCAATGAGTCCAAACACAGAGTTGTACATTCAAGCAAAGTGCCCACTATGAATGTCCATGTATCTCCTGCGCAGTTTGAAGAACAAGTGATCGTGTCCGATGTACGCAAGAATCCAGCTGCATTGGTCAATGCTAACAAGGCACATGTCAAAGCCACGAGCTCGAGTATTAGATTCTTGATAGTTGAGAACGATCATGTGGCTAAGGAGCTACAAGTAGCCAAGTAGGGAGAATAGAAAATTACAGCATCCGTAGAGTAGAGTTTATGAAAGAATTAATTTATGAAATATCATCTCTCGAGACAGTCATGTGGAAGCTATAATTCATGTTCATCATTGTGCATAAGTTAGTTGTCCATTTCAAAGGTTGGCAGTAGTGTTGTGCTAGGAGAGCATGCATCTTGTCAGGCATACACACTGTTTTCGATCACATGCAGATATGGACAATGAGGTACAAGGGAACCCCATTTCACTTGCCAAAGATGATGAAGCCAAAGGCAGTGGATTTGAAGGCACACATTTGGAGTCAGATATAGAACTATGAAGAACTCCCCCAGCTCATCACCATCTTACAGGCTTCACATGCATGAGTGTTTAGGAGCATGGATGTCATTGTGCACACGCTTGCTGTCCCATCCATTGGCACACTCACCGAGGTGAAGACAAGGAACCAAGTCCAAATGGATATGGACATGTACTTTGATCATTTGATGCACATAGGAACCAACGCAAACTTGCAAATGAGTGCAAACACTATGCATCAACATGTCATTGGTTCCGTTGCACTCAAGACCATGATGCGCATGCTATCTGACGCGTTGGATAGAGGTGCCAAATCAGTGTACCCAAATGCAATGGAGTCAAGAGTTTTCTTTCATAAGGATGTCACCACAGAGTATGCAAACACCATAACAGACTACCAAGCTTGGCATCAATTTGCCACCATTGACCATCGAGAGGATGTCGAAGAGTTGATCTTCCCGTAGCTGTCTGAGTCTTAATGATGTCTTGCATGGCTTACTCAAGCCCATTTTTGTCTCACATGGGTACATGTGAAAATTGTATTGTAAACATGTTGTAAATGTGAAAGACCAAGCGTCAATAGTAGAATGTAACAATCATGTGTAAGTATAAGAGTCATGAGGGTAGGCGAAGAGTCACAAAGGGGAATGTCAAGGGTCACCCCACACTTTTCTATTTATAGAGCGTCATAACTCATTGTACTGGCTTTTGGGAGCCAAGCTTCCTATAGGTATAGCTTATAGAAAGCTTGGAGTGTATTGTAACAAGCCTTGGCTTCTCCACAATGCAGAGCTAGTACATCTCTTTGGATGAAAAGACAACAGTGACTGTAATTTTTCGGTATCGAGGCTAGTGGTTGTCATGATTTTATGTATGATTGTATCTTTCACTCTTTTAATATGACAGAACCAAAAGTTTCATGCATATATTGTTATTGTAGTTCAGCTATCCTAGTTACTCTAATGATGTATGTAGTTGTAATTTACACATGTATGTATGGACTATTCCGTATGTGGTTGTATGAATCTTATCAAAGCATGTTGTTGATATAACTCATCACTTTGGATCGTCGGCTATCCTTCTTCAATCTCGTGATTTCATTCAGCTCATGCGTTCCCTTTCAAGTTTCGTGCGTTCATATGCTTCTAAGGGGCACACCCTTCTCCCCTTCCATGTGTTAGAGCCCTTCATGCACCTTCCTTGACTTGCTGCAAGGTCACACCCTTTCTTCCAACAAGGACATCTTACTTACCTTTGCGTACAACCGCAATCAAGGTGATATCATACTATCCACTACTGGGACTCCTACTCCAAATAGTATGAGGTCTAGTTGGGACTTCTTACCGAGGAGATCGCGTGACATGTTGGCGGGTCCAGCACCATCAACATACCTTAAAGTCTAAGGACCCAAGATTGATGTCAAATGTTGGGTCATTTATATACAGATACTACAAATATTTTTTTGGCACCATTGTCGAGAAAGCACTAGGGAAAAAATTTGGTAATTTTGAGTGAATTCTTTTCTGAATTAGAGGTGAGGCTCTGTGTTATTTTTTTTAACAGGTGTGCTTTTGTTTGTTGCTTTTTAGGAGGGTTAATTTTTCACTATGAGGGACTGATGTAGGAATGTTTTTTTGAAATAGTTGCAAAATTTCATTGGGTTTGAATTAATGTAGACCAGCAAGTGATTTTTATAGTCTTTACTTAGTTTTATGATTACATTTTTCTTTTTTTCAATATGAATACTAAGAGGGGTAGAGGTCCAAAACCTAAGAAGGGTAGAGGAAAAATTGATCATTTGGAAAACCCTTTTTCTCACGTTGAGATTGTTGTAGGTAAAAACTCCAAGTATGCTTAGACTAATGAGTCGGGTACTCTGTAGTTGGGATTTGGAAACAACAATTCAAGTGTATCTCAACCAGCAAGGGAAAATAAGGTGACTTTTGCAGCTAATTCTCCCCCTGTGGCTGATTCTTCAGAGAATAGTTAGCCTTCATTCAACAAAAGGTATAATTTACTTAGAGGAAAAGATATGGAATATCATGAATATGGTAATGGTGAAGGATTTCGAGAGAACGACCCATAAGGAGATCCCACCTTCGGATTTCCAATCTTGGACCCCGATGCTGTTATGCAGATGAAAAACATTCCACCATTAGTTCTCTCTCATTTTCATGGTAAGATGCATGAATATCATGATGCTTTTATATTCGAATTTGATAGACTGTGTAGGAGTTATGATTATTCTTTAGATGGCCAGAAATCAAAGATTTTCCCTGCTACCCTTAAAGTCTCAACTTTGCGCTCGTTTATGGGGATGGGGGGAAATACCATAAACACCTGGGATGAGATGGAGAGAATTTTCCTTGGAAAATATCAAAAGTATTGGATTTGCAGGATGGGATTTTTAGGATGACATAATGTGAAGATAAAAGTTTGGAAGATTATATCTAAAGGTTCTTGTATAGCCTCCAAATTTCCAAACATAGATTCAATCCTGGCACCATTAGGACTCTAATTTTGGATGGGTCAATGAATATTTTGAATTTATTAGGGCAAGGAGATATATCCCAACTGAATTTTGAACAAAATTTGTGATGTATGCAGGACGTATTCATGCATTCAATCCAGATGTGGTAGGGGATTAAAACGAAGTTATTTTAAAAATATAAAATTTGGAACCACTCACACTATTAGAGTTGAATTTGAGCATAAAATAAATGATCTTAGAACTAAATTAATGCAAAAATTTAATTTGCAATTATATTTTATAAAATTTCAACATAAAAATAAAAAAAAAAAAAAAAAAATTTAATTAATTAATTAATTAATTAATTAAAAATTAAAAATTAAAAAAATGAAAAAAAAAAAAAAAAAAATATATATATATATATATATATAAAATAAATTGCATTATCTATTTTTTCCCAAAATGTAGAAAGAAGCATCTATTGCATGACTTCCCTACATATGTTGCTAAAAGTTGTGCTCTTGTGTAGGTGAACAACCTATGGATGAATGTCCTCGATGCTTGGTTTGAGTGCAATCATGCAAGAAGGGAACCAAGTACCTGAACTGTTGCATGTGATGGGAGTGAGGAAAATATGGAAACATGTAAGTTCAGGTATGAATCTTGTACTTGCACCTTATTTTCCTAGTTTTCATGGTCAACCACAACAATCAAATCAAAATTGGACTAGTTCTCCACCTTGGAAACAAGTGTATCCCTAGTTGTTTAGTCAGCCTCCCCTTGGCAATAAGGATAGAGAGGGTGTTCACATCCTCATTTTCATACCCTCTGCAATCAAATCAATCTTACCCTACATCATATACATATTATCCGTAATCTCATCCTTCATTACTAGTTCATTTGCCTCAACAGATGCAACCCACACCACCTTATTTACCATTGCCTCCACCATTTATGGCACTACAGTTACCCACACAATGAGTGCCCAACCCAAATAATAAAGTAGTGCAAAATAGTCTTTATGTTGAACCGCCCCTTTTCCCTACTTATTAGATCATGCTAGTTGATTTCCATGACCTACAATTGAGATCGGAAAGAGTGATATAAATACACACACACACAAAAAAAAACGTAAGTTATCATTGAGGAAAGACACGAGGAGGAAACTCTCGATCATTCAAACAATGATATTGTACCACAATAGGCCCCTACGCGCTCAGATCTCTTACCTTCTTCTTCAAACTTTCCTCCCTACCCAAAGAGGTTAGCTTTAAAGAAAGTTGATGCTACCCCTGAGTTCTACCTGGCTTCTAAGTTGAGGAACATTTGCATAAAATTTCCTCTGTTGTGTGATTTGAAAGATATTCTTATATATGCTAAATCCATCTAGTAACTTTGCATCAAGAAGTTAGGAAAGAAAATAACTAAGCCCCACACTATCCTATTGTTGACAAGGTAGCTGAGTTGATGATAGGGCATACTTATGTCGACAAATATACAGACCCAAAAAACCTAGTTGTCTTTGTCCAAATAGGTGGCATCTTTGTCCCTAATGTTTTAATTTACCTTATATTTTCCATCAATGTGACAACCCAACAAACCATGGAGCAACTTGGATTGACTCACATTCGTCCTACACTCAACGTCCTTGAGCTTGCTAATCGATCTAAAATCAAGTCGAAGGGTGTTCTGGATGATGTGATTGTCTTGCTTGATTCATGGGAGTACCCCATGGACTTCATTATCCTTCAACCTAAAAATAATATCAAGGGACATCCTTTGATTTTGTGATGGCCATGGCTCACGAGATTCTATGCTTATATCGGTTGTCGCTCCAACAATATGTTTATTTCACATGGGGATTCAAGGAAGAAGGTCACCCTTTACCCACCCGCTAGATCCATTCAAGAGTTGAGTGACACTCTGTGGTTAGATGCTAGTAGTAGTGATGATGAAACTTAGTCTCTCTCTATTATATATCAGGTAGATCAGTTTATAGAGTGTACTGAGAAGAGTCAAACCCATGAATTTGTTGTCAACTTGGACACTACGAAGAATTCTAAACTATTTCACCATATTATTAGTCCAAGCTTTTAGGAGAGTTGTGATCTGTAAACCTTGTCACCGATGTTGGGTCATGGAATTGTTACCTTTATACATTTACTATCTTATTCCATTTTCTTTTATTTTGACCAATGAGACTACATTTCACCACTATAACAACCATTATTCACCTAAGTATATTCTTTTATATATGTCACCTTCTTAGTCTAATTATGCTTATAATTTGGCATAGGAACTATTGTCTTAGGCGATTTTTATTATGAAAATGACAAATGGGTCACTTCAGGTTTAAGTGGTATGTTCAAGTTGTTGTTACATGATTGCACTTTCAGTTTCCTTCATCAATTTGTGACAAAGACTCTGTGAAATGTTGTTGATACACAAAAAATTTTCCTTGGGCATGTGGTCCTTCCTTAATTAGTCACATGGACCGAATCTAGGAGTGCATTGGTTTAAGGCTAATTCAACCATCTGGAGATATTCATGGAAAATACAAATCACTTAGTTAATATTTTCTACAAAATTATTGTAATTAAAGGAAATTATTACATCTTTACCCCTAAAATGGAAATTATTGTATGACTTACTGAAATTCATTCTCACTTTAATATTACATGAGATTCGAAAGATTCTAATGATGATCTTCTTGATGTATTAAAAAATTATAAAGAAAAGAGCTCTCTGAATGTAAGGCAAGGGGAATTAGAAAAATATGAAAGGAAAGAAGGGGAAAGCACCAAGCATTGTAATCTTGATGTTTTGTTAATGAAAATCTCAACCTTATGGCATTATATTTTTCTCTAAGTAGTGTGTGTGTTATTTAATGCACCAACCCCTAGTGAAGAGGAAGGGCCCTCCTTCTTGGTGGGGATCACTGGTTAAGTATAATACAATATTTATTTGAATTAATTCCTCTGAGTCATGTGATTCCTATGACTGTCAATTTTATTTATGAGTTATTGATTGCAGAAAGATTTTGAATGTTGGAAATGTGCTCATTGCTGACATGGAGGGGGGGTGGGGGGGTGTTGTGAATGAATATTTACAGTGATTATATAATTTTTTACTCTTTTTACTATAGCAACCATGAATAATTAACCCATCATTTAAACATATAAACTAGACATAAAATCAATAAGTAAAAGCACCATGAACATTATCAAAAGAATACACATAAAATGACACAGTTGTTCTAGTGGAAAACCCTCTCCAAGGAAAAAAACCACCCACTGTTGTTGCTGCTCAAATCTCTATTATGTTTAACAAAGTTTTATATAGAGGAGCTACCACCTAGTAGCTAGAAGACTCAACTACTAAGACAGTTCTACTAGCATCACTAGATAGAGAGACTCTTCTCTCACGACTCTACGAACAACTGTTCACTGGAAGCCACCATGACCAACGAGCGCTTACCAATACCACTAGAATCTGGAGAAATATGCTTCTCATTATTATTTTTTAGCTATAAGGCCCCCATCTTCTCTACACACTGTCTATTATCAATCTCAAAGCCCTCAACACCTCCATGTGAATCCCGTTTCAAAATGTTTCAGACTAGGCTCACAAACTTGCTCAACATGAGCAACCCGACAACCTATCTATGATCTGATCTGAAAATAAAATTGATAATGACACCACCCAACACAAATAGAGGTATTCAATATGCAATACAAAATACTTTAGCACACACTCACTCTCACACCAAAAATCCTCTCACACAACCAAATCAATTATATCAAAATCTCACAGAAGTATTTGCTAAAATATCCTTAAAAATATCCAAATCAATACCTTGAGAAAATACCATGGTTATCCCAATAACACGGAAACCTGTACCATGGTAATCTCCAATTCAATACCATGGGTAAATACCAAGGTTATTCCAATACCATGGACCCTTGTACCATGGTAATCTCCAAGTCAATACCATAGACAGATACCATGGTTAACCCGATATCAAGGATACATGTACCATGGTAATACCAATACCCTCACAATTGTAAATCACCCTGTAACTAACAAGCCAAGAAACATAATCATAACATCTATAAGCCCATCCATCAATGAGTACATTTATCACTCAAGCTACCAACAACACAATCATCTACACATGAGAAAGTATGTCACAAACCAATATGCTCCATAACTATCTGTCAAACTCATCCACACTTAAGTTAACTACAACACATGCCCAAGTTGACATCAATTCCAACTCTCAACCACTGCAACCAACAACTGCACCAAGAACTGAATCATCAATGCAACAAATCCCCCCCTTTGGAATTGATGGCAACCCATGATGAACCAAGCATTTGATGTTGACCTCTGAAAATGATCTCCTCACGCACTCCTACTTTGACATCAATGACAAAGGTCTCACCTGAACAATGGTGGAACTAACAAAATCTCTCCCTAGGAATTAGCTAGGTCTCAAAAAGAAGTAACAACTATAAAAAAATCTATCCAGAAGCAGTGATAACACCAACAACATCAACATCACTCTCAGCCTATGAAGCAACAATATATCCTCATCATCATGTGGCTCATCAAAAAACACTATACTAATCATCAACTCAAGCCATGAGTATCACATCAAGAAGCAACAACATCATCATCTCCATCAACATCACTAGCAACATAGTATAATCATCAACAACATCATTAAAACATGAGCAACATCAAACTCTACCATATTCTCCTAATCAAATCATGGTCGCTAGTGTATGATGACAAAACCAAAACAACAACTTGACCATCCATGTCCATTGAATAACAATATATAATGTGCAACCACACAACAAATAGTGTCCATCAAACTGACCACACTAGCAGAAATCATATCCATCAAACATCTCTCCTCAAGAAACAACATAGTATCCACCTGATCAATAAGAAAATTCTCCCCTTGAGAATCATCATTGTCATAATCCTGCATTGAAAAACATTTTTATTGAAGGCTACATCACATGGACTAAAGGATTGACTCTTGACCAATGGAATACAAAGTTGTGCAGTGCACATCACTGATACATGACTCTTCCTATCACCAACAGATGACAATATGGACCCAAAAACTTGACAACATGATCTGAAAATGGGGCACTAAAGACTTCTTGTGAGCTTATAAGAACCTCTCCCACTTCCAAAGCTTAAATATTCCCAAGATTTATTGATTAACCAATGTGGAATTAATAATGTGCTTGAACATAGGTGTATGCTTATATTTGTTTTAAAACTGTTATGTGTTGTAAGTTCACTTGCTTATGCTGGTATAAAATACATATGACAGTAAGTAAAGCAGCAAATAAGCAACACACGCATAGCAGCAAGATGCAGCAATAAAACAACACACATAACAGCAATATTAATTTGGAGTTCACCCAAAACTCTTGGGCTACGTCTCCTTGAGCTCTAGTCAACTTGACTAGGCTCTCTGGGATTATGGCAGCAGTTCTTTTACAAGCTCCACGCTCAACTCCACTGGTTTACACAGAACACAATGGGCTTAGAACACCATCTCATCCCTAGCTCTGAAGCTCTCGGCTTTCTGGCTCTGGCTCTGGCTCTGACTCTAGCTCTAGCTCTAGCTCTCATCTCTAGCTTCTCTAAGCTCTCTCTTCGCCTCTACATGCATCAATGGTTTGCTCGACCTCTAAGCGACCTTTTGCAACCTTCCAGTGACCTTTAGCAGCTTTGCTACCATTCAATCGTCCTCTCTGCCTTTTCGCTCTCTCTCAGCTAACAGCTCTCCTTCAGTGACCTCCAGCTCTCTACACGTTAGCTACAGCAATCTTCAGCGACCTCGTCAATTGAGCTCTCTGACTCCTTTGAGGCATTTTTCCAGCTCTGCGGCTTCCCCAACCGTTTCTCTGCGTGTAATCATCCCTCTATGGCTCTGCGGCTTCTCTGCTCTTTGTCTCTTCGACTGGCCATCTGGCTTTGTGGCTCTGCACGTTCCCAAATGCATCATTGTCTACAAAATGCCCGCTTGCAGCATGGCACAGTGATCAGGAGCTGTTACAAAGGGATTGGGGCCTTTTTCTAGGAAAAAACCCGAAAATGGACAAAAATTCCAATACACAGAGATTTTCCGAAAAATACACTATCGAGCATGAAATCCGGACTTCAAATTCCATTAAATCACCCCTATAAACCCTATCAGGTCCGCCATTAGTCGCATATCGCATCGCATAGGTGGATTGGCCAAAACCCCAAATACACGGGAATACATTGAAAAATCTGAATTCCCGGACTTCAAAAATTATAGAATCGGGTCTATAATCCCATCGGGTCCGGCCTTTTATCGCTTACCGCTATCGCAATCGCATTATCCCTATTATCGAGGCTCGACGATTGCCAATCACCAATTAAATTTGGACCGTTGATCTGATCCTTGATCAGACGGTCCATATCACATCGCATATCACTATCGCAACGACCCTTTGTGTCGAGGATCACCGATCTCCCTACCCCCGATTAAATCCTGGCCATTGATCTCTTTTCTAATCTGACGACTAAGATCGCACGCTATGGATCGGTATATCGCATATCACATTTTTTATGGCCCAGGAGTATTTCCTTATATTATTTGCATATGCCGACGCCGATTGCTGACGCCGACCGTCACAATCGCTTCATCACCCAGCTTGGGGTCCCGATATTGGGCGAAGGCCTACCTCCAATGCGATAAGTCAGAGGTTGCAGTTGGAGGTTCCTTCCACCTCTACTTTAGGTCCTCCGCTCAACCCTTCCAATACGATTTTCCTTTATAAAGCCTTTTAGGCCAATTTTTAGGAGAAATGCCTCCTTTTTCAAAGGACAAAGGCAATCTTCTTTCTGCGATAGCTTTTGCATCCGAGGTCCGTTTTAGCCGATTCAAGTTGCAATAGATCCAAAATTAAAATATATACGCAATGGGACTATTTCTAGGAGCATCCTTGGACATTCATTTTCCTGAGTCTATCCAAAATCCATTTTGGATCACACCTTCCCACGAAAATAACTTTTGGTCTCCAAAATACTGATATACTAATTTGAACAGTGAATGAGAGTAATAGCACCATCTTCTTTCAGCCTCCACACACTTGCCTTGCATAGTGCCTCTGAACCAAAGCCTTTGACCACTCTCCTTCCTAGATGTGCTAGTCTTCCTGGGAAGGACTGTCTTCCTCCTTGCCTTCCTGCAGAACTCCTGTTGAGATGGTCACAGAAGGTAGTTTGAACTTCTCTGCCTTGATAATTGATCCAAGGTTTCTCAAACAAATGTTAAGTACATCTGCTTCACAAAATTCTCATTGTACCTATTTGAAAAGCTGTCAACAACAACAGAAATATAGACAACAATTGGATGGCCTAAAACTCCTGCTTCAACAAAAGAAACAGATTTCACATCTTGTGAACACCTCCATGTCTTACATCTGCATACAAATGATGGACTAGATAACAAACCCACAAAAAATGCCTTTAAAACAAATGACCCTTCAGGTCAAGCATGTAGAAAAATACCATTAGGACTCTTTTTCAAAAGATGAAACACTTCATCATTATCTCCATCTTGGAGATCACATCAACTTTTCTCAAGTCAATATTACATGCATGCCAAAGTAACCAACCCTCCAAGTTAATTACACATGCATGTTTAAATACAAGGAAATCATCAACACCCCTGTGTTCATGCATATCATTCTCATGCATGCATTTCATCCTTCAACTTTCGCTTAAGCACACTATACTTTCAAAGCTGAAATGAAATATAATGTTGCAGCAACAAAGTGAGTCTCCTACTCAACTTTTTTTCCATTCACCATCTTGGTAAAACCCTGCAACTTGCATCTCATTAACAAAGAAATACAAATAGATGCATCAATAGGCATGCAATATTAATTGGATAAGAACTCTAACCATTTCTTACCAACCCACTTCAAAGGTACTACCTTTGTCTGCACATCAGCATCAACATGTGAATCATCTTGAGACACATCATTCATGGAAACTTCCTTTCCATTTTTGCCATTTTCTCCTTCCACCTTCTTCAAGTTTCGTGGGAGCATTGTTGGATTCAGAGTCCAACATTTTGCAGCAAGATGTCCTTGCTTATGGTAGTAAGTGCACTTCATGTGCATCCTCTTGATAGCATGACTTGCCTTGTACAATGGACCTTTGGCTTCTTGCTTCCTTTCCTTCAACAATTTCCTATATGTGGCCATTCTCTTCCAACATCTAGAAACATTATGGTTATCCAAACCACAAAAGGAGCATGCAATTCTTTTCCAATGCTTACATGGGAATTTATCATGGTAAACATAATCAAAAGGAAAATGTTTAGAACCAGATTTATATCTTTCTCTTTCACCTTTATTGCCTTCATGAGGAGGTGAATCAATTGAATAAGTGGCTCCCTTTGGAACACCATCAATCTCTTCAAGGTTGTCAGAGTTTCCACAACTCTCTGGTTCAAGTGCATGCTTATGAACATCGGCATCCTACAAATGTTGTTTCAATCTATTGCATTCCTCCCGAATACAATCTTCACACTCTTGAGGTAGAAGACCTACAATGCAAATCCTTCTTGGAGTTGTTTCAATGGCCTTCATGGCATCTTTGCAACTCTCTCCATAATATTGTTCGTAGCCAAGATCCAAATACTTAGGCCTTTCCTCAACTATTATTGGCTCAACAATACCTTGTGCATGTTTTCCCAAGCCCTTTCCTTCATAGCCCATCTTAGACATTAGCTTGGAACCTATGCCTCTAGTATGTTTTTCAAAAGAACCAATATAAGCATTCTTAGAAGAACTTGAAGACAAACAGGAATGGTTTACCTCTTCTTCAAACTGATACTTGACTAAGGCTTCTTTGGTAACAAAGAGTTGTGACTTCAACTCATGCATCCTTTTCAGGTTCATATTTGAAATATGGAGTTGCCTCTCCATTTCCTACAATTTGTTAGAAAGCATCTGCTTCTCTTCCTCCACAGAATTAGCCTGCTTTCTAAGTATGTTTCTCTTCCTTCCATCCTCATACATTTCTCTCACCTTGTCCATCATGATGAACAAGTCTTGCTTCATTTCTTCATCGAAGAATCTTGTGAAGAAAGAATATTTTGAGGACTCACTTGTAGAAGTTCTCATTATGCCAATAAACAAAAGAACTTCAAACAATATTAATAAAGAGCTTATTTAGCAACCTTTTGCAACAAACCTCTTGTGCTTCAAGGATTGCCTTGAGGTACTTTGGGATAAGAAGAATGCCTTTAGCCCTTCTTCCTTCTTGTCCTCTCCTGGACTTAGCTATCAATAGCTTTCCCTTCACCTCTGCAACTCAAACAATATTCAGTCTGCAAACAAGCATACAATCAATCCTTGACTCCCAAACACCTTTCAGACAAGCAATTTTTGCTCTGTCAATCAAGCATTCTGAGCTGATACCACTTGCTCTAGTATAACCATCTTTGATATCACCTTCTTTTAAGGTGGGGCTGACCAATCTTAGGCTCTGATACCACCTGATCTGAAAATGTGGCACTAAGGGCTTCTTGTGAGCTTACAAGAACCTCTCCCACTTCCAAAGCTTAAATATTTCAAAAATTTATTGATTAACCAATGCGGAATTAATAATGTGCTTGAACATAGGTGTATGCTTATATTTGTTTTAAAATCGTTATGTGCTGTAAGTTCACTTGCTTATACTGGTATAAAATACATATGACGGTAAGTAAAGCAACAAATAAGAAACACACACATAGCAGCAAAATGCAACAATAAAACAACACACATAACAACAATATTAATTTGGATTTTACCCAAAACTCTTGGCCTACGTCTCCTTGAGCTCTAGTCAACTCGACTAGGCTCTTTGGGAATATGGCAGCAGTTCTTTTACAAGCTCCACGCTCAACTCCACTCGTTTACACAGAACACAATGGACTTAGAACACCATCTCATACCTGGATCTGAAGCTCTCGGCTTTCTGGCTCTGGCTCTGGCTCTTGCTTTGTCTCTCCGCTCTGGCTTCTCTGAGCTCTCTCTCAGCCTCTGCATGCATCAATGGTTTGCTTGACCTCCAGGCGACCTTTTGCAACCTTCCAATGACCTTTAGCAACTTTGCTACCAGTCAATCGTGCTCTCTCTCAGCTAACAACTCTCCTTCAGCAACCTCTAGCTCTTTGCATGTTAGCTACAGCAATCTTCACCGACCTCGTCAATTCAGCTCTCTGACTCTTTTAAGGCATTTTTCTGGCTCTATGGCTTCCCCAACCGTTTCTCTGCGTGTAATCATCCCTCTGCGGCTCTGCAGCTTCTCTGCTCTCTGTCTCTTCGACTGGCCATCTGGCTCTATGGCTCTATGGCTCTGCACGTTCCCAAACACATCATTGTCTGCAAAATTCCTGCTTGCAGCATGGCACAGTGATCAGGAGTTGTTACAAAGGGATCAGGGCCTTTTTCTAGGCAAAAACCCGAAAATGGACAAAAATTCCAATACACAGAGATTTTCCGAAAAATACACTATCGAGCGTGAAATCCGGACTTCAAATTCCATTAAATCGCCCCTATAAACCCTATCAGGTCTACCATTAGTTGCATATCGCATCACATAGGTGGATTGGCCAAAACCCCAAATACATGAGAATACATTGAAAAATCCAAATTCCCAGACTTCAAAAATTATAGAGTCAGGTCTATAATCCCGTCGGGTCCAGCCTTTTATCGCTTACCACTATTGCAATTGCATTGGCCCTATTATTGGGGATCGTTGATCACCGATCACCGATTAAATCTAGACCATTGATTTGATCCCCGATCGGACGGTCCATATCACATCACATATCGCTATTGCATCGGCCCTTTGTGTCAGGGATCACCGATCTCCCGACCACCTATTAAATCCTAGCCATTGATCTCTTTTCCGATCCGACGACTGAGATCGCACGTCACAGATCGGTATATAGCATATCACATTTTCTACAGCTCGGGGGTCTTTCCTTATATTATTTGCATATACCGACGTCGATTGCCGACGTCGATCGTCACAATCGCTTCATTGCCTTGCCTGGGGTCTCGACATCGGGCGAAGGCCTACCTCTGATGCGATAAGTCAAAGGTCGTAGTTGGAGGTTCCTTCTGCCTCTGCTTTAGGTCCTCCGCTCAACCCTTCCAATGCGATTTTCCTTTATAAATCCTTTTAGGCCAATTTTTAGGAGAAATGCCAGCTTTTTCAAAGGACAAAGGCGATCTTCTTTTTGCGATAACTTCTACATCCAAGGTTTGTTTTAGCCCATTCAAGTTGCAGTAGATCTAGAATGAAAATATCTACGCAATGGGACTATTTCCAGAAGCATCCTTGGACTTTAATTTTCCTCTGTGAGGAGCAATTAGACTTAGAAGTCTATCCAAAATCCATTTTGGATCACAACATGATTACAGGGATTCATAAGTACAATACATGTCCATTCATAAATGTGATGATGATATCTGATTTTCTCATCAACACACTCTCGCTCGACAATACATCAGACCAGACACAATACATTTCATGATACACTTGACCTCTAATCATGACCAATACATCATGGACAACTTCAACAATAAGAAGTAAACTCAACAACATGATAATTTGTTGAGTAATACATCTATCTCCAGTTGAATTGAGGCTTCTGTGATCCATAACATTTATAAAAAAAAAATCGGCATAAATCACATGTAGAAAATATATGTCGACGTGTTTTGAACCAACTAGTGTGGTTCATCGTTAGGACAAGTTGAAGAAATAGATCCAGCTTAGCATGTTAAATACTCTGAGCAGAGCCTCCAACGGCTAACTTTGACTCTAGGACCAGGATCATAAATTTTATTATTATTATTATTATTATTATTATTATTATTTTAATTCAACTTTATGGAACCTAGTTATATTAGGTGACCAATAAAAATATAAAAATATATAAAATAATTTTAATTGGTGTCAATGGTTAGTTAAAAAGGTATTGCTAAATAATTAAAAATTATAAGTTATTAAGTATTAAAATGGTAATTAGTTATATAAAGGACCTTTCATGTAATATATGTATAAATTATATGTATATATAAATATATAAAGTAAAATTAATAGGTTGTTAAGATAAAAGTTAGTTAGAATTAATAAAAATATTGGAACGGAAAAAAAAAAAAAAAATAATAATAATAATAAATAATAAAAAAATAAAAAATTAAAAATAAAAATAAATAAATAAAAATAAATAATATAATATAATAGAATAGAAATAAATAAAATAAAAAACAATAAAATAAAAAATAAAGAGTAAATAAATAAATAAAATAAAGCAAAAATAAACCTACAAATAAATTATTTATTTTATTTTTATATTTTTATTGGTCACCTAATATAACTAGGTTCCATACCGAGATGTGGGAGCCTTAATGAGCTGTTAATGCTCAAGCACGCGACGCCGGCATTTGGCATTACCGCGGGTTGGTTTGGCGGTTCGTGGCAGAACATTTACTCGCATTTATGATGCATTGGGTTCAAGGCAAGCGGGGTAAGGATTTCAGGATGGTGAGCACAATTTGCGGTTCAGTTGTTCTGGCCTCGACATTCTCTCTGGTTTATTCAGGCAGTGACATTCTCTGGTGGTTATGTCCTCAGAACTTCGGCGCAGTGCAGAGCATTTGGAAGCCACCATGGCTCCATAAGCGCTCGCATCTAGCCAGCTTCAGGTATTTGGTTTTGCTTCTTCCTGTAGGTATCTGGTATAGTCAGTCATTTCTCCTCTGGCCCATCTCTGTAAGAGGTCTCGTTTCGGTCTTTGTTGAAGGTGTCTGGGTAGGGTGTTGGGTTCAGTCCGTCAGTGCTGGGCTATTTCTCGTGGTTGTTTATACTCTCTGTGCGGGGTTATTCCTGGGGGTCTTCAATTCAGAGGTCTGTTCAATCCTGTTTCTTTTAGATTGTGGCGGGTCGTCTCTCTTTCTCCCTCAATCCTTTAGCCCTTTCAATTTATCAATCCTTTCTGCAATGGCCCGACGTCGTGGTATTTCCCGGCGGGGCAGTAGTTCAGGAGCTCGTGGAGGTTTTAGGGGTCGTGGTGGATCTGGTCCTCGGCGCATTTCCCCGTTAGCCTCTGTCTCGCCGGCCTCACCGTCATCAGACCACTCCGGTCCGTCCCTAAACAGTTCTTTTCACTCTTCCCGCTTCAAATTTAAAAGTAGGCTTAACAAGCCAATTATCTCAGCTATCATTACAGTCATCTTCTCAGAGGAAGAAGATGAGCTCACTGGCTCTGTTGAAACCTCCAAGGACAGGTCTCTTTCTCATAATTCTAGTGACTCTCAAGGCAGCATGGCGGGTGATGTCCTCAATAATCCCGCTGCGTTGCAGGCTGAAGGTCAACAAGAAGATTCTCGCCATCAGCAAGACTCTTCTCATGAGGATATCATTGCTTGTGCGCCGGCGCAATTCTCTGGCAGCGTTCTGCATCTTGTGACTCCTCCAGGCTGCAACAAGATGGAAGTAGAAGATAATGTGATGGTTCATTGGGTTAGCTCTCCCAGCAAGGCAAATGAAAAAGATACAGACTTGCCACCTCAGGCATAACTTCCTCTGCCTCAGCAAGTCATCTCAGGATTGCTGGTTCTTTTTGGATGTAATTCTCAGTGGGTATGGCTTCTGATATTTTCAGTATGGTTTTTTCTCATCTTCCAGCTTATGATTTTGGCTTTCCAGCTTTTTGTAATAGATGCATAGAACTGCATTTTGTAATAGGGCGGCTCGCAACAAAGTGTCGATCCTATCTAGCTCTATTGAGTTTTGGGTTTATGTTTTTCATCTATGTAAACAGAGGGCCAAGTGTTAACTGCAAAAAAAATTTTGACAGAGGGCAGGCTACAGCCCCCTCAGAGGTTCAAACCTCTCTGTAAATATTTTTTTCTTTTTTATACATAATAGAATAGTCTTTATACAGTAATAATAATAATAATAAATAAATAAATAAATAATAATAATAATAAATAATTAAATTTATGATCATGGTCCTAGAGTCAAAGTTAGTCGTTGGTCAAGATAGCCATTGGAGGCTCTGCTCAGACTATTTAACATGCTAAGCTGGATCTGTTTCTTCAACTTGTCCTAACGATGAACCACACTAGTTGGTTCGAAACGCGTCGACAGATATTTTCTACATGTGATTTACGCCGAAATTTTTTTTTATAAACATCTATCTCCAACAAAATGAATTATAGTCATTTACACATCAACAATATTCTAATTCAAAGTAAAACTCAAGTATAAGGGTATGCAAATATAGTTATACTCTGCCACACTGTCCCTACAATACAAACATGTCAGCTTCCCTACATCAACAAACGTCAAATTCAGATTTCTAATTTCCATCATCAACAACATCATTGTCTCTGCCATAATGCGAACCATTGCATTTTATTGCGCAATAAGAGTGTATGCTCAATCTTCCATTGCACCATATAGATGCATTGCACAAATATTTATGCAAATATATTGACCACATCGCATAGATATGTCATCACACATTTGTTTGACCAACAAATATCACCATTGTATCAATTCATCAAAAACATATACCATATGCAGACCATACCAATGTTAAAAATTTTACTTTATAGTCCCATGTGAGTGACTCAGGCTAGAAAATTCTTTGAATACTTCAATCAATGTCACGTGAATTAAAATAAGGAACCAAACTCAAGATCAACAATTAGCATCTCAAAAATGTCTCGCTCCATCTTCAATGTAATGATCTCCTCCAATATACTTTTCCTATATAGATATGACACTGCGATAAAATCCATCATTAGTATTATTATCCACTTAAAAAAAATATCCAAATTCCCTCATGTAAAATATGGAAACTCAATTTAAAACTATATTCACAATTCACAATCTCCCTCATTACAATGAAACCTGCGAGCTCTTTTTGGCTCAAAAGGTCAAGCACAAAACACCTTGTTATCGTTGATTTAACTTGAATAAGAACACATAATAAATATATGAATGCACTAATAAGAAATCAAACTTTCTAAGTTTTCATCGCAGCCACCTCGGTTTGAATCCTGGGAATGCATTAAAGATAACAAAGAATAACATATGTATTTGAACCCAGAAATCTCCCACTATCTCAACAAGCAAGACACTAAAACACATTACAACTCACTCACTATGACAATGAAGACTCTAGACAACAAAATATTCAACCATTCTATATGAACTCATGGCATAAAAGATATCTTACATGAATTATTCAACCATAGAAGTGAGACCTATGCCCCTATCCATAATCCACTTCTCATCCTATCAAATAAGTCTAGGTTCAGAACCTTTAGTTCTTGCTTTATTGTCAATTCTCAGCAAGGGTCATGGTATAAATCCTTCATCTGAACATGCATAGTGTAAATGTTAATATTTGGAAGAAGCTTTATTTCTTTACTAATGGCTGATATTGTATCTTCAGGTACTGGTTATGCAAGTACAATCATGTTGGGAGGTAACACCATTATAACTCCACCAACTCGAGTGATGACAATTAGCAAGCCACAATTAGTTGGATCTAATATGGTAGTACAAAATGCCTTTGTAAGGGAGTTGTTCATAAATATGTGACCACTGACAAAAACTGAATGCACTTGTGCATGTGGAACAACACCCAACATTCCAAATCTCTCTTCAAGAGAATTATTTTCTCTCATATCCTCTAACCATACTCTCTTGGGTTCATTCAACTCTTGGATGTTAGATAGAATTAATACTGGGAGGGGAATTCTGGGAGGGGGTGGGGGGTTGAATCAGTATTACAAAAATACAAATTATTTCTACAAATAAAACTTATTCAGAAAATTACTTTAAAAAAATATAGCAAGATAAAACACATGAAAAGAACAAACAATCACCACATGTAGACACTTGAATTTTAGGTGGTGTTGGAGCTTGCCTTTGTACCCATATGTACCCCTATATTTACTCTTCTTACCTGCATATTACTCTCCTTTTACCTTTTTGTACTACACCTTCACTAACAAAACCCTGACATTTTGTGACTGGAGGTAAAACACTTACTTAACATTATTTTTAGTGTTTTTTATTAAGTTTAGGTAGATTCATAAGGTCATTCTTATTGGGTTATTTCTAACTAACTATCACTTGGAATCGTAGATTTGAGTTTGTTGATAGGCAACTGGAATTTCAACATCTGGATAAAGACACATGGAGATAGACACCTCATCATCCAAAGAGTTACTCACCATTCTGTATCCAAATCATGTTTTGTGATTTTGTGCTCAACTAAGTAATTGGTGTTCAACTACTCTCCATGATTCTGTACTTAATACAACAGTCAACAAATCTCAGGATATCTCGAGTTATCAAATACCAACATCTTCATGCCAAAGATGGAGAGCGATTTTCCAAAACAGGATGCAACCCAGCTAAGGATTGATCACGAGAAGGATATCATACAGCCTATAATAGTTTGGCGTTAGAACTATTTGCTATGTATAGAGTAACTAGTTAATTTTAGTCTTCATCGGTTGTCCTTTTAAGGCCCGATGCATTTGGTATTCAGCTAGCGCTAGAAAACTATTGATCAATTTTGTAAGAATACTCTATTCAAGAGATTGCAGTATGACATTTGTATTAATATTTGAACTTAAGTCTAATTCAGCTCCAGCTTTAAGCTTTCCTATGAGTATGATGGTTGTGCTTTAAATTTTATTCTCATTGAGTTAATCTAACTTTCTCCAGGATTGGCAAGGGCCCACCACCTCTAGAAACAAGTCTTACAATTAGTTTAGATCTTAGGACTGTGTTTGTTTAACTGGTTTGTAGTGTAAATCTTGCATGGAGAATTATTGATCAGGTTTTTGAATTATTAGATCGATTATGTACTTAAATTCATATTCTGGTGGCGTAGATTTGAATTGAAAGAAGTAAATCTTATTTCTCGTTTGACATAAACAAATCAAGGTCTTGTTGGGTAATGATTTTGGCATGTCATTGTTTCCTTCGTGAAATCTTTCCATACAGAAGCGTTTATGAAGTATTGTTAATTTGAGTTTACAAATGAAACCTTGGAAAGAATTTAAGTTTATACTCTGCATGCTTCTGAACCTTATAGTGTCATTTTTTCATATGATGCTCATATATATCTAGTTTCACATTCCTTTGATTGTAGATACAATACAATGAGCAGAGGGTTAAATTAGAATTGAAGTTTGGTGTGCATCAATATAGGGTTTCCTAAGTTTTATTATGATAGTGTTAATTTAAGATTGGATTTTCCTGAGTTTTATTATGATAGTGTTAATTTAAGATTTGATTTTCCTGAGTTTTATCAAAATAGCATTTGCGTTGAATTTTGTTGGTGTGGAAATGAATAGAGGTACACATTTTTCTTATCAAGTCAAAAGTTGTAGATCTGTGTGACCCGAAATTTAGGTCTAGTGTTCATGTTTTTAATTAGAATAAGATTCTCTGTTTTGATTAGCATCAGAGTGTGTTAATTGAATTTTTCTTTTATTTGACATGGTTTTAATTCTGTAAGTAGTTTATGAGCATTTCGTAATTAGTGTGTCAGTGTGATTTCATTGTCAAGAAAATTTAGTGTTTCGAAGAATGATTTGTTTGGTTTAGTTTTTAAGCTCTGAGTTATAAGGGTAACCTGTAGCAAGCACTTCGTAGTTACAATTTCTTTGCTTAAACAAGTGATTTCTCATATGCTTAAATGTAGTGACCAATAAGAAGTGAGGTTTAGTGAGTGAATTCTTTAGGATTTGGTAAGTGAGTCCTTTAAATTTTAGTGGGTGAGTTCTTTAAGTATTGAGTTCTTTAGGTTAATAGATAGTGTGATTCTTTGCATATAGAAGCTCTGTTGTTTACAAAACATAATGGTGTGCTCAATGATGTTTGTGTTGGATTGTTTTGAGTAGATAGATTATTATTTTAAAAGGTTTGAATAGAATAGAATTAGGGTAAATAGGCTTCTTTACTTCAACATTTTTTCGCTTATAGAAAGAAAATCAAATACTTTGTACTTAATTTTGAATTTGAATCAATATGCAGTGTGACTCAAAGACTACGATCCTTGGTCGATAATTTAATATTAGGGGATTTAGAATAGCGAATAAAACTCCTAACATTTTTGGCACTGTTGTCGGGGAGTTGCAATTGGTTCAGGTAATAATTTATTTTATAGAGTTACAAAGATATTTGTAGGATAGTCAGAGGGCGGGGAGTGTACGGTAAGATGTGAGTGAAGAGCCACACATCCACTTTAGTGGGGTTGCTCCAAAGTCTAGTTTTCTTTGTGGATCTTTGTATTATTTCTTTTCTTATGCGTAGAAGTAAAAGTAGACATAGAGATAACAATGGTAGATTTATTTCTAGTGCAAAATTGTTTTCGGAAATTTTTGGTCTTGTAAAAACACCATCAACTAATCTTGATAATCATTATGTAGGGATTATAGAAGGAGAAGGAAGTACTAGCAGCAAAGTGGCATCAACAAACGAAACACCACTTCAAGAAGGAGATGAGCGACCACAAATAGTGCTACAACAAGTACAAATTGTTGTGGGATCCACTACAGTCACATAACTAGTGCTAATTCCATAGGTGCAATCAGCAGCAGGAGGAGCTCACAAAGATTTGGGACATGAAATCACTAAGATTCATTCAGCTAAATCCTTCTCTAGTCAAGTCAATTCTCCAAGACCTACTCCTGAACCTGCAGTGAACATGGCTAATAGAGGAGGAGGAGAAAATAGAAATAATGAGGGAAATCACGAAGAAGAAACTTTATTTGGAGGAGGAAACAATGACTGAAGGGATGGACCAAGAGGCAGGCCAAAGGAGCTAGAGGAAGATGAAACAACTTTTGGATTTCCTATCCTGGATATCACTAGGGATATCCAAATGAAAAATATCCCATTGGCATCTCTTCCACTTTTTCACAGTATGTCCTCTGAGGACCTAGATGCATTTTTATTCGAATTTTATATTTTGTGTAGAAGTTACAATTATTATAATGATGCACATAAACTCAAATTATTTCTTTCTACCTTGAAAGACTCAGCCCTAAGATGGTTTATGATCTTAAGGGAACACACCATTACTCCTGGGGCCAGATGAAATTTGTCTTCCTTAAAAAGTATCAAGACTTCTACAAAAGTAGGGATATAAATGACATTTTTAGGATGCAACAGATGGAAGATGAGAGCCTAGAAGAATATATAGATATATTCCTCTACAACTATCATAAATCAAGAGGGGGTAACCTAGATGAAAAAAACATTAGGACAATATTCTTGAAGGGATTAAGGGAAGAATGTGTTGAGATACTTAACCTCCTGAGTGTCGGTGATGTCTCTAAAAAACCCTTTGCTGAAGTAACTGAATCACGCTACACCTACTCTAGAATTTAGGCCAAGGTAGGTAGAAGACCCCGAGAAAACTCAAGAGATTATGTGCCCAAGAATTCAAAATATGTATCTAATGTTGTTATCAGGGTTGAGCTGGGAAATTTGTTGGAAAACTTTAAAACATACATTTTAAATACCATTGGTGACTAGCTAGACACTTTGAAAATCAAGAAGAAACAAGAAGAGGAGAGAGTTGCCATGGCAATCTTCTGTCCTAAATGAAAGCGAAAACATATGGAAAGGGAGTGCCCTATCAATATGGTTGAAGTATGTGGAATCTATGCATTAGAACATGCCACTAAAAAATTCCCAGCCATTCCCAGTCTCCAAGCCATTTACAAAGGTGGTATGGAGACTAATGACCCATCTCAAGCAAATAAAAAGCCTCTATGGAGAGGGCCAAATCAAAACATGTATCAAGATCCTAATCCACAAGGCTTCATTCAAAACCAGTCATGGAACTTTCAGCCATCCTACCCTCCTTGGAGTAATCAACAACCTCAAAATTCACCATGGAACCAAGGATGGAGGGGAAACTTTTATGGGAATACATTTCAGCCCCAAAATTAGTTGTATCCTCAATATCAAGGCATGCCTAACATGCCTTACACGCAGAATATCCCTCTGTTTTAGCAAGGGTACAACCCAACTTACTATCAACAACCCTCACTGCCTCCACCTCCATTGCACCAACTTTTACCCTCAAGCTCTAACTCGCCACCTCAGCAGGCACCACAATCATTTAATCCACCTCGTCTTACTTTGTTGCCTGCACAACCCATTGCTAACCCCAATAATAAACCTCCTCAACCTGTGCAAAATATGGAATTGCAGCCTTTTCCTACCTATGTTATTATTGTTGTCCCCATAAATGAAATTCAATTAAGATTAGGGAAAAGCCAGCTGTGATAATTCAAGAGGAGGACCCTCAAGAAAAATATGAGAACAAAATTCACCAAATAGAAAATAAAAAATATGACGAACAAGAAGAACTAAAATAACCTCCTTACGAAGAAAGGTTACTTGTTAAGAAAACTGAGACTTCTATAGAATATGATTTGGAGACGGAACTGAGGAATGTTTTCATAAATATACCTCTGTTACAAGCTATAAAGGACATTCCTATTTATACCAAAATCATCAAGCACCTCTATATCAAGAAACAAGGGAGAAAGAAGAACAAAAATCGGAACGTTAAAGTGGTAAGTTAAATAACATAAATGATATCTAATTTACCATTAAAATACAATGATCTGGGAAACCCTGTGGTAACAATATAAATTAATAGCACACTTTTACTGAACACTCTTGTAGATTTGGGGGCAGCCATTAATGCCATGACAGTTGACACTATGATATCCTTAAAATTGTAAGGAGTTAGTCCTACCACTATAGTGCTTGAATTGGCAGACAAATCTATTGTTAAACCGGTGGGAATCCTAGAAGATATAGTGGTGACCATAGCTTCATGGTAGTATCCCATTGAATTTATTGTGATTTTGATGCAGAAAAAGGCACAGCATACCCACATTATGCAAATAAAATTGCATGTCAAGTTAAGTATCTATCATGTCCCAAGATAAACACCAATATCAATGATGAAAACCCTCTATAACCAAGCTCTAATAAGCGGAAATACAACATATGATGAAAACCTACTTTAAAGAAAGTTTAATTCTTTAAGAAGAACTATATTTGGTTCTCTCTTAATCCTTATAACTCAACCCTTTAATTGATTCTATTACCCACGGCAACAAAATATCATATAAGCTTCGACTTTGATTTTAATCACCCACGCTTATCAACCATACCATGGTTATGGTCTTTAGACTTTGGTTAAAACTCACACTTAAACCATAATACATTAATCCCGCTTATTTCTATTATAATTCCCATATAATAGAAATATTTCATAAACCACACTTAAAACCTTACCTTTCCGCCATTCCACAAAACTTTGCACATATATCAATGCTCTCTTTAGCGCATTAAATCTCTGTCATCAATCTCATTCCTCAATCCAACGGTTATCGACCATATCATGCTATAACAGCATGACACTTAATTTTCCAAAATCACACAAGAAAAGTAGTTTTCTCCCGCCACGTGTCATCTCCATGTTTTATCGCGCAACTCCAAAATTAACCACTTACCACTTTCTAACTACGCAATATACCGTTACTGCTTTTCAAGACCACTCCATCCTTCCATTAACACATGGTTTTAATCTTCACCATTCATCTTCCATCGATCTTGTCGATCCGACGGTTTCCATTCTTTTATGTTTTAATTCTTTCTACGTCTTTGATCTTCCATGTGTGGCTTGACTGTTCAATGACTTTGCTCTGAGGCTCAACCAATTCATACATTGCATCGAAAACTTCAACCACAGAATTAGGTTGAAGCAAGGACTGAATGGAAACAATATCAGTCATGGAAATAACGATCAATGGAACGTCGGGGAAGATACTTGACTTTCACCTATTACAAGGGATCACGCATGCGCTCATTTTCTTATTCCTTTCACTGATTTCGATCTTTGATTGTTCTTCCGCTTAACTCCTTCTTGAGCTTTGTGCTACGTATTTTTTAAACGCTACCACTCCTGAGCTTTGATTTGGTTATTCAATCAGATTCCAACATTGTCCGATCACCACAATACTCCTCTATGCACTATCCTCTCTCTTGGATCCTTTTTGAATTCCTTGCACACTTATGTTATGCAAATACTCTGATACTATGCATATTTTATAATTCAATTATACAATACAGTCCACACAAACTCAGAAATTGCGCTTATGTATTAATAAATAAATATTTACACAATGAATTCCTTCTCGGCTTGATCTTGTATATTAGTGGCCTCTTGACACTACTTCACTCTATCTACCCATAGGCTACAATCAATCTTCTCTATTACCTATCTAACGATGATTCTCTTTTTTTTCATGCCTTTGAGGCTTACATTTTATACAAAAGGTTCTATTAACCAATTCTGGTTCAGTTTCTTAATCTGCTCTTCAAGTCCTCAAATCTCTCAATGATCCCTTGGGGATCTCAAAAACTCAACTAAATCCTAAGGATTCTCTTTAATGCCCAAAATCATGAAGCCAATTCCTAATCTAAGATTTACAATATTTCAAAATCTCTCAATCCTCAGTAATCACACATCATCACTCATGTTCTCCTACATTCGAGAGCATTTACAAATATCCTCACAATATTTAATTAATTCCTATTCTAAATTAAAATCATTCAAAAACATTAAAATTACTTTAATTTAATTCTTTTGGAAACCAACTCCCTTAAAACACAAGACCCCCTATGTCTACTAAAATACAATGATATTTCTGAGCCGGATGCTCCTGCATCAGACTCTCAAGGTTGAAAACATTCATGATCTCTAGATCATGTGTTCTCATATGTTGATAGAAAACCTCCAGGGTCCCAAACTTTAGTTTGTAGTTGTTTGAATGCTCTGTTCCTTTGTTGTTGTTGTATGTTTGTTGTCTTCTATTTCATCTTCCTCTCCTTGTCAATCAGTTTCAAATTCTGATTGATCACTCTTCTTGTTGCTGTCAATCTCCTCCATCTGGACTGCTTCATCATTAATTGCCATAATTCTTCAATCTCTATCTCCAACACATCCTTGGGCTAGTACATACTCTGCCATTTGTTGTTGTACTCTGTCCACTCATCTTCAAACTGTTGTTCATTATCTTCTCTTTGAAGTTGTTGGATTCTTACTACCGCCCTTTCATCCTTACCCTCTTGTGACTTTCCAAACAACCTCTGTTCAATATCTATAAATTTACTTTCAAAAAATAAATTGTCCTCCAATTCCCCTTGTACTTGATTCCTCTCAAATACATCACTATGTTGTTCATCAATTCCAGCATATTTTCCTTCCTCTTCCTTGACAACCCTCAGTAATTGTCCTTTACTTCCTTGACTGATTCTGACAGTCAATTTAATTTCTTCAAGCATGGTATCTTCATGCTTTTCATTTTCCTCATCAGCATGTCCGACTTGGCAACTTCCAGTCTTCTTCAGTTCTAAAACTGACTCTTCAACTTGAAACATTTCTGTCTCATTTTCATCAAATATTGTAATCATAAAACAATTATCAGAATTAAAAATATAAGGCCTCATTACCTCCTCCTTCTCTGGCAACATCTCAGTATGTTGCTCTGATTTTTCCTTCTCTATCAGCACACCAGTATGTTGATTCAACCTCTTTAAAGAATTATCCAAAGGACTCTCAAGACTATCAGCAAGTCTCTCTTCCACACTATCCACTTCAACGATGTCTTTCTGCTCTTGTCCACTGTAGTGAACTCCTTCTACAATCACACTATCATACTCTGAGTTGTCCAGGAAATATTCCAGCAATTCAATTATCTTTGACACTTCATAAGTATTTCATCATTATTTATAATTCCTGCATTTGTACACAATTTATCAGTTTGATAATTACAAGTTTCAATAGTCTCAACTGTTGCTTCACATATCAACTCTTCAGATGAATTTCATCTCCTTCTTTCACAAGAAATTGTTCCTGTGTTGTAACAGCTTCAAATATCAATGCTTTACTAAAATCTTTCTGTTGTAACAAGTCAACACTTTTTTCATCCAAGAGACATTCTCCATCATTCTTTACTTCAGAGTATTTATCTTCTGAAAGATACTCTTCCATACTTTTGACAGTCTCAAAATATTGCTCATCCTCTGCAAAACCTGTAATCACATCAAAATTATTAGATTCAAATATACAAGGTTTCACATCCTCCTATTGATCCGAATTTGTCTGACAGTTCAGAAAATCATCAATAATTCCTTCTTCAGCAAAGTAAAATTTTTGTTGTCTTGAATTCGCAAAATGGTTCATAAGATCTTTCATAGATCTCCAGTCTTCATCTTCACCCATAACTTTACCTTGTTCTACTTCACAAATGGAAACATCCATTTTCAACTCAGCTTCTTTGAGTTCTTCAAACTTCAATTGAACATTCATTACCTGTTCAAGCTTTCGCATCTCTCTTGCTAACTGCATATTCACCTGTTGATTTCTCTTCTCTTGTAGCCTCTACCACTTTACTTTCTTCCTTATGACATAACCATGCTTCTGGTCATCCTTATTCATCTGCAACATCTCCATCAATAACTCAAGATGGAAATTTATCTCAACTTTTCCTCTGTCAATTCCCTCTTGACTCATTCTCTTGCCATTTGCCTTGGCATCCTCCTTCTTCACTTTTCTTCTGTTGTGGTCTTCCTCAAAACCTCTGTTATCTCTGTTATGACTATCAGTAGTCATCTCCTTCTCTATCTTCATGAGTTCCTCACTCACTTACTATGAACTGTATTAAAGCCTCTGCAACAGCAAGTCCTCCCTATTGTCACTTACCTCACCAAGCTTTCCTTTGTACTTGGTCTTTTGGCAAGCACTTGGTTATCTATTCTCTCGAACCTCTTTGAGCACTTCCCTATGCTCCTTCTAGGCTTCAACTCATCTGCACCTTTTAAGAACACAATTGTCCTTTGTATTTCAATCACAAACGAAACACTAGGTTCCAGCCACCTCTTCTTCCACTCAGAAATTCTTACCAGCTTTCTTCATTACTGCTTATTTTCTTTTGCTAAGATACCTTCTTTTGTCTACAACCTAAGTTCTGCAACCACAATCTTCAAACCAAACAAAAACATATCATCTCACCTTCAAGATCTCTGCATGATCTTGTTCTCCCATGCACCTGCACTTTGAATGGATTGTTCTATGTTTCTTTGCATCTAAAAATTTTGCTACACTTTATCTCTGTGTGTCTATTGTTTGTCAGATTTAAAATTTGATCTCCTCTTGCCTGTATACATACCTTCAAAATATAACTCTGTTCTAAATTTCTCAAAGAATTTTTACACGCAAAATTTCCTTGTTCAACTCTGATACCAAAAATGACGTAGCAAAAGCCACAACATACCCACATTATGCAAATAAAATTGCATGTCAAGTTATGCATCTTTCATGTCCCAAGGTAAACACCAATATCAATGGTGAAAACCATCTATAACCAAGCTCTAATAAGCATAAATATAACATCTGATGAAAACCTACTTTAAAGAAAGTTTAATTCTTTAAGCAGAAATATATTTGGTTCTCTCTTAATCCTTATCACTCAACCCTTTGGTTGATTTTATTACCCATGGCAACAAAATATCATATAAGCTTCGACTTTGATTTTAATCACCCACGCTAGTCAACCATACCATGGTCTTTAGACTTTGGTTAAAACTCAAACTTAAACCATAATACATTAATCTCACTTATTTCTATTATAATTCCCATATAATAGAAATATTTCAAAAACCACACTTAAAACCTTACTTTTCCGCCATTCCACAAACCTTTGCACATATATCGATGCTCTTGTTAGCACATTAAATCTCCATCGTCGATCTCATTACTCAATCCGACGGTTATCGACTATATCACGCTATAACTAGCACGACACTTAATTTTCCAAAATCATGCGAGAAAAGTGGTTTTCTCCCACCACGTGTCATCTCCATGTTTTATCGCACAACTCCAAAATTTACCACTTACCACTTTCTAACTACGTGATATACCATTATCGCCTTTCAAGACTACTCCATCCTTCTGTTAACACGTGATTTTAATATTCTCCATTCATCTTCTGTCGATATTATTCATTGATCTGGCCGATCTGACGGTTCCCGTTCTTTGTTGTTTTAATTCTTTCTACGTCTTTGATCTTTCGTGTGTGGCTTGACTGTTCAATGACTTTGCTCCAGGGCTCGACCAGTCCATACGTTGCATCGAAAACTTCAACCACAGAACTAGGTTGAAGCAAGGACTGAACGGAAACAATAGCAGTCATGGAAATAGAGATCAACAGAATGACGGGGAAGATACTTGACTTTCACCTATTACAAGGGATCACGTGTGCGCTCATTTTCTTATTCCTTTCACTGATTTCGATCTTTCATTGTTCTTCCTCTTAACTCGTTCCTAATCTTTGTCTTGCGTATTATTTAAACGCTACCACTCCTGAGCTTTGATTTGGTTATTCAATCAGATTCCAACATTGTTCGAACACCGCAATACTCCTATTTGCATTGTCCCCTCTCTCAGATTTTTTTTTGAATTCCTTGCACACTTATGTTATGTAAATACTCTGATACTATGCATATTTTATAATTCAATTATACAATACAGTCCACACAAACTCATAAATTGTGCTTCTGTATTAAGAAATAAATAATTACATAGTGAATTCCTTCTCGACCTGATCTTCTATATCAGTGGCCTCTTGACACTACTTCACTCTATCTACCCGTATGATACAATCAATCTTCTTTATTACCTATCTAACGATGATTCTCTTTTTTTTCATGCCTTTGAGGCTTACATTTTTTTAGCCTCACTCTCATAATAAAACAATTATAAATCCAAAATTATAATTAAATAAATCAAATCTTAAGAATTAGGAGTTAGTTCCTCAAACTAGGGAGTTTATTTAGGATGAGAGATTCTCTCCAACTAGTTCTCCTAGATTAGTGTTTTGTTGAGAATGTATCTCAACCAAGTTTGTTCAAGATAGACACACTATCTTGAGACAACTTGCTCATGTATTTATATGTATCATAAACATTGGATTACATGATGAGAGGAATACAATGAGGCTAAGGCCTTTTCTGCCATTTCTATGTATCTGGTATTTTTTATATGTGTTAATTTTATTTATTATTCTACATGTGGTATCAGAGCCATGGGCTCAAAGAGTTAGTGAAATTTGTGAGAATTTTCATTTATTCATTAGTGGTGCATATGTAATGAATTGTGGACCTGCATAAACGGAGTTGTGTGTTGGCCCATAAAAAAATCTGCCCAGACTGTGCATGAATGAACTGCATAGGCACTGTAGAAGCTGGATCTGCATGTGGATGGATGTACATGAGTTGTGGAGCTGCAAAAGATCCAAAGTCTGTGCATAGAGTAAAGTGTTGCGTTAACACTGTGTGTAAGCCTATAAGTGGTTATGCATAACGCATGTGGCCAATTATAAAAGTTCAGATCAATTTGTAAATTTATTATGGTGTCGGCGATATTTAGAAATGAATATGCGCCTTGCTACTGGCCACTTTAAGAAATTTGGCTAATTTTTGCAATTGATGAGCTAGATTTGTTCACAAGATCCAAATCTAGATCAGATCGACTACACCCTACGAGAGTCATTGGTTAAAGAAAAGAGAGTGGAAAAAATCTATAGAAAAATTTCATACAGGAAGAACAAGCTCTCAAATTAATTATAGATGTGCATGAATGAGCACTGGTTGTTTATAGTTTGTGACTCTGAGTAATGAATAGCCAAAGAATATTCCTCTTCATTGAGACAAAGGGCATTGCATGGTCATTGAAAGAGCCAATTTATTGTAGCATTGCAGAAACATCGTTGAGCCAAGTGTAGCCTACGTGAAACCCATTTGTGTTGCCCTCCGCATGGAATGTGCAACAAATGGTTCGAAATGTAATTATTTTGTCTTGTTGTCGATCTTGCCTAAGCTCGCCTAATCTCATCTATAAGAAGATTGAGTTAAGATTACTTTGCTGCTCTATCCTCCTCTGATTGAGCTCGGAACTCAAACAACTGACTTTGGCCACGAGAGGCTTCTGACATTTCTCAAGTATAACAGGGATGAGGACTTGTTTTTTTCTTGTACGAAGGATCACACGTCCACCGTCTGGTATGGACACAACGGGGAGTGCCTTGGGACCTATCGAGGACACAACGGTGTTGTCTGGTGTTGCAATGTCTCAAGGGACTATACACGTTTAATAACCAGCAGTGCATATCAGACTGCCAAGTTATGGAACATGGAGACAGGAACTCAACTATTTTCATTTAACTTTGAATCCCCAGCTAGAGCAGTGGACCTTACAATAGGGGATAAGCTTGTTGTAATATTATCCACCTCCTCTTGATATCCTTTGACCCCTGCTCATCCATCTTACTTCTCTCACTTTCGAGGTCAAAATCTTTCCAGAAGCTTAAAACAATAGCAATCGGAGATGATAAAGAATATGAAGAGGAGTTTCTAGGTTTGTCACTGTCTGCTTCCATTGTAGCTTTACTTGAACTCAATCCCCGAAAACGTTCAACAATTTGGATCTCTTTTTTTCACAAGAGACATTGTGTGTCATTGCCACGGATTTGGTGATCCTCTGTGCATCATCAAGACACAACCATTGTCCATAAGCATTACTAGTTTTAGAACTAGAGACAGGGAAATCCCTTGGAAAATTGCCTCTAACAAGGAAGATGCTCCAGCCCGCACCTTTAAGCGTATCCAAGTAGGAAAAAAGGTAGAAGCTATTGAAATTGTACCACTCTCCACCTACTTTCATGATACAGAACCAATGATTCTCAAGGTGACAAATAAACCCATCTTCATTATGAGGATGAGCCAACTCATACCAGAGTTCCAGTGTGAGCCCGTTTGATGGATGCACATAAAGTATTGGCTAAAGTCTCTCTAACAAAATCACTTTATGAGGTGTGCGTTATTTTTTTTTAAAGGGAAAGTGCACAAAATTTTGATTTTTGAATTCATTTCACTTTTATAAAGTGAAATCATACACATTATTTCACTTTTTTAAGTTACATCATAAAGTGAGTTTTTATATAAAGTGATATCAAGCCTTTGGAGAGATAAGGAGTATTTGTATTTTTTTGTGTAACGGAGTCACAAGTGATTTTGTGAAGTCATCAGATGCATATTTTGTATTTGTAGTGATAAGTGAATTCTTTTTTAGAGAAAGTCATTGTTGTAGTCCAAAGTAAGTTTTTATTTTGAGAGCGATTGAGTCAGTGCATGCAGTTTTTGAAGACAATTTGCTTCCAAAGTTTGCAAGTGTAACATTCTCATTGAGAAGTTTCCACGACAAAGTTGCGACATTGAAGAATGATGTACTCCAGTAATTAATAAAATCATAATTTTTGTGGTGATGTGTCCTAGATCCGCCCGAAATTGAATAAGGGGATCTTAGGTACACCGTGTGTAATGAATGTGTGTGCATGACTTGTATTCAAATGATCAAAATGCTCTCTTTGTATTATGCTTAAACAACTACATGCACATAAGCATGCTTAAGTATAAGAATGCTTAATCAAGCTCTTCGAATCAAGATTAAGTACACAAGCACAAAGTGTCACATCATCAACTTGATAAGATGATCTTCCAAGCAAGCACATTTCACATCATGTAATCAAAGCAATCAAGTTAAGGACGCTACAAAATCCAGCATTTCGAGCCAAGATGACACCACCATCATCAACACTTTTTGTATCACTTGCAGATAAACATGTTTTAACTTAATTGTATGGGTGAATTCTCTGTTGTAACTCACACCCTAATCTGAATTGTTAAGGTGAATACATTAAGTCAAGTAAGTATTCAACTAAGTCATCAAGATTGAACTTATCATTTGTCTCTTGGGTGCAATTTCGACAGTGTTCAACACCCTTCCTTTTTTAAAATCAGCACATTCAGTGAGTACATTCAAGAAAGCACAAAGTGTCAGTAATCAATCAAGCAAGTTCAAGCAAGCCATCTAGCAAGCAATCATCATCAAACAAGTGTGAATTCTAGTATTCTATTCTTCAAGTGAGCATCAAATCAAGCCAGTGTTTAACGCAAGTGCAATAATCAATAAATCAATGGAGCGTGTCATTCAAACAACAAAGCAAGTGAGTGTGTCATTCAAAAAACAAAGCAAGCAAGCGTGTCATTCAAAGAACCAAGCAAGTGAGTGTGTCAAAATCAAGTGCGAAAGTTCAAAGCACGACATCTACAACAAACGAGCCAGTGTGAAGTTGATTGAAGCATTCACAAAGTGTCAAAGAAGCATTCAAGCAAAGTGATCGTCATCAAGCGAGCGTAAAATCAAGATTTCAGGCAACCAAGTTATAAAACTCTAGCAAGTGTTTAAAGCATCAGCAATAAGAAACAGGACAAGCAAGCCTGAATTCAAAGTGAGCAAGCTAACATGGCGACACACATTCAACTGTCCCAAATTCTTAACAATTTGATTTTCTCATTAGCTAGCGATATGGTGAACATCAACAAAACAACTCTTGCTGATATTCAAGTGCATCTTAAACATGCACATGAAATGATTGAGTTCCTTCAACTGGAGTTGCATAAAAGGGAGGATGATTCATCAAATTATGATTGATGAGGGTGCTTCCACCTACATCATGTCTATTTCATGTTGGAAAGCTATAGGCTCTCTGCCTCTCAACCAGTCTCCGAAGACCTTAGAAGCCTTTAATGGCAGAGGATCTCGTCGTTATGGTATTCTCACGAGTTTTTCCATTACGTTGGAAGGGAAAACTATTGAATTAGAAGTAGAAGCCATTGATGCAAATTTGAATTATAACCTTCTACTTGGATGAAGTTGGACTCATGCTATGTTTTTTGTGGTTTCTTCCTTGTTCCGTGTGCTCCGTTTTCCTCATGAGGGGAAAATAGTCATCGTTGATCAGATAGAATTTTTCTCTTCTGGTTCTTCGAATGGAAACATGCCATATGTGGGAAATACTCATATCCCTTATGAGAGTGTTGGGGTGGGTCTTTTTAAATATTCTGCTCTTATGGGAACATTTTCCCTCCCACCTCCAAACATCGCTTTTGTCAACACGATCTCCATTTATTACCATCCTTGGGTCATTCCTTCCCCCGACCAGGTTGATTCTTTTGGTGATGTCATACCACTCAGCCTAGAAGAACAAGCCTATCAATCTATTGTTTTGGCTTCAACAATCACTTTTGAAAGTGATGTTACTCTTAGTATGCATCTAGATGTGTATTCACAGTCCCCTTAGCTTGGTTCTTGGGATTCTTCGGGTCCCCTGAAAGAGACATTTCCCACCGATGAGAGTATCACTGAGGTTATGCCTCTTGAGGAAACTCCCTAGAATGATTCTTATTTCCTCATTTCTCTCGAGTCTCAAAGAGGTTTCATCGTGTTTAGATACCTTTGTTTCCCATACACTCAACCATCCACTTCAAACACCCATTTTGGTGCATGAAGTTTTGTCTGAGGGAAACATGGAGAACATTTCTTCTATAATTCCTATCGACATTTCTGTTAAACCAGGAATTTTTGAGAACATCCATGTTGGGGTTTCTTGTTCTCCAGATGAGATCAAGATTTACGTTGCCCTCTTTAAGGAATTTCGCAATGTCTTTGCCTGGTCATATGAAGAAACGCCTAGCATAAATTCGAGTATAGTTGTGCATGAAATTCCTACCTATCTAGATGCAAAACCTGTTCATCAGCGACTTTGTCTTGTGCACCCTAGAAACGCAGCCACTACTAAGGGAGAGGTTGAAAAACTTCTAAAGGCTAGTTTCATTTACCCCATTCCATTGACAGATTGGATTTTGAACATTGTCCCTGAGACTAAAAAACAAGGGATTATTTGCATTTGTGTTGATTACCGTGATATCAAACTGGAGCGTCCCAAAGACAATTATCCAACTCCTTTTATTGATCAAATCATTTGATGAGTGTGTCAGGAGTGAGATTTTTTCTTTTATGGATGGTTTTTCTCGCTACAACCAAAATAACATTCTTCTTGCCAATTAAAATAAATTTGATTTTGTCTGTCCATGGGGAACCTTTGCCTACAAGAAACTCCCTTTCGGTTTGAAAAATGATGATGCTACCTTCCAACAAGCGATGCCTTATGCTTTTCATGACATCAAACACATCATTCAACCATATCTTGATGACTTACTGACTCATTCTTCTAAGCGTCATGATCATCCTAACCACCTACGAGCAATTTTTCTTCGTTGTAGACACTACAATATTCGTTTAAATCCACATAAGTGTGTCTTCTGCATTGAATATGGTCATCTCCTAGGGTTTGTGGTATCTAAGGAAGGCATCCAAATTGACCCCCTCAAAGTTGAGGCCATTGTAAATTTACCCCCTCTGTCATCTTTACATTAGTTGCAGAGCTTGCAAGGGAAAGCTAATTTCCTTCGTTGTTTTGTACCCAATTATGCTGAACTTGCCAAGGGATTTACTCGTTTGCTGAAAAAGGGGATCCCATTTATTTGGGATGAAATCACTCAAAAATATTTTGATGCATTAAAGAACACTCTCATTAGTGCTCCTTTGTTGCATCCCCCCAACTATCACCATGATTACTTCTTGTACTTGGCCGCAACTGATAGTACTATTGCCATGGTACTGGTGCAAGACGATGATGATGGAAATGAACATGTGATCTACTACTTAAGCCAAAATCTTATCAATACCGAAACTTGATATGCCCATGTCGAGAAACTTTCTTTAGCAGTTGTTCATGATGTTCAATGCTTTTGACATTACTTTCTCTTACAGAAAACCACTGTGATTTCTGATTTCTACCCCGTGACCTACATCATGACTTATCAGTCACTAGGGGGGAATATTCTAAGTGGATTGTTATTATTCAAAAGTTTAATTTGGAAATTTCTACCACTAAATCAAAGAAATCATTGGTTTTCACTGAGTTAATTTGTGACCTTCCCTCCGCAACCACATCTACGACTTTTGATTGAAGAGACTCTCTTTTTCATCAACACTCTTAATCCATCGTACGGGGATATTATTGTCTATCTCTAGACCCAAAATTTTCAATCAAAGTTGTCCAATTCTGAACTTCGTCACATTCAACATCAGTCCCAACCATATCGAATCATTGGCGATAGTTTGTACCGTGTTGGTGTCAACGTTATCCTTCATAGATGTTTGATACTCGAAGAAGCTGAGAAAGTCCTCAATGACTGCCATTCTAGGGCTCGTGGTGGTCACATGTCAAGGTATGCCAGTACTTAGTAAATCCTTCGTGACAGTTATTTCTGGCCTTCTACCTTTGAAGATTGCATTTTAGCAATCCAAAAATGTCGCGCCTACCATATTTACAACCGTAAACAGCGTGCTCCACTCGTACCCCTACACCCAGTTGTTACTGTCGGCCCCTTTTCTAAATGGGGTATTGATTTCATGACATGTAACCCTTGCTCAAGTTGGGGGCATGGTTATATCATCGTCGCCATTGATTATTTCACTAAATGGGCCGAGGCGATGCCCACACATGATGCTGACGGTAAAATTGTTGCTCAATTTCTTTTCAACCATGTCATAGCTCGATTTGGTGTCCCTCAAGCCATCGTTATTGATCATGGATCTCATTTCTAAAATTACATGATGGTAGATCTCACTGCTCGGTTGGGTTTGTGTCACGACAACTCAACTCCTTATTATCCACAAGCCAATGGCCAAGTTGAGGCAGTCAACAAAGTCTTGGTTACTATGCTTCAACACACCATTGGGATGCATAAATAAAATTGGCATCTTATGTTATTTTTAGCTCTTTGGGCTTACCAAACCACAACTAAGATTGCCACTGGATTCACACCCTTTCAGTTGGTGTATGGTTTAGAGGAAACTCTTCCAATTGAGTGTGAAATTCCATCACTGAAACTAGCCATCAAATTACTCCATGATACCTCACTTGAAGATGAACGTTTACTTTACCTTGAAAGGCTCGATGAAACTCGCCACTTTGCAGCGTTAGTAATTGAAGCCCAAAAGAAATGAGTTAAAGCTCAATATGATCGAATTGTTTCTCCCTGCATTTTTGCTGAGGGTGACTTGGTCTTGCTTTATGATCAAGACAATGACAAATTGGGAGCTGGGAAATTCGAACCAATGTGGCATGGTCCATACAATGTCAAACAATGTTTACAAAAATGTGCCTATGAGTTAGTAGATTATTGTTGGGAACGGGTTCCCCCAAGAGCAGTTTTGGGGCTAAAAGCCCATGTTTTGGGACAATTTTGTAAGAAAGTTGTAAAGTCAACGCATTTTGTGGCCGTGGAGTGCGAAGGTGTCAAGAGTCATAAAGGGTTGTCCGCACTTATTTTGTAAAGTGTCAAGTCAGCTGTAAAGATCTACCCATCATCCGCGGACCATGGGATTGTATAAAAAGGAGCTAAGTAAGTAAGCTCTAGGTAGTAAGAAAAGAAGAGAAGAGTTAGTAGCAGAGTAGTGTGGAGAAGTTCTAAGTATTCTTGGGTCTTAGCATAGGTAGAGGCTCTATAGCTGAGTGTGCAAAGGCCTAGGGTAGAAGTCCGCAGCTCAGTGCGCAAACCCCTGCAGTTGTGTGCGCAGGGTGGATAGAGTCTGTATTGAATTGGAGATATCAATAAAGAGAAGTATTTTTCAATTACTGTGTATTTAGTCTTTGTTAATGCATCTGATTATATTGCGTTACAATCTGGGTTATATTACAATGTTTATTTGATGCGTGAATGTATGTGATTATATTTTTTAATTGAACACAAGTAAGAATATCAATTTTCATGACGATAATTGTAATTCATTAGTAGAATAAGTAAACACTTGAGATAACTTGGGAATCTCATGAAGCTTTGAATAACCAGGAGGGGACCCATTAATTGGAACTGTGAAAGAGATTGATTGAAGACATCACATAATCAATTTGATCGCCGCAGTATCCATCCCACAACTGAGTAAGAATAAGACTAAAGTAAGTGCAATTCACTCTATCGTAGACCTTTGAGAGACTAATTTTTTTAGTACATCAAACTTAATATCAAATTTTATTTTCAAAATTTTACTTTTCAAACTTTAAATTCATAACACCAACATGAATTAGGCAATTTAGTCGATAAGTAATAATAAAATTATTTTCATCCAACAACCAATTGTCTATGGAATTGAACTATGGGAACAACCAATTGTTTATGGAATTGAGCTATGGGAAAGCAATGACAATGCCAAAGTTTATTTATTATTGGGTTGATGTATAGTGAAGATCCATTCCATGGTGGTTATGGGTTGTTTATGTTACAAATTTGTTGTCTTGATGGGGCCTGATCCAAGTTCAGAGTTATTTAGCCAAACAAATCCTTGTACTACTGGCCCTTTCGACAACATCCCGCGGAGCACGGACTGAGGTCTCACCCGAAGCAGTATGAGGGGATGCTGGAACCAAGTTTTCGCACCCTTGAGATGTCTGAGGGGTCGATTTAGTCCAACTGTGAATACCTTCGCGCAAGTCACTTCACACACTTTCTTGACCTGTGAGGCCTTTTTGATCTGTTATAATCACCTTCGTGCAGCCCTAGCCAGGGGCTGAGGTGCTTCTGCGCTACTAAGGCAGTGATCTACGCTCTTTTCCTAGGTTACACTGCAGACCTTACTTATCTTCTTATAACTGTTAGTTAACATCGTGTAAACAGATGCTTATCTTATATTCGCTTATTCAACACATTCATATAAGTTCGCGCAGCAAATAAACAGTAAGCTCGCAATTCATACCCAATATACTTCAATGCATAAAACAGGAAAAAGGCACACAGAATGATAGGAAACTTCTCTTTATTATTTTCTCAATGGTTACAGACTCAACTCACCCTGCACACTCAACTACAGGAGTCCGCGCACTCAGCTGCGGACTACTAGGCCTCTGCGCACTCAGCTACAGAGCCTTCTCCTACTCTACAACCCAAAGACTCGACTTTACACTTCAACTTAGACTCAATGCTTCATCTTCTCTTAGATTGTTCGATGTCCCTTTTCACTTAGAGCCTCGCTCTATTTATACAATACCATGGTCCTCGGACCATGGGTAGAACTCTCAAGCCGATTCTACATTACAAAATTAAGGGCGGACAACCCTATGACTCAATTACAACTTTGCGCTCTGCGCCCACAAATCGTGGAGTCTTTACATCATACTTAGTCAAAACTTGGGCTTTAAGCCCCAAAACTTGCCTTGGGGGATCCAAGTGTATTTTAAAAAACAAAAAAACTTACAAAAGTGGGGCGGGCAGACATGACCCCGCCGCACCCAGAACCACCTTGTAATAAATAAATACATATATATGGGATAGGCAGTCATGACCCCGCTGCCCCTAGAACCCACCACAACTAAACATCATAAATAGTGTTGGGGGGCGGGCATTCAACCTCGCCGCCCCTCCACGCCACCTCCACATTACTGTTAACACATATGTCAGCGGGAGTTTGGGAGAGTGGGCCACTGGATTGGTGGATCCACCCCCGTTACAACTTAATTAATGTTTATGGAATAAAAACAGGAGGGGCGGGATTTGATCCCCCGAACCCTCCTCAACCAACCAACTAGTTTAGCCAGTGCACCAATGGTCCTCCTTGGGACCTCCACCCATAGAAATGATATTTAAACTCTTATGCACAGTGCATCCGAGGGGAGAGAGTGTCACGATTTTTGAGGTGGACGATTTGCAAGAGGGCATAACCCTGAGCAGCCTATGGCAAGGGCTAGAACCTTGCCTGAGCACATTTTCAGAGGGTCAATTTTGGTCCAGTGTCAAAATTGGGCAAGTTTTATATCGATTTTGCACCGCTCAGCGACAGGAAATCAATGGTGATGTCAGTTTCTGCAACAGATCTCTCCATTTTTAGACATTTTCCAGATTGGAGGTAGAAGAATCCTTATGTAAATGTTGATTGTACGTATTTCTCTTTTATGCCACTTAATGAATGAAGGCCTCCCCATTGATCAAGCAGGGCCCGAAGATGTAGTCCAAATTGGACAAACTCTGTTGTCAAGTCTCTTGTCTTCTTTTCATGCCTTATGTGTTTCTTCTCTTCTCTCATGTGTACATTAAGTATGGTTAAGCTGCAAAATTTGTTCATGTAATTCTTTAATACATCTATAAGCAAAAGATCTTGGATCATCTGGCTTGACCTCCAGTTCCCACTAAACTTCCATCGAATATTCCAAAATTTGAAGGAAATTCTCAGGAGTATCTGGCTGACTATATAAAAAATTCCATTTATGGTGTTCATCTAACTCCCTAATTGACGATTCAATCAGGTTGAGAATGTTCCAATGCACCTTAACTGGAAATTCTGCCAAGTGGTATACAAAGCTTAGTGCAGGTACCTTTGTTTCATTTGGTGAATTGGCTACTATGTTTTTGAACCATTTTCAGTTGCCCGTTTGATATGATGCTAGAACTGAGTTATTGGCTAGTTTCCAACAATATAATCCAACTTACATTTCTGACCATATTCGGGAATGACAAAGAAGGAAGAGGCTAGTCAAAGCCTATATTCCTAATGAATTCCTTCTCGAATGGTTTTTAAAATCTCTACAACTAGAAATTTATAAGTATGTATCAGTCTCTAAGGTATTCATCGAAGAATAGGCTATCTCTAGAGCCCAAGAGTTGGAACTTATATATTCTCAGTCTGGGATTCCTAAAAAGATTTTTCCCGATGCTCCTCGATCCAAGGTCGACTTAGCCAAACCGAAGCTAAGTCCTCATGCCAAAAGAATAGTCGGATCGCTCGATAATAGCATGACTAACCTGTTAAGTCAATTGCAACGTTGTATTTACAAACTACTTCTTCGATTCAAGCATCGTCTTCAGTGCCTATTCCATCTCAAACGTCAACTAGTAACATTGTCCAATCTTCTAATCCCAAAGGAAATCAACAATTCGATGAGAAGAAAAATGGACGTGGTAAGAAGAAAGATAAGGATGGGAAGGGTAATGTGAACAAACCCAGTAATAATACTAGGGAGGGTAAAAAGGAGTCCAAAATAAAGTTAAATTTCCTTGAAAATTGTGCAGTGGAGACCATTTAACTCATATTTTCCTTAAGATTCAGGATGCTCAACACTTGTTAATGTAGTAGGGTTCTTCTAGCTCCCAGGTGGTTCTAACTAACCCTTTTCCCCAAGGGCAACAAATGTTTGTTGGCGCGAATGCTAATGCTGGAAACCCCACAGGGGGCAACTAGGAAGAGGAAAATTCATCCAATGTATACATGATGAGTTATCACGTTGATGTTGCTACAAGATTGCATGATTATGGTGAACTGGAATCCTCTAAGGCTAAGGCCGCTCCCGATGTTTCAGAGCTGCTCCATATTGAGAGGCTCGTAGTTGAGCCTATACCTCGGATGCTGAAAGGAACTGCAAAATGTTCGATCATTAACCCTAATGCCAGGGCTACCCAAAACTACTCCATTGTTGAATATCTGGCTCAAAGTCCTTGTGTGATGTCTGTGTTAGAGGTACTCTAGTTGTGTCCATCACAAAGGAGTGCACTGCTCACTACAATCAGGGCTATAGATCTGAAAAACTCTCTTATTATTACATTTGACATGTCAAATATTAAGAAGGGACTACCTCATCACATGGATTTCTAGATTAAATATACATATCAAAAGATCAATATCTTTCGAATTGTAGTTGATGAGGGAGCTTCCACATGTGTCATGTCTATTGTATGTTGGAAAGTTATCAGATCTCCTCAAGTTGTTCCTTTTCCTACTCTCTTGAGTACATTTGATGGTCATTCTCATAGGCCGCATGGAATTATTCCAACCTTTCCCATATGTGTTGGGGGAAAGGTGGTTAATATCGAGGTATAAATAGTCGATTTGAATTTGGATTATAATATTCTATTGGGACGAAATTGGATTTATGAAATGGATGGCGTTATATCATCATTATTTCACATCCTATTCTTTCCCCGTGAAGTGAGAATTGTTACTGTTGATCAGATGGAGTATTCTCTGAAAGAATCCAATGCATCCTCTGATTATTTTGTTCCCTTGGTGAACAATCCTAAGAAGCTTGTTGAGAATTTAGGAGTCAGAATGTATTCCTAATTGATGGGTACTTTTAATCTTCCTTCTCTTATTGCTCAAATAAATACCATTTCATCATCAAAGGCCCCTCCTCAAAGAGAGTTCTTCAGAACTCATTATTTTTTAGATCCTTGGCCCTTACCCTCTTCTACCACCACATTAGAATAAGGGAAAGTGGGTGGAATGGCATATCCCATGTCTACAGTTGAAATGGCTTATCAATTTATAGTTAATAGTGCAGATTTTGATCCTACTCCTCTTTCACCGAAGGATTTGAATGGAGATGTGGCTCCAGCTTGGACTCTTGACTCTACTTATTCTATGGACTACCTTGATATTGTTTTACCATTTGAGGAAGAAATCCTAGAAGCAATGACAGGTATAGAAAGACCGTGGGATGATTTGCATCACCAGTTATATTTTCTCCTAGACTTGCATAAAGTAGAATTGAGTTTGTCTAGCCCTTCATCAACTAGTGGTGTTCACATAATTTTAAACCCTTTGGCTCCAGTACAAATTTTTGCCGAAGGTAACATGTCTATCATTTTGGAAACTATTTTGGTGAATATCTCCAAGAATCCCAGTAAAATTGAGAATGTTTTCATCGGAGCTGAATTCTCTCCTAAAGAGATTCAAATCTATATTGATATTTTTAAATAATTTCGTGATGTGTTTTCTTGTTCATATGAGGAAATGCCTGGAATTGATCCATCAATAGTCCAACATGAGATCAAAACTTACGTGAATGTGAAGGATATAGGGAAAAAGCTTTGGCCGATAAACCCTAAGAAAGCAGCAGCTATCAAAGCTGAGGTGGAGAAGTTGCTTAAGGCAGGTTTCATACACCCCGTTCTATTGACTGAGTGGGTCTCAAATCCTGCCCCGATTGATCAAAAACAAGGAACGATCCATGTATACATAAACTTTAGGGATTTAAATAATGCTTGTCCAAAAGATAATTTTCCCACACCTTTTATTGATCATATTATTGATGAATGTGCGGGAAATGAGATTTTCTCCTTCATGGATGGTTTCCCGGGTTATAATCAAATTACTATATGTCCTGACGATCAGCATAAGACACCTTTTATCTTCCCCTGGGGTACTTTTGCATACAAAAAGATGCCTTTTGGCCTTAAAAATGCTGGAGTGACTTTTCAGCGGGCCATGTCTTACAATTTCCATGATATCAAACATATCATCGAAGTTTATTTGGATGACCTAGCTGCTCGTTCTCGAAAGATAATTAATCATCCTTGTCATCTTCGATTAATTTTTGAGCGATGTCATTTTAGAAAATTAGGTTGAATCTGAATAAATATGTTTTCATTGTCACAATCGATCGGTTATTTGGATTCATATTATCTACTGAAGGGATTCAGGTAGATCCTTTAAAAGTTGAGGCAATAATTCAATTGCCTCCCCCATCTACCATCCGTCAACTCCAAAGTCTCCAAGGAAAAGTCAATTTCTTGAGGAGATTTATCGTCAATTATCATGAGATAACAAAGGGATTTATGAGATTGTTGAAGAAAGGAGTTCCATTTCTATGGGGTGATTTTGCTCAGTGCTCATTCGATGCTTTGAAAAAAGCATTGACCTCTGCTCCTTTACAAATTCCACCCGATTATAGAAGGGATTTCCTTTTATATCTCATTGCAGAAGAATCAACCATCAATATGGTTCTGGTTCAAGAATATGATGCTCTCCATGAGCACGTGATTTATTATCTGAGCCGAGGCTTGGTATGTCTTGAATTACGAAACTCTTCTGTAGAGAAATTAGCTTTGGCAGTTGTTCATGATGTCCAGCGACTTCGACACTATAATTTACTTAGAAAAACTTTTGTCTTAAAGGCTATCAACCCATTGCAATTTGTTCTCAGTAGGTGAGTGATTGGGGGAAAATATAACAGATGGATTGTTATTTTACAATAATTCGATCTCGAGTTCTTGTCAGCCAAATATAAGAAATATTTAGTATTTGCAGAATTAATCTCAGAGTTTCCTTGTGAAGAATAAATGGTTTATGAGGAATCATTCTGTGATAAACATATTTTCCTTATTTCTTCACAATATCCTTTGTATGGAGATATTATAATATATCTTCAGACTTCAAAGTTTCCTCTCACTTTTTCAAAGGATGAGTGAAGAAAATTATGTCACTTAGCCAAAAGTTATGTTATTATCGGTGATACTTTATATCGTCGCGAGGTTGATTCAATCCTTAGACATTACTTAACCTTAGAAGAAGTTGAGTCAGTGTTGAATGATTTCCACAATGGAGCTTGTGGTAGTCATCTATCTTGGTTTGCTACAACCCAAAAAATCGTGTGCACGTGGTATTTTTGGCCTTCAATTTTCAAATATTGTGTTGAAGCAGTTAAAAAATGACATCCTTGTCAGGTTTATACTCAAAAAATGCGCACTCATCCAGCTCCGCTCTTTCCTGTTATTACCGTCATTCCATTCACAAAGTGGGGCATTGATTTTACAACTTGTAACCCACCTTCATCAAAGGGTCATAATTGTATTATTGTAGCAATGGACTACTTTACTAAGTGGGCCGAAGTTATGCCTACTTTCTGGAATGATGGTGAAACAACAACCATGTTTCTATTCAAGCAAGTCATTTCTCGTTTCGGTATTCCAAAAGAGATTGTCATGACCATGGCAATGATTTCCATAACAAGATGATGGTTGAATTGGCTCTCAAGTTAGGTTTCCGGTAGGAGCACTCATCTCCTTACTCTCCTCGGGCTAATGGTCAGGTGGAAGCCGTGAATAAATCCCTGAAAGTTATCTTGCAAAGGACAATTAATAAATCTTGATCTAATTGGCATATCATGTTATATCTTGCGCTTTGGGCATACCAAATGTCGGTTAAGGTTGCTACGGGTTTCACTCCTTTTCAACTAGTTTATGGTTTGGAATCGATCTTCCCTGTGGAATATGAAATTCCTTCCCTTAAATTAGTTGTAGAACTTCTTCCAGACACTTCTAGTCTTGAAGAACATCTCATTTATTTGGAACGTCTTAACGAGCAATGTCGAGATTGTTGTAGCATTTTTTTTATTTTGGTTAGTTAGCAAAAATGAAAATATATTTTAAGAAAACGTTAAGTTGGGATATGGACAAAAAGAATAAAGAAATAAAATGTTAGGAATATTTTGATGAATAAGTCCATATCAAATAAAATGTTAGAATATATGCCCTAAAAAAGGAAGGCAAAAAATATAATGTTAGGTTAGAAATAAAAGAAAAAATAATCAATTCTGAAAGTGTTACACATTCAAATGCCACTACTCTTCGTCAATTTTATTTTTGCAATTAAAGTTGTGTGCAGATTGTTTAAATGACACACTAGTTCATACAATCCAATCGTAAAGTTTAATCATGATTGGATTAGATTTAAATTGTTTGTTAATAGGTAGCAAATAAAATTGGCTCAATAGTTTAATATGAGCCAATGGAAGCAATAAGGGATAGAAGTAGATTAATCATTAAAAGGAAAATGTTGAGTTGCTAGTCTAAATGCACTCGGGTGACTAAGATTGCAAAAAATGTTAGGAGAGTTAAGGGTAGGTAGAGAAATGAAATAAAATTGGAGCATGATAGGATTTTTATCCTAAGTCAAATCATTGGATATATGTGCATATAACGAATGGTTTTAATTAACCATTATTTGCTAAACCTCAATGTTATTCAACTTTATCCATTGATTCCCTTCAGGCCCCACACCTGTCACATCCATCATATTTTTTTCAACCCCACCATCACCTTTCGCCTCACTTAATTAAACTCCCCCCATTTTCCTTTCATCCCTCGCATCTCCCTCCGATATGACGGCCTACATCGCTCCTCGGGCCTCCCTTGCCGTCCGAACATTATCAACAGGGGGGGTCTAAAGTCGACAATTTTAGAAACTACCCTCCGAAAATGCCAACCCCCACTCCTAGTTATTCGGGACTGAAAATTCCAAACCTCTTACCGCTCGAACTCACTCCCAAATGTGGTTTTCAACCTCCTCCATCACCGCTGCTCCCACGTCATCGTCTACTACAACACCCCATCACTTACTTTGTCCCATCATCCTACATGGACCAATCTTCCACCTATCTGCCCGTTATCCATTTAATTTTCCACCCCTACAAATGAATATTCCATCAAACTGTTTCTCAGTCCCATTGGAGAATTAATACAAATTTAGTTGTTGATTAACAGACCTGCTCCATTTTATGCCTTATAAACCCCGTTCTTTCATAAAAATTGTTACACAGTGTATTTCCATAACTCAATTGGTCACTGTATACTTGCAGCCTATAGTCAAAATGACCAATTCACCATTCAAGCCAATTTTCTGTGCTATTCACAAATGAGCCGACATCCAGGTTCAATCAATCATTTTTAATTACACAGTTTTTCTATTATCACTGTGTTTCAGCCAAATCCTTCCCATTTCTGTCACTTTCATTTTGTAATCCAATCAATGGAATGCCTCCTAAGGGAAAGGAAGTTGCAGAAACCCAAAATCCTCTCATTCCTCCTCAACTTGATTTCCATCATCTTCCCTTGGTTGACAGAGACCGTAAAATCCATGAGTCCTTGTCCAAATTTGACTTGTTTGAGATCTATTTTTGGATGGAGGACCAATTCGTTGATAAAACTAACGAAATTTGACTTTGGGACTCCCAATCTTCCTCATTACATTTTCCCTCAGATCCACAAAGCACCTAAATTCGTTAGAAAATGAAATGCAACTTATGACCCCACACAAAGAGCTATTATCTCACCTATGCCCAGTCCATTGACCAGATGTTGCAGGCCCCAACTATTGTGCCAATCACTCATTTTTCTCATGAAAGCCTAATTGAAGCCTACCAGAAGCTGGATTTCACTAAAAGATCTCAAACCTTAGAACTTTTCCTAGCTATAGATAGCCCTCTGCTAAAATAAACCCTCCCTATGATTCATCCATATTCCCAGATAGAACCAAGCAAATTACACCATTATCTCTTATCTCCTTGGTTACTATTTTGATCAATATGTAGATGAAGCCATCATTGGTTTCCTGTCTATCTTTTCTGTTGGTTCCAAACCAACTGTTCTTTTTAACTTTAGTCAACTTCTAGCTAAGGCCATTCATGAACAATTTGTCCAGTTCAATACTGAAGAGGTATTCAAGTATGCTTCAGTACTTGTATATATTTTTATCTATTTTCAGGGAGAAAAGTTTCCATTCACTTTGCAGAAGCTAGATAAAGAAGGGAACTAGCAATCTGTTATCTTTTGTACTTCTATGGGAATGAAGGAGAAAGAAGAATTTTCATAAAAACAGTTCATAGAATTGTTTGTTCATCCAGCCATTAATGTTCTGAGCAGTACTCCAGAACCAAGGATTAGTGATGAAATTGTAAAAGTCTTGCAACTAGTTGATCAAGCCACAACAAGATATTGGTATCTTTACCAAAATTATGCAGAGATCGGAGTCTTTGGTTGTGAGCTTCCACCTTACAAGCTACCTAAGTACCTCCCTATGAGAATTTTTGCATTAGAATATATTAGGAAAAGTCTCAATGCAATTGAAGTTCATTTTGTGACTGCAAAGAAGAAATCACAGTTTAAGCTAAAAGCTCAGGTTGGTCCATTCATCTGTAACACTAGAGCAGCAGGAGAAGAAGCAGACAGGTTATTGAAAGAGATGAAGTTTGGCCTCAACTTTACTTGGTCTTATGACCCAATGGGAGTGATTTCAAAAGTCAGAGTAGAAAATAAATTTACTCCATATCATCACACAGCCAGGACTGAGATTGAACAATACAAAAATCTGGTAGAATGGAAGGAAAACACCCTTAAAGAAGCTGAAGAACAGGTAGTCTCTACTTCAAATATACAAAGTCTACTGGAACAAGAAAATACAGCCAAACGAGGAAGGGAAGAACAGTAATCCCCTACAGAAGAAGCATCAAGTAAAGGCTTTAGAATTGTACACAAAAAGAAGAGGCCTGAGATCTCTTTGAAGGTCAGTGCAACTAATGAGTCACAGAAAACAACATTTAATGGACTTGGAGAGACATCTCTTTTCACATAGTCTGGTGGATAGTCTACTCAGTCTCCCACTGATTCCATCACATCTCATGAACATATGGTGATTCATATCAGTGAAGGCAGTCAAAAGGATAAAGAAGATTATATTTTTCATGTTTTTGGTGAAATTAAAAAGAAGAATGAGAAATTAAAGTTAAACACTTATACTCAATTCTGGAAACATTCTTCTAGTTCTCAAGCTAGACTTCTTTTAGTCTTTGACTCTGAAAAGGGCAAGATGCAGATAGCTTTCTTACAAGCTCAGGTTCCACAACCCATAACTGCTGCACATTACCAGAAGAAAACTTCTTTTGTATTCAATGTTAAATCTGTACATCCAATTGACCAAATTGAGATGCACAAACAGACTGGCCAAATTATTGCTTCCACTTTAACTAACACTGCCATGAGTCTGTCAAAGATGCAAGTTACCTTGGCTAATACACAGTCACATATTAAGCTTGAGATAGTTTCCTCATTAGAAAAAGACTTCAATATCAAAGCTTTGGAAGATCTGGTGCTGAAGATGGGATATGATGCCTCTGATATAAAGGTTGTAGAAGAAATTGTCAAGAAGAAAAATGCTGAGATTTTAGCATTAAGGAAGCAACTCAAATTTCCAGCTTTAGAGGACCCAATGAATAAAGAAATTGAAGAAACTGAGACTCAGAAATCAGACATGATGAAATTCATTATGGAATAAAAATCTGCAAATAAAACAGATCGAGGAAAAAATGGAAAAACTTGTCAAAGAGAAAGAGGAAGTTGTGAAAAAGGCCAATATTCCAATGGATATAGTTCCTCTTATAGTAGTCACTATAACTACAGTTTTTGCCTCAGGCACAACAGCAACCACAAGTACAATAGAAGAAGTTGAACATCTTGCTAAAGCTGTTTAGAACCTGTCTATTCAGACAGATACAATCAAGAAATTGTGGGATCAGCTGAAGACACTACAACACATGAAAGTAGTTGCAGACAACTCACATGCAGCTGAGTTGCAGAGGGCAAGAGGTCAAATTGAGGTATTGTAGAAAGAAGTCAAAGACTCTTACCTCGAAAATACACTGGGTTTAGTAAAGGAGATTATATGGGAAGAGATCATTGAATCAATCAAAGATATCTAGCCTTATATCAGAACAATTTTTTTATCAAAAAGACTTGTTAGAAAAAGCTCAGGAAGCTATTGAAACTATCTCAAATCAACTGGAGGACAAGCTAGAAATAACCATTGATATAATCAAGTTTCTGAATTCTAAAGGAAACTATGAGCTTCAAGAATTGGGTATTGATGACAGGACAACATCCATATTGGAAGTGAAGAAAGTTATTACAAAGAAAAATCTCATTCTTCAGTTGGAGGAAAAGTGCAGCAGTGTTAATGTCATAGTCCAAAATTTTTTCAGCAGGCTGGAACCCTTGACCAGCAAGGGTTTTCCCTCCATATTTGTGATAAATGATAAGTTAATGCCTAGTGAAGACTATGTCTGCAGGCTTACAGAGTTCAAGACTAGTGCAGCCATAGTTTCAAATATAAAGGGTACAATAACACCAAGGCTTGTGCTGAATGTCCTCCGAGATACCTTTTTCATCCTTAATGAAATAAAACACATATTTTTAGTAAAACCTACTTTTACTAAATATACATAAATGGATGAGGTTTATCGAAGGGTAACTAAGTTATCTATCCCAGATAATAAATGTTGGGAACAGTTAACTGATTTACTTGACAGAAAGAAAGATCAACAACATTCAACATTTTGGGGAGCAGTCATCAACATGTCAACAACATTCAGAATTTTGAGGAATAGCCGTCAAAAATTTATCAACAAAATAGTGACAGATCGACTATCAGTTCATTTTTCCTAATTTTGTATTAAACTATTTTTGTAAATTTGTTTAAGATATTTTCTTAACACTCAACTTGTATAAATAAATATCTTCTACGAGTTATCAAAGGTGGTACCTTTCATAAGCAGTTTTGTAAAAGCATTGATGTACAAGCTATTTCTAGATCACTGATAACAAAGCAAAGAATTCTGAATTTGATCTCATACAGTTTCATTTTCTTTTGTAAGTTTTTCATGTGTTTCATTCATTCTGTTTATTCTTCATGTGTTTAAATTTTACAGAGGTATCAGCTGAGAATAAATGTGGTACAGTTATTCTTAAAATTCCTTTCTGAAGTTATTTACATAAAGAGATTGGGATATTGGACTGTCTGTTTGAAAGGCTCCCTCTAAATCATAAAATTGTCAGCATCTTATGTAATATTAAGAATAGTGTGTTTAACTTTTGAACATTGGACAAAGGTTTTCCACTTATGATAATTTATCTTTCTGTCTGAAATCTAAATTAATCGTATCACCTACAATCATTTCTACACACTTTAAGCTTGTGATTGAAAAATGGCGCTCGCTCCCGCTAGGTTTTCGCACTCCTTCCCCTGGCAGTTCAGTCCCATCACCTGGGCCCCATCCTCTGTCGCAGTCTATGGCGGCTGAGGGTTTCTGGGCACCGAGATTTCTAAAAGAATAACTGCTTAAGCGGCCATAGAATGAACTCTCTGACAGAGACATTTTTGGAAATATGGCATACTGTTTCGAGCTTTTCTCATGAAACAGGGGAGTGTATGGATGAACCTTGCTTTGTGGACAGTCAAAAGACCGAGAAGGGCATTCTTGCTGTTGCTCAAAGATCCGAGCCCATAGCTGAGGAAGGTGTTTTCTACCTGTTGTTGGGGGCGACGAAAAATGGTGAAGCCACTGTGGGGAAATACGAATGCATTTTCCTTCTGCAGCATCATCGTGTTGGCAATTATTCTTACCTGGATGCTGTTTCAATATTTTTAATGGGGAGGGAAAATCGAACTGTTTTTCTCTGGAATTTTTTCAAGGGAAAGACAGATAAATAAGGAAGGGGCATGAGCATTGCTTCATGGTTCATGTGTTTCATTTTCCCCCTGTTCACATCCAAATAGATGTGAGAGCAAGATCTCCAGGTGGAGAAGAATATAATGACATGGGTCATCCCCTCCAAAATCGACACAAATCCAGAGGACAGGATTCCCCTGTTACGCACAGGACCTGTGGATATTTTATTTGAGCAAAGGAGAAATAGCCTTGGGGAACCTACTCCCCTTTATTCTTTTGTGACCCAAATAGCAGTAATTTCAGGGGGTAAAAAATCTAAGTTAGCCCTCAAGGACACAGAACAGGAACGAACTCAAATTTTCATCAGAACCCTGTCAGGGAATACTATCTACAAGCAAATCTAGACAGGAATGCTAATAAAAAATATAAAGGATGAAATACAAGTAGATATAGGCATCCCATCAAACGTGCTAAGCTTGATACATGCAGGTAAAATCCTGCAAGATAATTTCACAGTACAGTGCTATGGCGTTGGCCGAGACTCAACCATCATTCTGAGCACAAGGCTGAGAGGAGGAAGTTTTGGTTCCGGCTCTAAAGGCATTGGTTCTTTCAAAGATGTTGTCAAAGGGAAGGGGGAAGCCACAAACAAGCCAACACCAACACCAGATCTTCTTGGTCCCTACATTGTGGAGCAAAGATCGCAGACTCTTGTTCTGCAAATCGACTTGCCTGAGGTAAACAATTTTCATTCTGATTTTTCTTCATTGGCTGTCATATGCAGATTCAACGGGTTTTGGCCTAAAACAGATGCTTTAAGAAAATGGATCTTCTCCACATGGACTTCAAATTGTGACATCCATTTGTGCTCCAAGGGTTTCTTTATTGTTAAATTTGACACGGTTAAGGAAAAAGATTTTGCCCTCCATGAGGGGCCATGGTTCTGGGGCAATGATGGTCTCTTCATGACCCCCTGGTTCCCAGGTTTTGACCCCTCCTCTATGGTGGTTTCCAAAATTCCGGTTTGGGTCAGGCTTCACAACCTCCCATTACATTTCTGGTTTCCTAATGTTTTTGCAGCGATGGGGAATGCCATAGGTACATACATCAAGCAAGATGTGGAAAGAATTGAAAGATGCATACATACTTTTGCCAGAATCTGTGTGGAGGTTGATATTAGTCAAGGGCTACCTGACAATATAATTCTGATCCATAACAACACTCAGTGGAAACATCAACTTGATTATGAAAACACGACCTTCAGATGCCGAGGCTGTCAACAAACAGGACATCTTCGTAATAACTGTCTACAAAACAAAAGAGAAAACAGAAGGAACAAGAAACAAGTTCATAAACCAAGAGGCTGGAAATGCACAGTGAACCCAGAAGAAGAAATAGAGGATGAGGGGGGAGTTAACTCCCCACATGAACAACATGATGAACCTATTGGGGAGGATGCGACGGCAGCCACCCCCATGGCAAACAATCAGGAACATTTGTCCCCAGATTCCGGAAAAATTTTAGCTCAGGCTTCGATGGACTCTCTGGAGGAGAAGATACCAAATTTAGAGGACATGAGTGGTGCTAAAAGACAGCATTCTCCAGAACACTCCGATTTGGACAAGGACAATCCTTGCAATTTGGGGGACTCTTCTCTCATTCTCTTTTCATCCTCACCGGCTCTAGGGGAGTGGCAAAAAGTAGAGAAGAAAAAGGGGAGGAAATCATAATTCTCACCCCTTTGTACTATACTTCTTGGTTTTTTTTCTCTTTTTTGAGAATCCTTCTAGTGCTTACTGTGGATTCTCTAAGGGCGCTATTTTCCTTGCAATTATTTCGAACTCTCTGCTTCTGTCTGTTTTCATACCTCTCATGTGCGTTATCCCCTTTTGGATCCCAGGAGGTGTGAATGGGCAGGACGGGTCGTTCTGTTTGTTTTTTTGTTGAGACTGGTATGCAGTTAGTCATCCAGTTGAGACTTTTTTTTCTCCCTGTTATTCAGCGGAAAACGAGTCTTTCCGAAATGGTCAGCATTTGCTTTGTAACTCTCTATTTTTAATAGATGGTTCGCTTTTTTCTTGTGGAAAAAAAATTCTTTCTACACACTTTATAAATTCAAATCATTGTGCGAAGTTAAAAAGCAGCCCTTTGATTATCTATTAGTACTATCTAAAAGAGTTAATACATCATTCTTACAGTTTTTATATGTATCGGTCCTCCAAAAAACCAAAACCCCCAAAACAAATATCTTAGATGCTCTGGCACGCTTAATTTACCGTTATCGTCTCAGAGGAACAACATCAATCTGGCGTCGTTGTCGGGGGACTGAATTTGATAAGTTTTCCTGGGATAGTGATATAAACCCTATTCCTTTAAGGATGAATAAAGGTCTAGATAGGTCAAAATCCTTCTTCTGACGACTCCACTCTGCCAAACTAGCACCTTTTAAGCACACTATATCCCATTCTGAATCTGACACATTTAATCCTTTGTAAGATCCAGAAAAACTTGTGAGAAAGGCTAGTTCCAGAAGAAAACATCAACCAGCTTCTTCTACTTCAGCCTTGCAGTCTAAAGATATATTAGAATTTGATCCCTATACTAACATTCCATCAAATCCAGATTGGACTCATTTATCACCTAGGTTTGTTGAACTTTTAGATAGGGGAGTTGATTTCAAATCAAATTTCCTTATTCATTCACTTGAATCATGTCAAGAACCCCCACTACCAGTAGGATCACCTAAATCTGAGTCTGACTTGGGTGTTCATTTACCTAAATACAAACCTACAGACTTCATATCCCCCACTACTTATTCATTCCCTTCCACTTCTGAACAACCTGAATCTCCTACTTCTAAACAACCTGAAGGGACCTTTTCTATATATTCAAATCCACTCTTTGAAACAAAATAGGATATTCATTCTCAGGTCCAGAAGTTAGTTATTAAGACTCCCTTAAAGTCATTCAGGACCTCTCCTCCTTCTTTATCTCCTCCTTCTTCACCTCCACATAGTTATACACCCTCTCTATCACCATCTTCTTCTTCTTCTTTTTCTTCTTCATCCACACAAACACCTCATACACCACCTTCTACTATGGCATTCCAACCTATTGTACAGGCAAGATATGCAGCTTTAGTCTTACCTCAAAACCTTGATGCATTCCCTCCTAGATATTTAAAGCACCTTCCTAGGTATAATGGATAAATTGGTTCCTCAGCTGAGGACCATCTTCAAGCATTTCTAGACTTCGCAAATAACATGAAGAAAATTTTTACATGAGGTTGTTTGTTCAATATCTTGAGGTAAATGTGAGAACCTGGTTTAGGTAGTTACCTGTGAATTCCATTCGTAATTGGGAGGAGCTAACAAACATATTCAAAAACCAATGTGGTGTGAAGAAAGATGCTATTTACTTTTTTACTGAGTTTGAAGAACTTAAAATAAACTTTGGTGAACCGGTCTCTGATTTTATCAAAAGGTTCAACAAATTTTATCATAAGATGCCCCCTAATTGCAAACCCTCTGTAGCTGCAACAAATCTAGGTTTTCAAAAGCCTTTGAAGATGATTTTGTTGTAATGTTAAGAGAAATAACTTCAAGGACTCTTGAATACATGCAAACTAATGCTATAGATGTGGAAGCAAATAGGGTTGCCTCAGCCACTTTAAAAGCTAAAGAGGAAAAGGCCCAAAGAAAACTTAAATCTAGTTAAGAGGTCTCTACTTCTTCAAAGACTAAAACTGAAGATTCTAAAATAGATGATATCACTTCACTTCTTAGAAATATATCCAATAGAATTTCCAAGATTGAGACTCAACCTAGAACAGTTCAACAGACAGTCAAAATTAAAATCAAGGTCAATACAAAAGAAATCCACAATTTCAAATTCTTCAAAGACCTAGTAATGATCAGCAGGTGCCAACTCCTTTATTGATAGATGATCAATAGCCTGATGACAATACAATGACTATCGCTGAAGACATTAATAATATGGATACTTCTTCTGGTCAGACCACTATTATTCCTCTTTCACATCATGAGAAATTTCAAGAAGATCAACAATCCTCACAGGTTTCCAAGTACCATGCCTTCTCTGAATTCTTGATTGCATAGTTGAAAAAAATATATGATCTTAGAACTAGACCTGGCCCTGGAAGACCTCCTAAAGAACCTCCAACAATTGAACCTCGTGTCAAAGTTGTAGAAACTCATACAACTACTATTTGACCATTAAATCAGTCATCTGATACAACTCAATTTGAAAAAAATGTCTTAACTGCATTTAATGTTGAGAAGGAGTTAGAAAGAGTTAACACCCCCATAGCACTTTCAAAACTTTCCAAAAACCCTGGATACGAAAATCAAGTCTCCAAATAGATACAAAAAAACCTCGGTTGATGCTGAAAGTGATGTTATTAGCCTTCAAGATGAAAAACTAGTAGTTGTCTTTGGCCCTAGCTCAGATATGATAGATGAAATAGTACCCCATTTCTATGTGACACTAAAAGCAAATGATTCCATGCAATACAACTATAATCTTGATTCTGGAGCATCACATAATCTTATGCCAAAAACCATCATGGATCATTTAAATCTTGACATAACTAGATCCTATCATGATTTGTACACCTTTGCTTCTAAAAGGGTGCCTTGTCTAGGACTGATTAAGGATTTAGTAGTCACTCTTGCCCAAATCCCTATAAAAATCATAGTGTTATATATAGTTGTCACCGATATCCCTCCCAAATTTGGAATGCTCCTTTCAAGGTCTTGTTGTGCCAAATTAGGGGGAACTCTTCAGATGGACATGTCTTATGCCACTATTCCAGTTTATGGGGGAGAACAACTTAGGTTGTATAAAGAAGTTAGATTTTTGCACACTGTATGCAAAACATATCACCCAAAGAACCACCCCATCTATGCTATTGATCAATATTTTGGTTGTTTTCAACTCTCTTCAAACCAAATACATGAATCTCAAGTAAAATTGAAGATGTAATTGAAAACCCTATATCAAATCAAACTGATGTATGGAAGCTATTCCTTGATGGTTCTTGTACAAATGGTGGAGCAGGGACTGGGGTAGTAGTAATATCAACAGAAAAAGAAAACATTACACAATCATGTAAACTTGATTTTGAAGTTACCAATAATGTAGCAGAATATGAGGCTTTCCTTGTAGGACTACAGTTAGCCAAAAGTTTAAAGGTACACAACCTGAGTGTTTTCACTGACTCAAATCATTGTAAAACAAGTTAGAAATCTTTTCCAAACAAAGAATCCCAGGCTTAGATCTTATCGGAATGAGGTTTGGGATTCCATTGAAAATTTCTTTGATGCCTTCAACATAAATTATGTCCTAGAAATGAAAACATACATGCAGACTCTTTAGTTGTCTCTGTAAGCTCATTTAAGATTTTTTATCAAACCCAAGTGTTTACCAATTACAAGTTAAATACAGGCCATCTATACCAGATAACCAAAAGCATTGGAAGGTGTTTGAGGATGATGAACAACTAAAGTCTTTCCTTCAACTTGTAGGTAAATTTTCTCTTCTACAAATTGATGAAGACAATCTTGACATGCTCAATCCTCAAGCTGCTGATGATTCAGAGTTAAATTCGAAAATTGCAAATCATGACATCATACAATTATCAAACAAATTCATTCCTAAAGGGTTAATTCCTTTAGAGAAATTAATTGATCATAATGATGTCCCTCGAAATCCTCCATCCATTTCTCCTGAAGATGACATTGAAGAAATCAATATTGGAACCCAAGAACAAGTGCAGAACATAAAAATCTCTATGTCTTTAGCCCCAGAAGTTAAAGATGAATATCTTAAGTTAATTAGAAAGTACAAAGATGTTTTTTCTTGTTCTTATGTTGATCTCAAAACTTATGAAACGTCTCTAATTGAACATAAGATCCCATTAAAGTCTGAAGCTAAACCCTACCAGCAAAAACTTATAAGAATTAATCCAGTTCTCCTACCAACTATTCAAAAAGAGCTTAAGAAAATGTTAGATTCACAGATTATTATTCCACTAAGATATTCTAATTGGATTGCCAACCTAGTACCTGTCAGGAAAAAGAATGGTGAAATTAGGCTATGTGTTGATTTTAGAAACTTGAATAAAGCATCATTAAAGGATAACTATCCATTACCTAAGATGGATCAGTTACTTCAACAAGTTTTTGGTAACATACTTTCTATGTTAGATGGTTTCTCTAGTTATAATCAGATTATGGTTGACAAAGAATATAGGGAAAAGACTGCCTTTACAACACCTTTGGGTACTTTCATGTACGCAAGGATGCCTTTTGGCTTGACAAATGCAGGAGCTACATTCCAGAGAGCTATGGATATAGCTTTTGTAGGCTAGGTAAACAAATTTCTTGTTATTTATCTTGATGACCTTACAGTTTATTCTAATTCTGATAAAAAACATTTAAAGCACTTGATGAAGATTTTTTAAAGATGTAGGAAATTTGGAATATCATTGAATCCAAAGAAGTCTTTATTTTCTATCACTGAAGGTAAATTTCTTGGCCATATAATTTCCAAAGATGGAGTAGTTATTGATCCAAACAGAGTATCAACCATCCAAACATTATCATTACCAAGAAATAAAAAGGAAGTTCAAGCTTTTCTTTGTAAAATCAACTTTTTAAGAAGGTTTATACCCAATTATGCTGAATTTGTCATAGATATAACTGATATGATTAAAAAGGTTCATGAAGTTAAATGGACTGTCTCTTCTAAACATGCATTTGATCAAATCAAGAAAGCCATCTCTAAAGCTCCAACCTTGGCCAGTCCTGATTATACCAAACCATTCAGTATCTTTTCCTTTGCCTCTAAAACAACACTTATTGTTGTTTTATTAAAAAAGAATGAAGGTTCCCATGACCAACCTATAGCCTTTATTAGCAAAGTCATGAGGGATGTTGAGCTCAAATATGATATAATTGAAAAGCAGTCTTATTCCCTATTCCAATCCTTGAAATATTTTAGGATGTATGTTTTACATTCAACCATTATAGCCTATGTACCCAACAGTGTTGTTAAAAATGTTCTCACTCAATTAGATACTGATGGGAGGAGAGGTAGATGGATCACTCAAATTTTGAATTTTGATCTAACTATCAAAACTGCAAAGCTAGTAAAGGGTCAAGGATTAGCTAAGCTTCTTGCTGAATCCAACTGTAAAGTGTTGGGAATCAACTCTGTTCTGGAAATATCATGGGAGAATCGACAAGAACCTTCCCAAAATCCAAATGAGAAGAATCCACAAGAACCTTCCCAACATCCTAAAGAAAAGAATCCACAGGAACCTTTACCTTCAGATGAGACCATTTCTGTACATATTGACAAGAAATATCTTTTATCAAATTGGTATCAAGATATTGTAAATTTCTTGATTTATTTTTAGTGTCCTGCATCATTCTCCAAAAGTCAATGTAAAACTCTCAAATTGAAAGTAGTCAAGTACTGTATTATAAATTCAAATCTATATTGGAAGGACCCACTCAATATCTTGTTATTATGTTTAACAGAATCAGAGACTGAAGGGATCATTGATTAGTTTCATACAGGATTTTGTGGAGGACATTATGCTTGGAGAGCAACAACATATAAAATATTAAGGGCGGGATTTTATTGGCCAACATTGTTCTTGCAAGTAGGAGCAAAGGTCAGAAGTTGTGTCCCTTGTCAGATGTTTGCTGGTAAGCAAAAACTAGCAGCTCTCCCACTAATCCCAACAATAGTTTCAACACCTTTTCTCCAATGGGGATTAGATTTTATTGGAGAGATTCATCCTACTTCAAGTAATCAACATAGATGGATCCTCACTGCAACAGACTACTTTACTAAATGGGTGGAAGAAATTCCAGTAAGAAATGTTATTGATTCAGTAGTAATCAAATTCATTGAAGAAAACATCTTATCTAGGTTTGGTTGCCCAACCCAGATTGTTACTGACAATGCCACAACATTTTCCAGTGTTAAAATGATTGAATTTTGCCAAAAATATCAGATTCTGCTACATCATTCAACTCCATATTATCCTCAAGGTAATGATCTTGCAGAATCATCCAATAAAAGTCTAGTAAAGGTTATCAAAAAAAAAATAGCAGATCATAAAAAAAACTGGGATGCTTGTCTAATTTATGCAGCCTGGGCAAACAGGATCACTCCAAAGAGATCTACTGGTAAATCTCCCTTTCAGTTAGTTTATGGGAAAGATGCAATTTTTCCTACCAACTTGGCCTTCCCTGTTTTAAAGTTTCTATAGGATTCAACTGATGAACCTGATGATTTTTCAAGGAGGATAAATCAAATCATTAAAATAAATGAGAATAGAGATGAAGTTCAATACAAATTGAAAAAGTATCAGAATAATATGAAGAGCCTATTTGACATAAGAGCTAGAGAAAGGGACTTCAAGGAGGGTGATCTAGTCCTAAGATGGGATTCTGGAAGAGAAGACAAAGGAAAACATGGTTTGACAACCTATGGTTTGGACCTCTAGCTATTGTTGAATTAAAAGGAAACAACACTTTTGTGTTACAAAATTTAGAGGGTCAATTTTCCACATATCCTGTTAATGGAAGATTTCTTAAGCATTACATTCAGTACTGAGAAGTTGAAGTAGATTTCAATACTACCATTGTAAAAAGTCTGGTACATTTTAATTTTTCAATTGTCAAGTGTGATTTATCCATAGCTAAGACTCCATAGCCCGAGGAAAAAGCACATGAATCTGCAGGTTCTCTGCATTCTACAGGAGAAAGCAGTCACTAGTTGGAGCCGATGTTGTAGCCTTTTTTAATTTTGGTAAGTTAGCAAAAAATGAAAATATATTTTAAGAAAATGTTAAGTTAGGATATGGACAAAAATAATAAAGAAATAAAATGTTAGGAACATTTTGATGAATAAGTCCATATCAAATAAAATCTTAGAATAGATGCCCTAAAAAAGGAAGGCAAAAAATAAAATGTAGCTTAAAAATAAAAGAAAAAATAATAAATTCTGAAAGTGTTGTACATTCAGATGCCACTACTCTTAGTCAATTTTATTTTTGCAAATAAAGTTGTGTGTAGATTGTTTAAATGCCACACTAGTTCATACAATCTAATCTTAAAGTTTAATCATGATTGGATTAAATTAAAATTGTTTGTTAATAGGTAGCAAATAAAATTGGCTCAACAGTTTAATCTGAGCCAATGGAAGCAATAAGGGACAGAAGTAGATTAATCATTAAAAGTAAAATGTTGAGTTGCTAGTCTAAATGCACTCGAGTGACTAAGATTGCAAAAAATGTTAGGAGAGTTAAGGGTAGGTAGAGAAATGAAATAAAATTGGAGTATGATAGGATTTTTATCCTAAGTCAAATAATTATATATATGTTCATATAACGAATGGTTTTAATTAACCATTATTTGCTAAACGTCAATGTTATTCAGCTTTATCCATTGATTCCCTTCGGACCCCACACCTGTCACATCCATCATATCTTTTTCAACCCCACCATCACCTTCCGCCTCACTTAATTAAACTCCCCCCATTTTCCTTTCATCACTTGTATCTCCCTCCAATCTGACGACCTACATCACTCCTCGACCCTCCCTTGTTGTCCGAATGTTATTAGCGGGGGGTCTAAAGTCAGCAGTTTTAGAAACCACCCTCCGAAACTGCCAACCCCCACTCCTAGTTATTTGAGACTTAAATCCCAAACTCACTCCTGAACGTGGTTTTCGACCTCCTCCATCATCGCTACTCCCATGTCATCGTCTATGACAACACCCTGTCACTTCCTTTGTCTCATCATCCTACATGGACCAATCTTTCACCTGTCTTCCCCTTATCCATTTAATTCGCCACCCCTGCAAATGAATATTCCATCAAACCATTTCTAAGTCCCGTTGGAGAATTAATACAAATTTAGTTGTTGATTAATGGACCCCGCTCCATTTTATGCCTTATAAACCTTGTTCTTTCATAAAAATTGTTACACAGTGTATTCCCGTAACTTAATTAATCATTGTATACTTGCAGCTTGCAGTCAAAACAACCAATTCACCATTCAAGCCAATTTTCTATCCTGTTCACAAACAAGCCGACATCCAGGTTCAATCAATCATTTTCAATTACACTGTTTTTTTGTTATCACTGTGTTTCAACCAAATCCTTCCCATTTCTGTCACTTTCAGTTTGCAATCCAATCAACAGCATGCCTTCTAAGGGAAAGGAAGTTGTATAAACCCAAAATCCTCTCATTCCTCCTTAAGTTGATTTCCATCATCTTCCTTTGGTTGAAAAAGACTGTAAAATCCATGAGTCCTTGTCCGTATTTAACTTGTTTGATATCTATTGTTGGATGGAGGACCAATTCGTTGATAAAATTGACGAAATTGAACTTTGGGACTCCCATCTTTCTCATTACATTTTCCATCAAATCCACAGAGCACTTGAATTCGTCAGAAAATGCCATGCAGCTTATGACCCCACTGAAAGAGTTATTATCTCACCTACAGTTGAAATCCTGTGCTCCATCAATGCCCAGTCCATTGACCAGATGTTGCAGGCCCTAAATATTGTGCCAACCACTCCTTTTTCTCATGAAAGCCTAATAGAATCCTATCTGTTAGAGTCGGTCTGTTCAGCCCTCCATCAGAGATCAAAACCTCTTTGTTGCATTTCATATTAGGAGTCTGCCTAGTCATCTGCATTCTGTTAGGCGCATGGATTATCTGACGAGAGTGGTTTTCCTCATGTCCCTCATGTCATTTACCTGCTAGTTCATGTCTGTTCATTAAAAAGGCATATACAGTCTTCTTTTCATTAAAAAATTGCAAAAGTTGTCTTTAGGGTTTTTGTGTCAAGTCGGTCTAGGGTTTCATTAGGGTTTTGTCAATAAATGCTTCAGAGTGTTCGATAATCACCAGCAGGCCATGAGGAGGTTCTATCGCCAATAAATTTTGTTAATAAGTATCCGAAAATGTGTTTTTCCTCAAAACTCTATTTTGAGGAAAAAACAGAGTATTTAGCCTTTTTTGTACAAAATCATGTATATTTTGTTCTCTTCATGCTACATTCCTTCACCTGCACCCTGGTTTCTTTCCTTAGCCTAAGAAGCTCCTACACCTACAAAAAACAAGCAAAGTTTAGCTCATTCAGTTCATCAACAAAGCCAAAGGCGAAAAAACAGAGGTTGAAATGAAAGTGCCAAAGTCTGCAACGTTATGAAAGTGGGTTTTGGCAAAATGAATTTAAAAGCTTCATGTATAAAACATATGTCCAAGTGTTTGAGGTTCATTCATATGCCAATAGCAAAGAGAAGCAAGAAAAAAATGATTTTGGTAAGTGAGTGACATGTTTGGGTGAGTTTGGGTGAAACTTGACCGGCACGGCGCATTGGGCTGAGTGTGCGGTGCATACAGCCAGGAAGCCTGAAATTTACCAAATCTGCTCCAAAATTGCATCAATCGGTCTTGATACAAGTAGGTTGATTCTTCAAAGCTATTTTCCATAAAATTTTGATGATGGTTTGATGGTGTATGTTTCATGGTGCTTGTGTAAAACAATCAAACCCTAGCTTTTAAAGTACCTCCGAGAAACTTGCTACCTAGGGTTTTGATGACTATTTTGCCACCAAGTTTACTCCCTTATCCCTTTTTCATTTATTCCCTTATTCCTTAAGTTCCATTACCCCTTTAAATCCACTAATCCCCTATCCCAAGTTCCCATTTTTCCCAAATCTTAACCATAAATCCCCAAACACTAATTTCCTCTCCCACTGAGCTAGGGTTGGCTATGGGATCAGAGATATCTGAGTAGAGGAGGCATAAATGATATCAGAAGGTATGAGTTCATTTCATATCATCGAACATCACATCTCCATCATTTGTCGAGAATTCATTCAAAGGAGCAAGCCATTCATCACACAAAAGGGATGGTTTTTCTTCAAATTTTGTTTTTGAGCTAGAAACGATGAATTTGGAAAAGGTGAGAGAGTTTTTTTTACTTCAATGACCCAAGAAGAAAAGCCTCTTTTATTTTTTATACATCTGTTATGGTTTTATAGAAATGTCAAAAATACAGTTGCCTCGGGAGAATTGATGCACCTCTGAAGTGACCTTGGGAAAATCACGTTTTCTCCTAGCTTGGTTGGCCAAATGACTTTCGTGATGAGTCAAATGATAACTAGACACAAATATCATTCTAATGAGCTATCATGAGCTCAATTTGGAGTTGAGGAAGCCCTTCAAAAGTTGACTGCAACAGCACTCGGCCCTGAGGCGGCCTCATTTGGCACATTTTGACCAGTCTTGGGCGATTTGACTTTTGATAGGGAAAATAAACTCAAAATTGAAAAATTCAAGTTGGGTTGAAAATTGGACTCAAATACCTTTCCAACGAGCTATCCCGTGCCCAATTTTGACACTGGGAAGGTCCTCAAAACTGGTCTGAAAAAAGGTGCTACGCACAGACATTTTTAACACAGGGTTTTTCTCCCTATGCGCCGAGCCACGTGGCGCTCACTTTTGCTAGGGGGCTCTAAATTGCAAAAAGTTTACATCATTGGATTTTTCATGGAAAATCATGACTTCTGGTGCATGACCAAAAAGCTTGGGCAAGTTTTGAGTCCTTAGGAGGTCAGAAACACTCACAAAATGACCTCTCTGCCCCTATTTTGACACACAGGAAGCAGTCCTGGGAGATTGCAATTTTGGATGGGAAAATGACATCCAAATTGAAAATTTCCATTTGGGTTGGAAAGTAGACAGGCAAGGCTTTCCAATGAGCTATCTTGGTCTCAATTTAGACTTCCGTAAGTGCCTAAAACGCAGCCTCAAAGTGGCGCGACGCATAGAGGATTTGGCGCGGCGCATAGAGGATTTTTGCTCAATTTTTCACCTTCTAGCTCAGAAATTCGGCCAGTTTGACTAGTTTTGCTTTTTGATGTAATTTTTGATCTATCTTTATGTAATTGTATAAACATGATGTAATTTTGGCACTTATCTACTTGTTCTAGAGGATTCATTCACTAAAACGTGAAAATTTAATGAATGAATCAGTTTCCTACCTTATAGAGGCAAGTTGTTTTGATTGCCTAGATTTTAGTGCTTTGTTTAGAATTGGTTGAAACAACTCCTAGAATGATGATCTCGACCCCTAGAGGCAAGGGAATGGGTTGGGCTAGCCTATATTATGTAATTTCTAAGTCATTTTCACGGTTGGACACTAGGGATTGCTTTGGCATATCATTGTACATTCTATCTCTGCATTTTTGGCTAAGGAAAGACCAGGGTTTTGCAGCACTGTTTGGGATCCATGTGGCTTTATGTTTTGATGGTGTGCTTCTCTAAGTAATTATAAGTTCATTTGTGTTATGTGTATCATTTTCCTGTCTCTTCTTCGGAATTTGAACAAATGAGTGATTAAGGTAGAATCCATTAATTGTTATGCTCTGCCTTTGAATTTGTTTAAATTTCCATGTTTTCATCTGTTTAAGGAGAATTCTTGAAACTCTCTTGCTCTCCTTACCTCCTCACTAGTATGATATATCCATTCACTCACTTTAAAGCATCAAAACGATTACCTTCCTTGCCCCAATCAGAACTCTGCAGAAACTGTGCCTCATCCCCGAGCCCAATTTGCCTTTCCCTGTTTCCAGCACAAAACCCCCAAAAAACTTAAATCAAACCCTTGTACTTCATACCTAGCCTAAAATTAGCTTTTATTTCAGTCATCTCGAGCCCCATCGCTTGTCTTTTGCCGAGATCGACCCGGAGAGAGCCCTCTCCTATCCTCGTAGGGCTAGCTACGAGGCTGAGCGTGGTTTGATGTGCACCTAGAACCTTGCCTTTTTAGCCTGAGGCAAATCTAGGCTCTAACATAGTGGTGACCATACTAGGGGAGAAAATGGCTTGCTTGTTGATGTCATTTGTTTTATAAGCTACAGAAAGAGCCTGAAGTTATGCTAGGTAGCCTTCGAAACGCTTTTGCTTTGCATTAGCGGAAGTAGATAAACGCTACTTCAGTCAATCTCCGGTTTAGCTTGTAATCGTGACACTTGACTTGTAAATTTCCCCAGTACATGTATCAAGTTCAGATCTGATTGTTGATGGTGGACAACGATCATACATAAGAAGGTTGAAATCATTGACCTGGTGACTCCAACTCAATGTAGAGACACCACTGGAGGACTAGCTCTTTATCTGAGAAAATGGAAGGATCTTACACAAATTTCGGGTATCCAAATTGGAATGGTATTCAGGATCTCATCTGCTTTCTTGTAAATTACTTCTTTGTTGTTCTTGAAGTTGTCCTCAAATTTTTTCAGAATTTGTTGTATGATAAAGGTGATCAAAAACTTCACTCAACCTATTCAAAAAGTGTAAATACTGAGTTTCCCTTTGATCATGGCCTCCTTACTTTTCCCACATCTCATGATGACTTTCTTCAACGTGATGAGCCTAAAGAAAACAAACCTGATCTTGTAGCTCTTGTATATACTCCTACACCTTGTATAGTCCCAGATAGGTATAAGCCTCTTGTTTTACCTTCTTTTCTTCATGCTTTCCCCAAAAACTATGATCTATACTTGCCGAGGTTTGATGGTGAACGCGACAACATCACTGCTGAGAGACATGTACTGAATTTTGAGTCTTTCCTTGACCTTTTTGAAGTTGATGAAGAAGATGTCAGTATTAGGCTATTTGCTCTTTCTTTGCAAGGGAAAGTCAAGAGTTGGTTCAAAGCCTTGCCTGATGCGAGCATCTCAAATTTCCAACAGTTCATCAAAGTTTTCCTTGACAGGTGGGTGATCGGACAGAACCATTTCTTGATTATAGAAGAGTATAATCAGTTGAAATGACTACCAGGGGAGACAGTACAACAGTTTTCAGCCAGATTTAACCAAGTTTATTATTCAATGCCAGTTGATATAAGTCCTCCTCCTAGATCTGCTCTCTCGCACTACCCGGGTGCCTTTGATCCGAAAATGGAGTTTCAGCTGAGAGAAAGGAATCTTGCAACACTTGAAGAGATACAGAACAATGCAGTAAATGTAGAGGTTCATCTGTGGATCCGGAGGGCAAGGTTGAAGGAAGAAGAGATGAAAAACGTGGATCCAGAGAAATTGACATCTCTAGAGGTAAAGCTTGACATTTTGGTAGGTGCAGTGGAAGAGATGATGCAAAAGATCACTACCAAGAATGAGAATAATGTTCAAGCCCATGGCTTGCTGATTGAAGAGGAACAAGTTGTTGATCCAAAACATTTTTTTCTTATCCTAGTTGTCGTAATGATTGTCTTATAGATCATCTTGGAGAAGAGAGAACTATTGATATGAAATGTATGCTTGATGATGTGTTATATACTAATGATTTGCCTCGGTTTGATCAGTATGATGATGATGATTATGTTCTCCAAACAGAAGCTAATCTTGAAGACAAATCAGCAGCTAGTTTGTGGGAGGAGGAAGTTCACTTTCAGCAGCTCGAGTACAGTGATCAATCGATGCATATTAGCTATGACATTGACGAGGAAAGTTCAACAAATTTTGAAGTGAAGGATCTTTGCCTTTTTGTTTTGATTCATTTCAGTTCATCAGAGGCAATTTCCATGCAATCATAAATCAACTGTCAACAAGTCTTGATTTGGACCATCTTGAGGGCAATAAAAACCTTGTTCAAGGCTTCTCATATTCAGATTTCCAGCCCCCAAATTCCATTGATTGTCGAGTTGCACCTGAAGACATGGAAGCTGGCACATATGATCAAATGATACAAGAAGATTCCCTACCTTTCTGTTTTGAATCATTTCAGTTTTTGAAGGGTAAATTGCATAGTAAATCTTCAAATGAGCAGCCTGTAGGAAATCAACAATATCTCAGTTTTAATGTTGAGGATGAAGGTTAGATTATAGATGAAGGTGTGGCAGCCAAAATACATGATCTAATGATGCAAGAGGATTCTGTACCCTTTTGTTTCGAAGCATTTCAGTTTATAAGGCAGAATCTTCGTAATATCTCTAAAGCAAAAGATGAACAGCCAGTAGGATGTCAGAAAATTTTAATGGATACATCGCAGCAGTCTTCTCAAATTTTTGATGATCCTATTGCTCGTGTGTTGGATGATGTTTGCTGTAAAATTTCTTCCCCATTGGCTAACCATGTGACAAAAGAGAATGTTGATAATAATATGATTCAAAAGTCACCTTTATTGTCTTGTTTAACATATTTTTCATTACAAAGTCCATACCAAGGCTTGCAGTCATATGAAGAGATTGATAAAGGAGACTTCTGCTCTGTTTGGGATTAGCAACAGAGTTTGGTTATTCACGAAATTCAGGATCCTTTTAACAGCTTGCTGCAATCATCAAAGAAAGACAGTGCAGATGTGAGGAAAAGTTTAATATCCAGCTATGAAGATTACTTGGACCAGAGAAATAATGTGTTAATGGAAATCAATAGCGATGCTTATGAAGATCCTTTCGCAGTATTCTTAAAGTCATCCAGTCAATTCATGCTTTGCAAGTTTATCAGCAGTCAACTTGATTCCGACTTTCCATGGGAGTTGTCGTTTAGTAGTTTTCTCTTGTTGTACCCAAGCGAGCACTTGCAGAGAATTCAAATAGCAGCCAGGATGCTTACATGGTTGCATTGGTTGTTCCATTTCACTTGATTGAGGGTGAAAAGAACACTTAGAGTAGGTTTGTTAGTTATGTTTTAGTCATGTTTGGTTTTATTATGGTTTTCAATTTTAGTTTTGAGTCCAATTTTCAGTCAATAATTGAGTTAACAAATCTTGTGTGGTTTTGTCAAGTCATCGACTCCATAGCCCAATGGACGAAGGCACTGTCTGCTCACCCAAAGATCTGTAGTTCTTGGCACCTCCAAAGAGCTACCATCCCCATTAGAGCCAATGTTAGAGTCGGTCCGTTCAGCCCTTCGTCAGAGATCAAAACCTCTTTGTTGCATTTCATATTAGGAGTCCTGCCCAGTCATATGCATTCCGTTAGGCACATGGATTATCTGACGAGAGTGGTTTTCCTCATGACCCTCATGTCATTTACCTGCTAGTTCATATATGTTCATTAAAAAGGCATATACAGTCTTCTTTTCATTAAAAATTTGCAAACGTTGTCTTTAGGGTTTTAGTGTCAAGTCGGTCTAGGGTTTCATTAGGGTTTTGTCAATAAATGCTTCAAAGTGTCCGATAATCACCAGCAGGCCATGAGGAGGTTCTATCGCCATTAAATTTTGTTAATAAGTATCCAAAAATGCGTTTTTCCTCAAAACTCTATTTTGAGGAAAAAACAGAGTATTTAGCCTTTTTTATAAAAAAATCATGTATATTTTGTTCTCTTCATGCTACATTCCTTCACCTGCACCCTGGTTTCTTTCCTTAGCCTAAGAAGCTCCTACACCTACAAAAAACAAGCAAAGTTCAGCTCATTCAGTTCATCAACAAAGCCAAAAGGCGAAAAAACAGAGGTTGAAATGAAAGTGCCAAAGTCTGCAACGTTATGAAAGTGGGTTTTGGCAAAATGAATTTAAAGGCTTCATGTATAAAACATTTGTCCAATTGTTTGAGGTTCATTCATATGCCAATAGCAAAGAGAAGCAAGAAAAAAATGATTTTGGTAAGTGAGTGACAAGTTGGGTGAGTTTGGGTGAAACTTGACCGGCGCGGCGCATTGGGCTGAGTGTGTAGCGCATACAGCCAGGAAGCCTGAAATTTACCAAATATGCTCCAAAATTTCATCAATCGGTCTTGATACAAGTAGGTTGAGTCTTCAAAGCTATTTTCCATAAAAGTTTGATGATGGTTTGATGGTGTATGTTTCATGGTGCTTGTGTAAAACAATCAAACTCTAGCTTTTAAAGTACCTCCGAGAAACTTGTTGCCTAGGGTTTTGATGACTATTTTGCCACCAAGTTTACTCCCTTATCCCTTTTTCATTGATTCCCTTATTCCTTAAGTTCCATTACCCCTTTAAATCCACTAATCCCCTATCCCAAGTTCCCATTTTTCCCAAATGTTAACCATAAATCCCCAAACCCTAATTTCCTCTCCCACTGAGCTAGGGTTGGCTATGGGATCAGAGATATCTGAGTAGAGGAGGAAAAAAGGACATCAGAAGATATGAGTTCATTTCATATCATCGAACATCAGATCTCCATCATTTGTCGAGAAGTCATTCAAAGGAACAAGCCATTCATCACACAAAAGGGATGGTTTTTCTTCAAATTGTGTTTCTGAGCTAGAAAGGATGAATTTTGAAAAGGTGAGAGAGGTTTTTTCCTTCAATAACCCAAGAATAAAAGCCTCTTTCAATTTTTACACAGCTGTTATGGTTTTAGAGAAATGTCAAAATACAGTTGCCTCGGGAGAATTGATGCACCTCTGAAGTGACCTTGGGAAAATCAAGTTTTCTCCTAGCTTGGTTGGCCAAATGACTTGCTTGATGAGTCAAATGATAACTAGACACAAATATCATTCTAATGAGCTATCATGAGCTCAATTTGGAGTTGAGGAAGCCCTTCAAAAGTTGACTGCAACAGCACTCTTCTCTGAGGCAACATCATTTGTCACATTTTGACCAGTCTTGGGAGATTTGACTTTTGACAGGGCAAATAAACTCCAAATTGAAAAATTACAGTTGGTTGGAAATTATACTCAAATACCTTTCCAACGAGCTATCCCGTGCCCAATTTTGACACCAGGAAGGTCCTCAAAACTGGTCTGCAAAAATGTGCTACGCACAGAAATTTTTAACACAGGGTTTTTCTCCCTATGCGTCGTGCCACGTGGCGCTCGCTTTTGCTAGGGGGCTCTAAATTGAAAAACGTTTACTTCATTGGATTTGGCATGAAAAATAATGACTTCTGGTGTATTTCCAAGAATTTTTTGCATGTTTTGAGTCCTCAGGAGGTCAAAAACACTCACAAAATGACCTCTCTGCCCCTATTTTGACACACAGGAAGCAGTCCTGGGAGATTGCAGTTTTGGAGGGGAAAATGAAATCGAAATTTAAAAATTCCAATTGGGTTGGAAAGTAGACAGGCAGGGATTTCCAATGCACTATCTTGGGCTCAATTTGGACTTCAGGAAATGCCTCAACCTCAGCCTCAAAGTGGCGCGACGCATAGAGGATTTTTGCTCAATTTTTCACCTTCTAGCTCAGAAATTCGGCCAATTTGACTAGTTTTGTTTTTTGATGTAATTTTTTATCTATCTTGATGTAATTGGATAAACATGATGTATTTTTGGAACTTATCTACTTTTTCTAGAGGATTCATTCACTAAAAAGTGAAAATTTAATGAATGGATCAGTTTCCTACCTTATAGAGACAAGTTGTTTTGATTGCCTAGATTTTAGTGCTTTGTTTAGAATTTGTTGAAACAGCTCCTAGAATGATGAGCTCGACCCCTAGAGGCAAGGGAATGGGTTGGGCTAGTCTATATTATTTAATTTCTAAGTCATTTTCACGGTTGGACACTAGGGATTGCTTTGGCATATCATTGTACATTCTATCTTTGCATTTTTGGCTAAGGAAAGACCAGGGTTTTGCAGCACTGTTTGGGATCCATGTGGCTTTATGTTTTGATGGTGTGCTTCTCTAAGTAATTGTAAGTTCATTAGTGTTATGTGTATCATTTTCCTGTCTCTTCTTCTGAATTTGAACAAATGAGTGATTAAGGTAGAATTCATTAACTGTTATGCTCTGCCTTTGAATTTGTTTAAATTTCCATGTTTTCATCTGTTTAAGGAGAATTCTTGAAACTCTCTTGCTCTCCTTACCTCCTCATCAATTTGATCTATCCATTCACTCACTTTAAATCATACAAACAATTGCCTTCCTTGCCCCAATCAGAACTCTGCAGAAACTGTGCCTCATCCCCAAGCCCAATTTGCCTTTCCCTGTTTCCAGCAAAAACCCCCAAAAAACTTAAATCAAACCCTTGTACTTCATACCTAGCTTAAAATTAGCTTTTATTTCAAACATCTCAATCCCCATCCTTGTCTTTTACCGAGATCGACCGGGAGAGAGCCCTCTCCTGTCCTCGTAGGGCTAGCTACGAGGTTGAGCGTGGTTTGATGTGGACCTAGAACCTTGCCTTTTCAGCCTGAGGCAAATCTAGGCTCTAACACTATCAGAAGCTAGATTTCACTAAAAGAGCTCAAACCCTAGAACTTTTCCTAGTTGTAGATAGCCCTCTGCCTTAAAGAAACCCTCCCTATGATTCATCTATATTCCCAGATAGAACCAAGAAAATTACCACCATTCTCTCTTATCTCCTTGGTTATTATTCTGATCAATATGTAGATGAAGCCATCATTGGTTTCTTGTCTATCTTTTCTTTTGGTTCCAAACCAACTATTCTTTTTAACTTTAGTCAATTTCTAGTCGAGGCCATTCATGAACAATTTGTCCAGTTCAATACAAAAGAAGTATTCAAGTATGCTTCAGTACTTGTATATCTTTTTATCTATGTTTAGGTAGACAAGTTTCCATTCACTTTACAGAAGCTAGATGAAGAAGGGAACCAACAATCTGTTATCTTTTGGACTTCTATGCGAATGAAGGAGAAAGAATAATTTTCATATAAATAGTTCATATAATTGTTTGTTCATCCAACCGTTAATCTTCTGAGCAGTACTCCAAAACCAAGGATTAGTGATGAAATTGTAAAATTCTTGCAACTAGTTGATCAAGCCACAACTAAAGATTGGTATCTTTACAAAAATTATACAGAGATCAGAGTCTTTGGCTGTGAGCTTCCACATTACAAGTTGCCTAAGTACCTCCCTATGAGACTTTTTGCATTAGAATATATTAGGCAGAGGCTCAATGCAGATGAAGTGCATTTTGTGGTTGTAAAGAAGAAATAACAATTTAATCTAAAAGCTCAGGTTGTTCCATTCATCTATAACACTAGAGCAGCAGGAGAAGAAGCAGACATGTTATTTGAAGAGATGAAGCTTAGCCTCAGCTTTACTTGGTCTTATGACCCAATGGGAGTGATTTCAAAACTCAAAGTAGAAAATAAATTTACTCCATATGATCACACATCTAGGCCTCAGATTGAACGATACAAAAATTTGTTAAAACAAAAGGAAAGAACCCTTCAAGAAGCTGAAGAACGGGCAGTCTCTACTTCAAATATACAAACTCCATTGGCACAAGAAAAGACAACCAAACGAGGAAGGGAAGAATAATCATCCCCTACAGAAGAAGCATCAAGTAAAGGCTTTAGAATTGTACATAGAAAGAAGAGGCCTAAGATCTCTTTGAAGGTCAGTGCAACTAATGAGTCACAGAAAACAACATTTGATGGACTTGGAGAGACATCTCTTTTTACACAGTCTAGTGGACAGTCTACTTAGTCTCCCACTGATTCCACCACATCGCATAGACATTAGGTGATTCAAATCAATGAAGGCAGTCAGAAGGATAAAGAAGATGATATTTTTCATGTTAAAGTGAAATTAAAAGTAAGAATGAGGAATTAAAGTTAAACACTTATACTCAATTATGGAAACATTCTTCTAGTTCTCTAGCCATACTTCTTTTAGTATTTGACTCTGAAAAGGGAAAGATGCAGTTGGCTTTCATACAAGCTCAGATTCCACAACCCAGAACTGCTGCACATTACCAGAAGCAAGCTTCCTTTGAATTCAATGTTAAATATGTACATCCAATTGACCAAATTGAGATGCACAAACTGAATGGCCAAATGTTTGCTTCCACTTTATCTAACACTGCCATGAGTCTATCAAAGATGCAGGTTACCTTGGCTAATACACAGTCACAACTCAAGCTTGAGAAATTTTCCTCGTTGGCAAAAGACACCAATATCAAAGCTTTGGAAGATTTGGTGCTGAAGTTGGGATATGATCCCTCTGATATAAAGGCGGCAGAAGAAATTGTCAAGAAGAAAAATGTTGAGATTTCAGCATTAAGGAAGCAACTCAAATTTCTAGCTTCAGAGGACCCAATGACTAAAGAAATTGAAGAAACTGAGACTAAGAAATCAGACATGATGAAACTCATTATGGAAGAAAATCTGCAAATAAAACAGATGGAGGAACAAATGCGAAAACTTGTCAAAGAGAAAGAGGAAGCTATGAAAAACGCCAATATTCCAATGGATGTAGTTCCTCTTACAACAATCTCTATAACTACAATTTCTGCCTCGGGCACAACAGCAACCACAAGTACAATAGGAGGAGCTAAACAACTTGTTGAAGTCGTTCAGAACCTGTCTAGTCAGACAGAGGAAATCAAGAAATTGCAGGTTCAACTGAAGACACTACAACACATGAAAGTAGTTGCAGACAACTCACATGCAGCTAAGTTGCAGAGGGAAAGAGGTAAAATTGAGGTATTGCAGAAAGAATTCAAAGACTCTTACCTCGGAAATACACTGGGTTTAGTAAAGGAGATTATATGGGAAGAGATCATTGAATCAATCAAAGATATCTGGCCTTATATCAAAATAATTTTTCATCAAAAAGACTTGTTGGAAAAAGCTCAAGAAGCTATTGAAACTATCTCAAATCAACTGGAGGACAAGCCAAAAATAGCCACTGATATAATCAGCTTTCTGAATTCTAAATACAGCTATGAGCTTCAAGATTGGGTATTGATGATAAGACAACAACCATACTGGAAGTGAAGAAAGTTATTACAAAGAAAAATCTCATTCTTCAGTTGGAGTAAAAGTGCAGCAGTGTTAATGTCATAGTGCAATGTTTTTTCAGCAGGTTGGAACCGTTGACCAGCAAGAGTTTTCCCTCCATATTGGTGATAAATGATAAGTTAATGCCTATTGAAGACTATGTCCACAAGCTTACAAATTTCAAGACCAGTGCAGCCATAGTTTCAAATATAAAGGGTACAGTAACACCAATGCTTGTGCTGAATGCCCTCCGAGATACCTTTTCCATCCTTAATGAAATAAAACACATATTTTTAGTAAAACCTACTTTTACTAAATATACAAAAATGGGTGAGTTTTATCAAAGGGTAACTAAGTTATCTATCCTAGATAATAAACGCTGGGAACAGTTAACTGATTTACTTGACTGAAAGAAATATCAACAACATTCAACATTTTGGGGAACAGTCATCAACAGGTCAACAACATTCAGAATTTTGAGGAACAGTCATCAACAGTTCAACAAAAAAATAGTGACAAATCGACTATCAGTTTATTTTTCCTGATTTTGTATTAAGCTATTTTTGTAAATTTGTTTAAGATATTTTCTTAACACTCAACTTGTATAAATAAATCTCTTCTACAAGTTATCAAAGGTGGTACCTTTCATAAACAATTTTGTAAAAGCATTGATGTACAAGCTGTTTCTAGATCACTGATAATAAAGCAAAGGATTCTGAATTTGGTCTCATATAGTTTCATTTTCTTTTGTAAGTTTTTCATGTGTTTCAATCATTTTGTTTATCCTTCATGTGTTTAAATTTTACAGAGATATCAGGTGAGAATAAATGTGTTACAGTTACTCTTAAAATTCCTTTCTGAAGTTATTATCCTAAAGAGATTGAGATATTGGACTATATGTCTGAAAGGCTCCCTCTAAATCATAAAATTGTCAGCATCTTATCTAATCTTAGGCATAGTTTGTTTAACTTTTGAACATTGGACAAAGGTTTTCCACCTATGATAATTTATCTTTATGTCTGAAATCTAAATTAATCATATATCCTTACAATTCTTTCTACACACTTTATAAATTCAAATCACTGTGTGAAGTTAAAAAGCAGCCCTTTGATTATCTATTAGTACTATCTAAAAGAGCTAATATATCATTCTTACAGTTTATATGTATGAATCCTCCATAAAAACCAAAACCAAAACCCCCAAAACAAATATCTTAGATGCTCTGGCATGATTAATTGACCATTATCATCTCAGAGGAACAATAGAGATGCAGTCACAATTAACGAAGCTCATAAAAATAGAGTGAAGATCCAATATGATAAGGTTGTGCATCCTAGGGTTTTCTCTGAAGGTGACCTTGTCTTGGTCTATGAACAAACAAAGATGCCTTGGGAGCAGGCAAGTTCAAACCCATGTGGTACAGTCTTTTTATCGTTAAAAAGTTCTTAAAGAAGGGAACTTATGAATTGGTTGATTTTGAAGGAAACGAGTTGGAGGAGCCCAGAAATGGGCTCTATCTTAAAAAGTATTATGCCTAGGATTCTGCCTAGCGTTTGCTTGGTTGTAGATATTGTATATATTTTTTCATATATGTTTATAGGTTTCATAGTGATATTGATATTTTTGATCTGCTTTGGCAGGTATCGATGGATGATCTGGTATATCTAGGACTCGTTGATGGTGCTAGTTGACATACCCGAAATTTGGCTTCCGCGGCTTGGGTGATTTACTATCCATCCAGGTAGTTGTTAGTTTCAAGAGGCATGTGTATCGACCCTGCTTCAAACAATGTTTCTGAATATAATGTTGTTGTTAACTTACTATTCGAAGCAATATCTCTTGGTATTGATTCGTTAGTAGTATACTTGGATTCACAACTGGTGGTCTCTCAGTTAAACAACATCTATTGTGTGAGAGATCCTTATTTATATCACCAATTTCTGAGAGTGTGTTTATTACAAATATCATTTACTTTTATCACATTCATTCATATTCCATGACCATAAAACTCATTTGTTGATTCCATAGCTAATGAAGCATTAGATTGGCATATTAATCATTCATCACATTAAAATAATAATAAATAATAAATCATCTGTATATATGATCATCACATCATGAAACCATCTGTATATAGATAGAAGTTTTATGTTCAAAAATATACAAAATCGAGACAAAATGTCCTACAAAATTAGGGCTTAAGCACAATCATGTCTATAAAAAAGATCTGGACATATCTAATCTATATCTATGGGTCCAGCCTTAGATGTGCATCTCGAAAGAAGATGATGGCAGTAGTCAGCAGTCAGAAAAGCTGCACCCAATCTCGTGGTACTCCTACCACATGTCTCTACATAGCCTCTAGTAAATCCTATATCACTTCCATAGGTACCTGGTGAGTCAACCTCTCTAAGTTCCTCTACACAGTATGGAGGACTCTCTTAGTCTCAGCTGCAGCACTCTCCGCATCTCTTCCACGATGCCTATGCCTGGGTAGATCCTCAAGTCTTACTGGTCCCACATATGTATCATGATCAAACAATTTTGTAAGAGTTTTTGTCTCATCAAAAATACTTTCAGTTCATAATTTTGAAATCTAAAAAAATCAAATAACATTCAAAATAACTTAACAATAATTTTACCAATGGCACCCCATGCAACGCTGGGTGGAAGCACTAGATCTGAATTTGCTCTTAAGTCCATGCATGCATAGGGGTAGTCCTTGATGGCAATGAACCATTGTTCCCACCAAAGGAAAAACTCATCACCAAATTTCGTTCTAGGGACCTCACCACGCCCTAGTCTCTTCATCAAGTCAGACCATCTAACTATTTGTGAATCTCTTGGGCTACTAATGGTGGAAATTACCTTGGTTTGAAGTCTTGGTAGCCTCTCAAAGAAGAAAGTGCAAAGGATAGTACCATACCCAAAATGTTTTGTATTACTCTTCATAATAGAAGAAAGGTGTTTTTTCAGATTGATTAGGAGGGTTGTGCACCAATCAAAAATTGTGGTGAAGCAATCTACTACCAAACTCATTGTCACACGTGAAGCTTGGTGTTAGGTCCATATACTACTAGTGTAACCCCTTATTGTTATTAGTACAACCCCCTTATTATATTTTTGTGCCCATGTAGTCCCCATATTGTTATTATTGTGCCCCATAGAAACCCACTATTGTTATTATTGTGCCCTTACATTATTATTGTTATGTCGGCTCTGATTATATTATGACCCCTTAGACTCCTATATATAGAAAGGAGGTCTTGTCATTTGTATTGTAGAGTCCGAAGATTGTCCTACCTTAACATCCTTTTTGCCTAATGATCCTCTCTTCTCCTATCTATTTACCACCTAAATAAAGCCATATCCACCAGGTTTTTATGAAGGCATGCAATAATATATCTTCTTGTTCATATTTAACTTTATACTCTATTGTTATGTTAAAGTTTTCAATTGGCTACCGAATCAGTCTGTTTCCGCAGCTAATCCAGGTTTTCGTAGTTGTCTCCATTATTTGCAAGGTTCCGGAGTTCTAGGTCAGTAGCGAAGGGTGTGGATGGATAGAGGATGGCTCCCTTGTGGATCCCTTCATATCTCCTCAAAACTGTTCGTGAAGATAAGTGCAGGAGATCACGGTCAAACTCCAAGTCAATCGTTGAATTAATGCAGAACAAAATCCGAGATTTGATCGAAACCTTATCGTTTTGCTTTCAGAATAGAAAAATGAAGGTTTAGAAATATAAGTTTAGATATGACAGAGATATTAGGCTTGAATTATTCATACAGTTATGCCAAGAGACCTGCTATAAAACTTATGGTCGCACTGTGATTTGGGTGCATGCCGGATGATGTAATTTTGAGCAGTTTTTGAATTCCATTTGAATAGAATTGGTTTTGTGTGTATGTGTTGTGTTGGTTAGAGCTATGAACTACTATGTGGAGGGCCCCTACAAACAGTGACAGTTTTTAATCAATTGCAATACGATTTCCTTTCATTCTTCAAATGCTCTGTTTTGTGTGAAAATGCAGCATAATGATTTCGCCAACGAGTTGTTATTTGCATAAGTATTTTCATTTGCTTTATACCTAGTTTAGCCTGTTATTTAATTTGATTTATACCTAGTACAACATGGTTATTACATTTTCTTATTATCTAGCATAGTTGAAGTGTATTTAATTCATAGATGTTGCTTGGATTATTTTGTTTGAGCGAAATTTGAATAAGTAAAAGAGTGAGAGTTCTCTCCTAAACAATTAAGTTTAGACAATAATTTTTCATAGCTGATAGAATAAGTTTCTTTTTGCATTTAGTGAATTAGAATCTGCAGCATAAAGATTCAAGATCAAAAATCTCAAAACAATCTAACACAAGTAGGATCACTCTCATATCATCTGCAAACTAATTAGATAGAGATTAACTCCTAGGAAACTTAGCCAACATCTTTAAGAATTACGACACTAATATAATTGGCAAACACCACGTCCATATCCATCTTAAGTTTAGATCCTAATAAATACATAACAACCTAATGAATAACTTCTAAGCACATATTGTGCACCTGTACTTCATCAATCTACCTGCAGGAGTTGACAATTTATGATTGACAATTTAAAGACCTTAAATTGGCTAAACATGTATCATCCAAGAATTGTTCATTTGTGTAATGTAAAGGAGGTTACTCCCTCGAAGAGGCTGAATTCTAAGGCATTTATCTCTCTTTTCTATCTTATTGTGAGCTAGTTTCATAACATTTGGTATCAAATCTGTTGGACACCTAATCCTATATGGGTTAGTGTGGAAGCCGAATAGACTAAGGAAGTCCAAGAGACCTTGGGATGTGGAACCCAACGATCAAACAATGTACTATAAATCTATATCATTTGTTACTGATAAATGTACTCTCATGTTTTATCTTTCATACTCTTTCTGCCATGTGTGTGTTTAACATGGTATCAGAGCAGGCGATCTCCTGCCTTGCTCAAGTGTGAGCCACTTGTTTTTATGTAGCCTTTATGTTCATGTCAGTCCTGCACCTCTACCCATAATCCTGAGATAGTAAAATTGGCATCCTAGGTCTACAACTTCAAATGTTTTATATCAGCCTACATTACCAGAGAAACCTCCTTCACTCAACGTTATTTGTGCCATTTATGTCATTTCCATCTTGATAAATTTTCTCCATTCTAGCAGCACTGCCCTGTCCAAAGAATACGCTTCTGATTGTTTACAACACTTGACTTCGGGTCATGAAAGCCTGTGTCAGACGGTGGTATCCGAGGGCGAAATTCAACATCTGTTGAAGTACTTGGACTGCTCTCCTCCTTGTGGGTTCTGACAGAGGTAACGTCTCTCAGTTTTGCCATTCCTTTGTACTACGCAGACCTATTCTTATGACTATAGAGAGGAATATTTCTTTCTCTGTCCTTGATGAATAATGGAGCATTCTTATCATTTCTATGATAGATTCCCAAAATCCATTATACGTTTCACTGCGCACATGTCCGTTTCAGAATTAATGCTTTGCTTGTAGTTGGACTATTCAGGTAGCCCATTCACCTCCTCCCACTGCATACCACCGTCACCATACCTGGAGAAAAAAACTATTGTCATTATATTCTACTCAAATTTGAGGGATGTGATATTTGAAACTGGGGCATTGGCAGTCTACGCTCGAACTCATTCATTGCTCTCCTAAACGAGCTCATTCTGACTTAATTTCCTCGAAAGAATTCAAGATCGGTTATGTGCGTTGGAATAGAGCGTTGAATAAATTGTGTTTAAGCCTTCTCTGTAGTGATTGAATGCCATGAAAATATTTGTGTGTTGATTCCTTTTGGTGCACTTGTGTGTAAGCTGGTGTGGCTGCTCGGATCCAGGCGTGGAGAACTAACTGCGTTGTGAATGGCACTCGAGCTCCAACTATTGTAAGAATTGCATAGGTTGGAGCAGTCGTGGGCTACCTGCATGTTTCTATCAATTTTGGGGTTCACTTAACAAGAATCTCGTGAGTTCTTTTATGAAACTCTCACCCCTTGAATTTTACATTCATAAGTGTGGGCCATTCTACATTCAATTGCGGTGAAATATATGTCTGTCCAAACTCTATATATTTTGAATGTTGGAGCACTTATATATAATGAACAATGAACAAAGTTACACATTTCAACTACCTTGCATTGGTGAGCGTTGAACGGTTGAATTGGGTTATTCTATGCACTGCGTTGAATGATTGAATTGGGCTATTCTATGCATTGCGTTAAGTTATGCACATGCCCTGGTCAAGGAACACATAACGTTGAAGACTTGGCTTATATACACAACTTTGAATAGAGCCAGTGATTGGGCGTTGATGCATGTGTTGTTTGTTTAAACCTATGTTGAATGGTGCGTTGAAGACCATAGGGAGAAATTCGGTTGAGCTCTTGTTTAAGAACAATAAAAAGGAGGGGTCGTATGCTATATATAATGGTGGATTCATATATATTGGGAGCTTTGTTCATATTAAATTTGCAAAATTCACTTTGGAACCACTTCCTATGATCTGTGGTGAAGAAGTTCACTAGTTTCAACACTTTGACTCATCCCAGTTATGCTGCTTGTTTCCTTCTGACGTGAGCTTACCACAACAATCAAAATGACAAGATCCTCCCAATGTTTCTCAGTTGCAAGCTGAAAAACAATGCTCTCACTTCCATCAATTATCTTTGTTGAACCGTTCCTCCTCATTCATGCTCACAACGCTGCGTGTATGTTAGTCTGCCTCCACCCCATCTGAAACATTACATTACATATTTTCTCTCTACTGCTACTGCTTTCCAACCTTCAGGTGTCTACGGTTCAAGTCTTTTTAGATATCACTTCGGATCTAAATGTCGATGTGGAGGAAGTCACTTAGAATGGAAATCATTGGTTTGGCCGAGATGCAATAGTGCATGGTTTTGACAAGTACTTTGAGGTCATGAAATTTTCCGTTTCATTGATGGAGACCCTCTAAAGGTGCATTACAATCATTTCATTGCATCACATATTCATATATTCTCAATGGTTTTGATTTCATTTTCTCCGGTTTGACTGTCCTACTCAACGCTTCCATTGTCCCAACAAACGAAGAAAGCTACGTAAAGGATGAAAGGGCCTAAACAAAACGAAAAAAAAGGGTTTCATGGTTCATTTCCAAGATGGTGTTGCCAATTCTTGGTGAACGTGCAACATGCTGAATATTCCAATCACAGGTTTCGGCAACCATCGTTGATGCAATTGACCATAATCCTTTGCTTCCAAAAGTTCTGGAGTGAATGAATTTGGCTACGCACAAAGAGGAACTAATTGTTGCCTGGTTTGCATCGTGTCAATACTTATTGTGGAGTTTTGATGATGAAAATCCCTCATTGCACCTATTGGAATCCCTTTATTTGAAATCTGTGTGTTTCAGTCCTCTACGTTGCAATTTTTGAAAGGCGACATATGGATAGTGGCTAAAATTCTCAAATGTTGCTTATATTGATTGCATTGAACCAATAAGTTATATTCATACATTATTTTTGTCCTTAGCGAAGTACAACGGATTGGATTAAGGGAGTGCTGGTGGCTGCCAATTAATGCAGAGGCCTGCCCAAACATGATGCAATAGGGGGGAGTACATGCAAGTTGGTCTGTACATTATATGTATTATATGCTATTTGTTGTTGATTGAGTTATATTGGAGTTTGGAGTTTAGTGTTGAGTTACTCATTGTTTTACTATTTTTTGAGGTTGATTTACTCAAAAATGGCTCTAATTGGTGAAGTATTAGAGTTCCTCAAAACCTTGATACGATGTACTACTGAAGACACAATAAAAATCAGCAAAGTCAATCATGCTCATATTCAAATATGTCTACAAGATGCACATCAAAAGATTGATTTTTTGCAATTAGAATCTCAGCTTCAGCAAGAAGAATTAAAATAGAAGAGTCATCATTCTGAACCTGTTTTTGTTCATAACATTGAGATAGACACCCATCAGCAGCAAGTCAACATTGTTTAAGTTCATTTAGATTTAGTACCCAATGAAGTAGCAATTGTACATGCAGATGCAGAAGTTCAGTTTGCACTTCTGTTATAAGGAAAACTACTGTCTATGTAGAGCTGCTAGTCCCACTAAGGCTGGTAGCTACCTTAGAAACAAACAAACTAAAACTACTTTCGTTTTCCTTTATGAAAAATAGATAAGAGGGGAATAAGGAGACCAACCTCAGTCTTGCACTTGGTTCCTTGCTCGATTCCTCTCCCTTCTGATAGATCTTCGCCACTCGCTTCCTCATCTACCCAGCGTGAAATAGCACCTGTAGAATCAAAGCAGCATAAAACTATCCAAGAACATAGATCTATTATCATAAACAATATAGGACCAGATATATATTGACCACACAAATGCATATAACATCAATCATACAAGAATGTGGAGGAAAACTTGAATAACTTTATTGATAATCAAGAAAGAGCAAAGAGGATTACAACCAATTGTTCTGACCCAGCATCATCCTCTCAGCAATAAAGCCCTTCTTCACCTCATGAAAAGCTTAGCTCACCCAACACTATGATATTGCACCAAGAAACCAGTAGCACTTCCTTACAAGATACAAAATTCCAACCTCTGGATCTCTGGGATGAGGGATCCATATATAGATGTTTGCAAGGGGGGATGTCAGCTTTTGAGAGTTGATTAGTGTCCTCTCTCTGATAGTTCTTGATTCCACTTGGATATTGATGATCTCTTACTCATCCCTGGGCGAATGCAGAGAGGCAAGTGTCACAGGAGAAGTTTCTAGAAGATTCCATGATCCTCCACCTTGCAGATTGACCCTGCCATTTGTCCACTCTCGCCCATCACACCCCATAGAAGGGCTTTTCAAGATGAATCGCACCTACTGTGTGTACTTAGGTGGGATGCAGCGCACTTTGACCATGGAGCAGGTGAGATGGTCCAGTTTTGACCAGTTCTGAGCAGTTTTTCATGGAGAACTTCTGGGAGAAGATGTAATCAGTTGACGTTGTTCTTTTAGAGGTTGGAACAACACTTTTAGGGACTTAAGAGCCCTTGGTTTATGGACATTTATGATTGGGGTTGTAGTGCCCAAAAATGTTTATAACAGTTGCCCCCTAAAGCATGAGGTCGTTAATCTGTTGATGTCGGGTGAAATGATTTATCATGAGGATCTGAAATTCTTTCAAGCTGGAAGGCGACCTGTAATAAGGTACAATACAATACATTATCTTCATAATATTTTCATGATCTAGCTGAGGCGGGCATTCCCATGCTCAGCTTTATAAATTCATTTTCATGTACATAAGATAGACAATCGTATGAGTGTAGACTGATGATTCTGGTAGAGCCATCATCCCTTAGGTTAGATGATTATCTGTGCAGTAATGATGTACATTTGATGTCTTTATTTTCCTGAATATATATCACAACCCGGATGGATGAAACTAGATTAGGGTTCTTCAATATCGTTCGATCTTCACTCAAAGTACAAGTCAATCCATGTGAGAGATGTTCTGGAGTCGAACATGGAAAGACATCGCCTGATTACCAGCCAATGATTTAAGTTGTTAACAGGTGCGAAAGGAATCACCGATAATGATGATGACCCTCAAGGTACTACAGTACAATTCACGTGGTGTGAATAAGGGACTTGGTGTCGAACACCATGCAAAATCTTTCGGTCAAAGGCCATTGATGTAAACTTGTCGCCGGAAGTGAGAAACTTGCCATTGAGGCATGCAAGCTTCAAAGTACTGAAAGGGTTGTTCCTAGATCGACTTCTTGGATAATGAGCTGATGTCGACAAGAAGCGGTCCGTCATAGGAGGGCCTTAGTGAATCCCACATCAATGACACGGAACGGAGCAAATGATTTTAATGGAGGTGAAAACGATCTGGTGATATAAGGTTCAGGATGGCGGTCATGAAAGAATGGAGCGTAAATGTATTGCAGTGGGTGAGACACAGGTGAATTCTCTGAGCGACTTTTCTTTAACATATCAGCGACGTTGACATGATGGATTGGTAGCATTAACCCCAAATATGGATGGTGTGATGGAACCATGGTGATGTGACCAGTGAATGGAACAACCCAACCTGACTTGGATGCGGAGTGAAAGTGTCATGTTCAAGAGCGACTTGCTACCGATAAAGTTTCTTCAAGTTTTCTTCCCAATTTTTCCCCAGTCATTGCTGACCAGTACCTCTTTATTTTTGTCAAGCTTGAGGAGGATAACATATGCTTGTTCTATAATTTTCCCTTCGGGCAAACCCATCACTATGTTTTAATGAGCCTAGCGATAGTGAAACTCGTTCTTGTCTGTATGGACAAGTTTGTCGCTATTCGGTTTTAACGAGTTTAACGACAAGGATAACTCGGTCCTTTTCAATTTTAGAGAGTCTGAAAAAAGGGACGTAAAGAAAACTCCAATAATCCTTTTTCGTCATATAATCCCTTGAGTCTGAAAAAGTATAAAACAATACAAAAGGGATGAATTTTCGGTACTTTTAACGAGCCGAACAAAACAAGCGCTCGATCTTTTTGTGTAATAATCCCTCAAGTCCAAAAAGATTAAAATCTAAAGGAGGGATAGCACTTCCTGTCCCTTTAACGAGCTGGAGAGGCCAATCGCTCGGAAATCTTTTCATTTTTTACGAGTCAGTTGAAAAGAGCTTAAAGGAGACTCGTTTTTTTGAGGAACGAGTGATAAATTTAGGTAGCAACTGATTCCAGGTAAGGTTCGGAATTTTCCAATCACAGCAGTGTCACAAGGAAGGCTAACAGGATCACTCTTCGCAGTTGTTCCTCAAAAAGGGTAAACAATCAAATGGAGGTGAATGATCGGCCAATACAGAGTGGAGGTGATGATGAGAACACGACCAAGGCTTCAAAGGCTGGTGATAATACATTCACGATGGTTATTTACCAGAAAATGGTTCATTTTTTAATGAGCTTAAACTCTGGGGGAACATTTGCTCATTGCTTATGTTTATTTTTTAACGAGCTTGAATTCTGCGTTAAAACTGCTCGATCCAGTCATATAGTAAGGATGTCTCATATAAAACTGAATTTTTTCAAAGCTTTGCCCCGCATCCTTTCTTTATGCAAGTTAGGAAACGACCAATCCTACGCACAGAAGCCCCTTCATCTATGATGGTACCGGCCATGACCATTCTATATATTTGAGCAATGATTCGAAATGGTACACTAGCCGGTAAGCGGTGTCTGCCTAGTAGATTCTAATCGAAGGAAACAACTAGGTTGCTTGGAGGTGGGACCGAATAGACGGCCGGATACGACTCTGACGAACTTCCTTCCTACAGTAAAGGAACGGGTAGACTGCCCCCATGTTCATCGGAGTTTGTGCTTACGAAAAGAATTTGGACGGTGTCATCCTTGTTCTCTTCGGTGACTGTATCATCTGAAGATGGATCCTCTGAAGGCAAGACCGGGTCAATTGCCGCCTCAACCTTTTGACTTTCGTCTGGTGTGGATTTAGATGGTTTATCTTTAATGATAGATGCTTCGGCCAACCACAAGGGCGTGTCAGCCGGATTTTCAACTAGTGACGGACTTGGCAAGAGTTTCTTATATCCAGGAGGAAGACGTAACGGTGAAACCGGACAATCGTCCAAAACTCTTTTAGCCTCGTCTAAGAAGGGACAACGGTGGACGGCGTGATCACCTTCACACAATTTACAAGGAAATTTACATCTTCCTTTTTGTCCAGGGGCTTCATGTTCACTAGTTGACGGTGTACCTTCAACATGATCATCAGAGGTTGACGACACCGGATTGTGCAAACGAGGAGACCAGTCCCTTAAGATCCAAGGGATGCAAGGACAATCTCGATGATAGTGGTCTCCTTTGCAAATGACACATGGCGATTTAGGCCTAGATGGTGCAGTGTGTGGATTTTCGCTAGACAGCACATGGTCGCCCCTTTTCGCCTTTGGCTTCGTCTTCTTCTTCTCTTTCTTCTTCTTCTCCTTCTTCTCGATTACTTGATTTTTGGCTTTACCAGCTTCATCAAGAGAAGAAGAAGGAGGAGAGGAATAATTAAACGAAGTAGAAGGTTGGGGGGTAACTCTGGTATCGTTTAGTTGCTGACTTGATTGTTCATGAATCACGGTGTTCTCAACGATAGAGGTTGAGAAGAGCCATACGGGCAAGACGATTGTCAGTCCTGGAAGCGACAATGTGGCCATATGGGGCACACCAACATCTCCCCAAGAGGAGAAGGGACTAGGATTTCCTCCAAGGGGAATTCCTTGGTTGGTGGACTCCATTTTTCTCAACCTAAGACCAACGTAGGAAAGGTGATATTTATTCCGTTTAAAATAAATTTTAGACACTTTGACACAACTTGTCTTTTCAATTTTTAAGAGTCGAGAAAAAACAAAAGATGACTCTAGTCGCCTTCGATTTTTAATGAGCCTGAAGTGACAAGTGCTTAGATGGACCTTTTCCTTTAAGGAGTTTGAAAAGGAATGGAAGGGACTACTCTAGAAATCTAGACAGAGGGATTACCAAACCAATCGCAAAACTGCAGAATACTTTTTACGGTACGGCAGTCAATCTTCCCGAATGTTGTGTTCAGTGCATTGCGATCGACAGGGTGGCAGACACGGCTTCCTAAGGATAAAGGATAAAGCCTATTGTGGTCTCCCAATATATACTCGACGGTACGTGGGAGTACAAGTCAGTACTGGAACTTATCGTCTCAAAGTGGAGGAATCACCCAACCAACAATGAAAACAACAGTTACTAGGCTTTACAACGCCGGAATACGTCTCTTGCCTAGACTTCTAAATGTTGTGCGTTAAGTTCCAAAGAGTTTTTAGATTCATTAAATTTATTTTACATTTGATCTTGCTTAAGAAATTTGCCTTTCAGGTTCACCGCGTGATGTAGATGTACAATTCTGAAAATGCAATGTAAGATGATAAACAGTCATTTGATCTTCTTTTTGCAATGAAAATCCTAGCTACTAAGGAAAGAGAGATGACGTTCTTTCAACATAGAGCAGAGAGCACACATTATATGCACTGTCCTAAATCAAACCAACAAACAGTCTAAATGCAAAATGCACGTGCATGTATTTGTTTTCAGCCTTCTTAATGTGTGAATGATAAAAAGAAAGCTAAGCGCAAATCTGAATTATTTTTCGAAGCGACGTTACTAACAAGTTTCTTTTCAAGAAAAAATGAGGACAATGACGACACTTTGCGATTTGGAAATGAAAACTTGATTTTGACACTTGAAAAACTACTAATTCAAATCAAATACAAGAGTAACAGTGTAATCGACTATCAAGAACAATCAGATTCTCTTCTATGACTGAAAACGACACTTGTGACACTTTCAAATCAAGAAACAATAGTACGATTACGCTACTTCTTTGTAAAAGAGAACTGAAAATGGATCAAAATACATAAAAACATTTACAGTCCTTTGCACAATGGAGGCAGAATAATGGCAAGGAAGGGAGTTTCAACAAAGGTGCACTGACTATAGCCAGCAAAACTCTTGAATAGAGCTGAAAAGAGTGAACACAGAAACCAAATCTAGGAGCAGGAAAGGCCTTGTCTGATCAGCGCACCTATAACACAGTGAAAAAGAGATGCAACACACCTACTACACTCGGGAAGTGCAATGCATCTAGAATTCATGGAAGAGACAGTGCGCTGGACCAGAGATGAGACTTTAACTGGGTTCTGGGTCACAGTTTGCAGCTCAGTTCAGGGATTTAGGCCGAGCAAGTGGTAATCAGTAAATCAATCACAGGGGTAGATCTAAAGAGGTTACTAGAGCCACCACAAGGGCAATTAGAGATCTTGTAAATCAATTGTTCAATTCATAAACAAAACCTGGAGATAGATTGAAGCAGCATTGATCTACTTTGCACTTGCATAGAAAATGCAATTCGAAGGCTAGCTGGCTTGACTTCAGGCTCCGTCTGTAACTTTATAAAGCAAACAAATGTAGATAAACAAACAATCTATTCGCTCCCTAGTGGATTCACCATTTTGTTATCGGGAAAACTAGTGTCTATGCAGAGCTGCTAGTCCCACTAAGGCTAGTAGCTACCTTAGAAACAAACAAACTAAAACTACTTTCATTTTCCTTTATGAAAAATAGATAAGAGAGGAATAAGGAGACCAACCTTAGTCTTGCGCTTGGTTCCTTGCTCGATTCCTCTCCCTTCTGATAGATCTTCGCCACTCGCTTTCTCGTCTACCCAGCTTCAAAGAGCACCTGTAGAATCAAAGCAACATAACACTATCCAAGAACATAGATCTATTATCATAAACAATATAGGACCATATATATATTGACCACACAAATGCATATAACATCAATCATACAAGAATGTGGAGGAAAACTTGAATAGCTTTATTGATAATCAAGAAAGAGCAATGAGGATTACAACCAATTGTTCTGACCCAGCATCATCCTCTAAGAAAGAAAGCCCTTCTTCACCTCATGAAAAGCTTAGATCACGCAACACTATGATATTGCACCAAGAAACCAGCAGCACTTCTTTACAAGATACAAAATTCCAGCCTCTGGATCTTTGGGATGAGGGATTCATATATAGATGTTTGCAAGGGTGGTAGTCAGCTTTTGAGAGTTGATTAGTGTCCTCTCTCTGATAGTTCTTGATTCCACTTGGAGATTGATGATCTCTTACTCATCCCTGGGCGAATGGAGAGAGGCAAGTGTCATAGGAGAAGTTTCTAGAAGATTCCATGATCCTCCACCTTGCAGATTGACCCTGCCATTTTTCCACTCTCGCCCATCGCACCCCATAGAAGGGATTTTCAAGATGCATCGCACCTACTGTGTGTACTTAGGTGGGATGCAGCGCACTTTGACCATGGAGCAGGTGAGATGGTCCAGTTTTGACCAGTCCTGAGCAGTTTTTCATGGAGAACTTCTGGGAGAAGATGTAATCAGTTGACCTTGTTCTTTTAGAGGTTGGAACAACACTTTTAGGGACTTAAGAGCCCTTGGTTTATGGACATTTATGATTGGGGTTGCAGTGCCCAAAAATGTCTATAAAAACTTCCCAAGTCCATCACCAGACCTTAGGAAGAGCTTGTTTACAACAAGCACAGAACTGGTCTTGGATATGACAAGTACTTGTCCTTTCATATTCTAGACTACTCCAAACCAATCCAATTTCAAAGTGTTGGATTTCTTCAGGACAGTTCATCTTCACCTGCTCCTCATGACAGTCCACCTTCAGCTGTTTCAGACCTTGGTTCTCTTCCACGGTAGCCATAACAGATTATGAAATGCCAACACTGTGACTAAGTTGGCCATCTGAAAGATCTCTGTTTTGATCTTCATCCATGTAAGCATTGTCATAAAACCAGTCATTCTTCAAATAGATGCTTTAGAAACAACCCTCCTATAAGAACAAAGATTCATCTTGGATGGATCGCTTCTTGGCAATGGGCGTCAACAGCCAAGAAGATATTCCAATCACATGTCAGAACTTGTTCTAGAGTATTGAACAGTCTTGCAGTTGAGTTTTCTCCATCATCTCACCTTGTATCTGACAGGGGGGAATGATGGTCATCTACAAGCTTCAAAGCCACATCAAGCGAGCCTGAGCCACAGCCTGTTACACCAGTTTCAGAGTTGTAGCCAGAGACAAAGATGCCCCTGAGCATGCCTTCAGTTGGTAGTTTGGGACACTTCCTCTAGCAGAAGACTTTAGCTTCTTGCCAGTTTCGGAAGAGTTTCGGGAATAGAATTGGGGACACTTCCTCTAGCAAAAGACTTCATCTTCTTGCCAGTTTTGGAAGAGTTCCAGGAATTGCATTAAGCATTCAAGAATTGTTGGTCATCCTTAAAACATCACAGGTTGAGACTTCCCTTTTCAGGTTGAAGTTATCCCTTTTATGTGGGGTGAGACCTCCCTTTATTGGTTGAAGGTTTCCCTCTTCAAAACAACATGAGCATTTCCTCTAGCAGAACACTTGAGCTTCATGCCATACTTGGAAGAGTTCTGGGAATTGCACTAAGCATTCCAGTGTTGGTGGTCATCCTTAAACCACCGCCCTTTATACCAACATTTCAGAGAGCACATTCGTCCTAGTGCTGCCATGCATTTCTTGTACATTTTGTATTACAACTCTCTTCTTGGACTCATACATAACCCTTCAGATTAGGGGGGGAATGTTGGACACCTAATCCTCTATGGGTTAGTGTGGAAGCCGAATAGACTAAGGAAGTCCAAGAGACCTTGGAATGTGGAAACCAACGGTTAGAAAATGTACTATAAATGTATATTATTTGTTAATAATAAATGTATTCTCATGTTTTATCTTTCATACTCTTTCTGCCATGTGTGTGTTTAACAAGAGCTTTGGATTCTAGGGTTTCGTTGCTCCAAATAGGTCATTGAGGAATTTTCACTATAACATTTTCGCTACAAAGTTTCAGAAGCTAAAACAAAAACCCATTTGAGAAGAAATCGTTCTGAACCTCAGGTCCAGATTTCAGATCTTGTCTCGCTACATTTTCGGAGATATGACCTAAGGAAGTTAGGGTTTTTGAAAGCTCTAGAATTCCATCTCAAATTGGTCATCGTCGAATTTTCGCTATAACATTTTCGCTACAAAGTTTTAGAAGAAAAAAACAAAACCCATTTGAAAAGAAATTGTTCTGAACCTCGAGTCCGAATTTCAGATAGTGTCTCACTATATTTTCAAAGATATGATCTGAGGAAATTAGGGTTTTTACATACTCTCGAATTACATTCCAAATAGGTGACCTTGGGAAAATCATCATAATGTTCTCTGTGAGCATCAGATTGAAATTTTGTAAGAAGTTACAGAAAGAGGAGGAACTATAGTTTGTTTGTATTCATTTTAGGTCCTAAGGTTCAAACAGTGACACGTGGAATTTCATACAACTTTACTCTACTGAATCAGTGTATAATCAGGTTATCATGGGAGATTTGACATAACTCTTCCTTGCAGAATCCAATCTTGATCAGACTTGCGGGGTTAGAAAGAGGACTCAGAGGGCTACTGCAGGATGCAATTTCAAAACTTGGAGATCTAAAAGTACTGAGTTATAGTCATTTCAAGATTGAGCTCCTAAAATCAAGAAAAGGCGATATGAGGAAGTTTGATGGCAAGGATCTGTTAAATTGGATACTGCAGATGGAGCAATATTTTGATCTACATGAGGTGCAACTGTTACAAAAGGTATGTATTGCATCTTCATATTTAGAACCGGATCAATTTTTATGGTAAAATGGGCTTTGTTCTCGTAAACCACTTGTTACGTGGTCAATTTTCACGAGGAAATGATAGCACATTATGAGGATACAAAGAGAAACACCTTCTTTAGCTAATTGATAAATCTCAAACAAAAGTGTTCAATGGGAAAGCACATCGAGTACTTTCAAAAATTGAATATAAGGTAAAATGATATTCCATAGAAGCAGAGGATTGATGTCTCCATAGGGACTTTAAAGGATAACATTCAACATGAGGTTTGTCTTTGGGAACTTGATTCATTGGAGAGGGCATTCAGGTTGGCAAGAAAAGTGGAAAGCAAAAGTATGGAAGCAAGTAAGTCTGCCCCTCACAACTATAAATATGGAAGTGTTGTTTCTCTTAGCCTTCCACAACATACAAGGTTAACACCACAACAATTGGAAGAAAAAAGAGCAAAAGGGCTATGTTACAATTGTGATAACAAATACATTAAAGGTCATAAGTGTGCTTAGAAGAAATTATTTTACATTGATTGTGAAGAGGAGGAATAAAAGGATCAAGGAACATCAAAAGAAGAGGATATACACCAAGAACCAACCCTAGAGAAATAAGAAATGAATCCGACCATATCTTGTAAAGCATTGGCAAGAATTACCACTCCTCAAACTCTCAAGATAGAAGGACATATCAATAAGAAAAAGGTTCAATAAGTGAAAGATCACATTGATAAACAAGAAATGAATCCGGCCATATCTTGTAATGCATTGGCCGGAATTACCATTCTTCAAACTATCAAGATAGAAGGACATATCAAGAAGAAAAATATTAAGCAGTGAAATATCACATCGAGCATCGACAACAAGTTCTCCAAATTTTAAAGGATAACACCACTTTGGTGCAGAATCAAATGAAACAACAGTCATATCAACATCGCAGTGAAAGAATTTTTTATGTAGGTGATTAGGTATTTTTACGGCTACATCTCAAGCAATCTATTTATGAGAAGGAAATGTTGGCAATACTACATGCACTTAAGAAATGGTGACTTTACCTAATGGGAAGACACTTCAAGGTAAAAATGGATCATGATAGTCTTAGATACTTTTTAGAACAAATATTATCTTTAGAAGAACAGAAAAATTGGGTCACAAATATGTTGGGTTATGACTTTGAAATCATCTACAAAAAGGGAAGAAAAATGTTGTTGTAGATGCAGTCTCAAGAAAGGATGAGAATGTGGAAGCATTGTTTTGTTCTATTTCTATTATCCAACCAGATTGGATAAACGAAGCAAGCGATGAAAGGATGAAGAAGTGTGGCCACTCATTTAGAAGTTGCAGAAGATCCCAGTTTAAACAATATTACCAAAACTTAATGAGGAAGGAAAAATCATATTGGATCCTGGAACAGTCACAAAAACAAGAACCCAACAACTATGAAATCGATCAATTTCAGCGTATCTAATCAAGTGGAAGAACTTACCCGATGAATATTCCACATGGGAGGACAAGAATTTTATACATAGGCATCAAGAACTACTCAAGCATTGAGGACAACACTTTTTGAAGGAGAGGGCATGTTAGGTCCATATACTACTAGCGTAACCCCTTATTGTTATTAGTACAACCCCCTTATTATATTGTTATGCCCATGTAGTCCCCATATTATTATTATTATTGTGTCCCATAGAAGCCCACTATTTGTTATTATTGTGCCCTTACATTATTATTGTTATGTCGACTCTAACTATAATATAACCCCTTAGGCTCCTATATATAGAAAGGAGGTCTTGTCATTTGAATCATCCAAGAATTATTCATTTGTGTAATGTAAAGGAGGTTTCCCCCTCAAAGAGGCTGAATTCTAAGGCATTTATCTCTCTTTTCTATCTTATTGTGAGTTGGTTTCATAACACTTGGTGTAATGAGTCTAACCCTGCTACCCTCACAATGATAGAAAGGAGAATCCTTAGGGATAGACCCTCCACATTCTTGATTGGGATTTGTGTCCCTACCTTCTCATTGTTTCCGGGGTAGTAAATGTGAATGTAATCATCCACACTGAGGCTTCCTCGGACCTTCCCTTGTAAATTAATTGGCTCTCCTCTCCGGGAAAGTCTAGTAATGAAGTAGATGTCTTCTACTTCAATGCGCAGGGGCATATGATCAATCATAAAAGTGTTGGGCGTGGAGCCTAATCATCTTATTTATTCAGAGGTATCACTGCATTGGACCCCAGTTCGTAATGTGGCGGCAACACCGCCTATAATATTTGCGCTTCAAGGGGGTCCAGGGGGCGGTGGCTGCGACCTTTGGGAGCCCCCCCCCCGGCAGGGGATCAGGGCAGCACCCCCAAAGCTAAAAATAGATGTAAAATTGCCTTGTAAAATGTTGTAATTTCGTAGTCAATCTAGGTTGTTCATTAGGTGGAGATCTGACGGTAGAAGTTATGTTTAATTTAGGGTTTTTTGCCCTAGAAGGCAACCCCTCGCTATATATGAGGGAATTGTATTGCGTCTATGTAGATCTGTATTCTGAGTGAGAAAGAGAGAGGAGATTGTGTGACAGTGAAGAGGGTATTACAGCGGATCTGCTGTAGGTTGTATCTCTTTAGTTTGATGGATAATATAAAAGGAAGGACTGGCTGCTTCTCCATGGACGTAGCCTAAATTGGGTGAACCACGTATATCTGTGTCTCTCTTATTTTATGTGTTTTTTGTGTTTATATTTTTGTAGTATTGTTTATGTGTTCCATTGCTATGTAATATATAATTATCTAACAACTGGTATCAGATCTGAAGGTCTATTTGGCTGATAAACTCGCAAGAGAGAAGGGTTCCTCATTCGAGTGGGAGAAATGGCAGAAGATGGTAGGTTTAGGGTCGAAAAATTTAACGGCAAAAACTACCAGCTGTGGAAGATGCAGATGGAATATTATCTGTATCAGAAAGATCTGTACCTACCATTAAGTGGAAATACAAAGAAGTTGACAAGTATGATAGACACATAATGGGATGTTCTCGACAGAAAGGCACTTGGAACAATATGGTTGTGTCTAGCGGTGTCAGTAGCCTTTAATATTTCAAAGGAAACGACAACGGAGGGTTTAATGTTGGCATTGGCCAACCATATGAAAAACCCTCAGCCTCAAATAAGGTATTTCTTATGAAGCGTTTATTTAATAGGAAGATTTCAGAAGGTGGATCTGTTGTTGATAATTTAAATGAATTTAGTACAGTTACTAGTCAGTTAAGTTCTCTAGGGGTAACTTTTGATGATGAAGTTAGGGTTTTTTTATTTCTATGCTCATTGCTAGAAAGTTAAAATGGTTTAGTTATGGCCATTAGTAACTCTGTCTCTGGACCTAGTACTATAAAGTTTGATGATGTTGTCGGTGCAATTCTTAGCGAGGAAATGCGACGAAAAAGCTCCGGTGAGACATCAGGTAATGCTTTGATTGTAGAGACTAGGGGAAGAAAAATGGAAAGAGGAAAGAGCCCAAGATATCACAGTAAGTCAAGGAAAGGAAGATCCAAGTCCAGATCGGGGATAGTGTGCTAGAAATGCGGGAAGAAAGGACACCTAAAGAAAGACTGCAAGTCTCGGAAGGGAAAAGAAGGAGACACGCAGCAAGAAAACAATCATGAAGTGAATGTGACAGGTGATGTGTTGCAAGATGCTTTGATTCTTTCATTAGAAAATATTATTGATGCCTGGGTGGTAGATTCAAGGGCCTCATTCCATGCCACACCTGATAGAAAAAAATTTCATGATTATGTTCAAGGAGATTTTGGACAGGTTCTATTGGGTGATGATAAACCCTGTAAAATCATTGGAATGTGTATAGTTTTCATAAAACAACAAAATGGAAATCAATGGCTATTGAAGGAGTTAAGGCATGTTCCAAATCTGAAGAAAAATCTAATTTCAACAAGGCAGTTGGGAGGTGAAGGATGTGTAACTAATTTTACAGATAAAACCTAGAAGGTCACTAAAGGATCCCTGGTAATAGCAAAAGGAGAAAAGGTTGGTACGTTGTATTTATGCAATGTTATTTCTAATTCTGTTAATGCTTTAACCTCTACAGGAGAAGATATGACATTGTGGCATCATAGGCTTCAGCACATGAGTGAGAAGGGGATGCAAATCCTTCACTCAAGAAATTTTTTGCCAAGTTTGAAGCATGTTGATTTAAAATTTTGTGAGAATTGTGTTTATGGAAAACAAAAGAGAGTCAGATTCCTTAGAGTTGGGAAAGAAAAGAAGAGCGAAAAATTAGAGCTTGTGCATACAAATGTATGGGGACCTACTCAAGTATCATCTCTCGATGGCTCTCATTATTATGTTACTTTTATTGATGATGCAACTAGAAAAACTTGGATTTATTGTATACATAATAGATTTGATGCATTTGATACTTTCAAGAAATGGAAAGCTTTGGTTGAAAATGAGACAGGAAAAAGGTTGAAGTTTCTCAGATCAGACAATGGAGGTGAATATTGCAGCAAAGAGTTTCATAGGTATTGTTTAGAGAATGGAATTCGCAGAGAGAAGACAGTTCTAGGAACACCACAAGAAAATGGTGTGTTAGAAAGGATGAACAGGACAATCATGGAGCGTGCAAGGTGCATGAGATTGCATGCAGGATTTCCTTTACAATTTTGGGCAGATGTTGTAGATACTGTTGTTTATCTAATAAACAGAGGGCCTTCAAGTTCCTTGGATGGTAGTATTCTAGAGGAGGAATGGACAGGTAAAAAGGTAAACTACTCATTTTTATAGACTTTTGGTTGTGAAGCCTTTGTCCACATTAATAAATAAAATAGAACAAAGCTTGAGGCAAAATCAAAGAAATGTACCTTTATTGGATACGGTGTTAATGATTTTGGTTATCGCTTTTATGACTATGAAAAACATAAAATCAATAGGAGCAGAGATGTCATATTTAATGAAAAGGTATTTTATAAGGATCAGCTGCAGGAAAAGAAATAGGAAAAAGAAAACATAGAATACACAGTGCTTGATGAGATCACAGAAAAAGTGAAGGTGTTTGAAAATCATAATGATCAACAACAAGAAAAAATACAACAACCACAATAACAAGAAGCACTTCAAACACCTGAAAGTGGTGTTAGAAGATCTACCAGGATAAGTAGACCCCCTAAACGATACTCTCCTTCATTATATTATGTATTATTGACTAATTCTAGTGAACCAAAATGCTATGAAGAAGCAGTTCAAGTAGAAACCAGGAAGAAGTGGGAGAAAGCCATGAAAGAAGAGATGGACTCCTTAGCACATAACTAGACATGGGACTTAGTCAGGTTGTCTGCGGGTAAAACTACATTGCAGAATAAATGGGTTTACAGGTTAAAGGAAGAAGATGGAGGTAGGAAAAGGTATAAAGCTAGACTTGTGGTGAAGGGGTTTGCATAGAAAAAGGGTATAGACTTTGATGAGATATTTTCTCTCGTTGTTAAAATGACTTCAATCATAACTATTTTAAGTCTAGTAGCAACTGAAGATTTGCATCTTGAGCAGTTACATGTAAAGACAACCTTTCTCCATGGGGATTTGGAGAAAGAGATATATATGCAGTAACCACAAGGATATGAGGTAAAATGGAAGGAGAAACTAGTGTGTAGGTTGAATAACATCTTGTATGGATTAAATAGGCTCCAAGGTAGTGGTATCTAAAATTTGACAGGTTTCTGTCTGAACAAGGTTATACTAGATGTCACTCTGATCATTGTGTCTATCTCAAAAGGAAAAATGATGGTAGCTAAATTATATTATTATTATATGTAGATGGCATGCTTGTTGTAGGTTCTAACATGCAGGAAATAACTGTGCTCAAAAGAAAATTAGCAAATCCATTTGCAATGAAGGATTTGGGTGCTGCAAAACAAATCCTTGGTATGAGAATAACTAGAGACGGGAAGAATCAAAAATTAACATTATCTCAGAGTGAGTACATACAAAAGGTGTTGAAGGTTTAATATGTAGAATGAAAAACCAATTAGTATACCTTTGGCTAGCCATTTCAAACTAAGGAAATGTGTCCCAAGTGTTATAGACATTTTTGTGCCTTACAGCATAGAGCATGAAATTTCAATAATCTAAGGGATCCAAAGTCCCTAAACATGTTGTTCTTACCCTTAGAGGAACAAGGTCAGCAAACCACAGCACTGCAAATCAGTTCTCCACTGAAAAACACTCAAAAACAGGTCAATTTTGGATCAAAGCAGCTGCTCCACTAGGCATCTGCGCTGAAAGTCAAAAGCTCTGTGGTGTACCTACGCTGCATAGCAAGTGCAACAAAGGCTACCTACGCTGGGCGTACTTTGACAGGTGGAGGAATCTTTTCTCAATGTGCCAGTGCCCAGGAAGCTTCCAAAATGACACTTGGATCAGAAGATTCGCCTAATGATGAGTTAAGAGCTTCTAAAACTCCAAGTGGAAGGTAGAAACTCCGAGTGAAGGACTGAAGAACAACTGGAGTTGAAGAGGACAACAAGTCACACATCAAGCTGACTTATCTTCACTCCAAAACTCTATATAAGGATCTCATCCCATGGGATCTGGAGGGCGGAATTCGGTGCAAAGAATTGCTGTTGGTTTACAGTTGAGAGTATTGGGTGATTGCTTGAGGGAGGTGAAGAAGAGATTTCTCTCCGTCGGGAAGGTGATGCTGGATTGGACCTTTCATGGTTGTATCACTGCCTGAACCTTACTTCCATATATTAATAAAGCATTTGAGGTTCTTCTATTCGCATGTGTTTCAATGATGTATTGTCTTACTTGCGTATTTGATTTATGCTAATCCTTGAATCAGTTATGAATGCATGCTTCTTGTAGTTTCCTTTCTTTGTCTTGTTTGCAGGAACTCGTGTGGCTGGGCCCGTGAAAAGACTTGGAGCTGGGAGCAAGCGGCAAATAGAGGAGATTGGATCGACCATTTGCGCAAGACATCGGTAAGTGGATCTCTTCCTTTTATCCCTTGCATGTCATAAAGAAGTAACTTTAGATAGCTTTGCTTTCAGCTGTTGCTAAGGAACTGTCACCCTTAGAGTGGGTTAGGGTCATTCCGAGTTGGATACTTTCCCCCACAACAGACTGGCGACTCCGCTGGGGATCGTGTCTTGTTGGTAGCTTGTGTTTCTTGCTGTTCATTTCTTAAACAAAGGGAGTACCGAATCGAACTGCATTCGAGTCCTTCGAATGCAAAGTAGAGGGCAGCTACTCTAGCCCAGTGCTGGGCATGTTTATGATTTGAAGAGCTGGTCCACAAGGACTCTTTTTAGCTCTTTGTGATAGTGTTCATCTTCCTTTAATCATCCTCTAGTGTATACTTGACTGATAGCCTCTGATTTGGCCAAAAACCATTGATTTTTGAGCAAACTGTGACCCGGAATCTGAGAGAGACGAGAGTTGTCTCTTCAGTGCAGCTGCAGCAAAGGCTACCTAAGCTGCAACGCAGGTCCCGAAGGGGCTACCTGCGCTGCATGTCAGATTGACAGTGCAGCACCTGCGCTGATCCAGTTTTTCCTTGTGCAACTGGGATTCCCCACTGTCTGTTGCCCAGTTTTCAGTATTGTTTTTGCAGCCTGTTGTCAACCTGTATACCCAGCTGAAACTCCCTTTCTTTGCCTCCATTCCGCCTCAGTTGTATGAAGAAACTGTGATTGTTATTATTGTATTTCTTGCTTTCATTCAAAGTTTCCCGTAGCGAAAGTGAACTAGTCTTGCTATAACCTCTTGGATCTAGACCTGTGAGAAAGTGTCGTTGTGATTCTAAGAGCTAGTTTATTGTTGTTCATAGCTGCTTGAGCATTTGCTTTCGTTATATGGTTCGAATTTCAGTATTTCTTGTGTTGAAACGAGTGAATCTTAAGGTGTTCTTTTGATTATTGGACAAAACTTGTTTGCTTTCGCTTGAAATTGAATTCGAAATTATACAACAGCTTTTTTTTTTTAATACATCAACATTAAGGAAGAAGAAAAGAAATACTTGCATTGTGCATGTGCATTTTGACAGTTTGCATGTCGATTTAGGAAAGGTGCATCAGTGTGTGCTCTATGATCTGTTTGAAAAGATGATGTCTTTCTTTTCCTTCAGTAGTTAAGATTTTCATAAGTTGAAAGAATTGAAAAAGCTTGCTTATCATTCTTAGACTGCATTTAGGAGTTGTATCATACATCACGTGGTGATCCATAAAGGCAAACTGCTAAGCAAGATCAACCTAAAAAGAACTGAATTTATCTAACAACGCTTTGAAACATAACGAAACACAGTAGAGGTCTAGGTAGAGACGTGAACCGGCGTCGTTAAACATAGTGACTGTCGATCTCTACGAAGGTGGGTGATTCCTCCTGAGGGACGATAGCACTAATACGGATTTGTGCTCCCGCGTACCGTCGCGTATATTGGGAGACCCCTATAGGAACAAAGCCTTTATCCATAGGAAGCCATGTCGGCCGCCCTACTGATCGCGATGCAGTGAACACAGCATTCACGAAGATCGACCACTCGTACCGTAAAACGTATTCTGTGGTTTCGCGAAAGGTTTGGCACACCCTCTGCCTAGAACTCCAGAGTAGTTTCTTTTGGCCTTTTTCAAACTCTATAACTGAAAAAGTCCATCCGAGCATTTGTCACTTCGGGCTCGTTAATACATCGAAGGAGACTAGAGTCATCTTTAGCTTTTTCTCGACTCTTAAAAAGTGAAAAAGCAAGTTGTGTCTAAAGCGTCGTCATATAAAATTCATTTTAAACGGAACATAATCACCTCCTATTCCTGCGTTGATCTTCGAAGTTAGTCTTTTGGCATCGTAAGTTCTTGTAGAATCGCTAAGAAATCTTTTGGATAGACTAGATATGTCTGAACAACCGTCGACATCTAGGACTGTTTCGTCTGACACAGCAGCAGCAGAACCCCCTGCTGCTACTCCAACGATGTTCGCTGGTATACCATCTATCCCGACAAATTGTCAACAACAAGCCGGAGTCCAATCAGGGACGACAATATGGTTAGTTCCTATTTCTTCATCCGGATTATCATCTGGTACTTCTTATGTTGAAACTCAACAAATTGATCCAATGTGTCTTCAAAGGCCAATTTATCCTTTAAGTACTGGATTTCCACCATGTGGAGGGCAGTATGCTCTTTCATTGTTCCCTCCTAGAGAACAACCATATGAGAGTTTACAACAAGGATCAGGTCAAACTGGAATTACATCCAGTGGTTGGGTACCAATACTGCCTCAACGATCAGGAGTTGCATGTTCAATGCAACCAGTACACCCTGAGTCGAATATTCCCACCACACCTGCTATGGCGAATGCGTCGCAAGTACAAGCGCTACCTGTTGTAATACAACAACCTCTTGTCTCAGCGGCTCAATCACAATCTCAGGGTAGTGCCTCCTTATCTGGAGCGACTCAGGCTCAAACAAGTACTGTGACTCCTAATCTTGGTCAATAATCCAGTATTGGTGAACAGCAAATGGTCCAACAACCAGAGCTGTTTCAATCTCAACAGCCGCCATTCCAGCAATCATATCAAGGACCTAAGCAACAAGTCTTTGTAAGTAATGGGCAACCATGCTATAATGGTTATGCCCATCAACTTTGTCAAAGTTGTCAGCATTATGCTGGTCTGCAAAGACCCATTGCTCAGGCGATACCATCTTATCCTGGATATGCTTCGCCTAACCTGAACCAACAGTTGCCCTTTGTAGCAACTCTAGAATTGCCAGATCTAAACCGGCTGACGAATGATCCAATTGCTTATGCCCCTTGGTGGCCAGCGATTCCGCATAAACTTCCATCGGACATTCCTAAATTCAATGGAAATCCAGGTGAAGACCCGTCGAATCACGTCATGACTTTTCATCTGTGGTGTTCATCGAACACTCTAAACGATGATTCGATAAGACTTCGCCTCTTCCAGAGGACATTGACAGGTCCAGCGGCTAAATGGTACATTGAATTGCCAAGAGCCTCTTTCGACAATTTCAGCTCCTTAGCCACGACTTTCTTAACCCATTTTCAATTACCGATAAGGTATGAAACGGGAACAGAACTCCTTACTAACTTCAAACAGACAACGGCCACTCACATATCTGATCATATACATGAGTGGCGACGTCATCGTAGGATGGTGAAAACTTACGTTCCCGATCAGCTGTTAGCTGAATGGTTTATAAAGTCGTTACTTCCGGCTATAACGGAAGATGTGGACAAGGGGGGAGTCGTAACAGAGGAGCAGGTCATTGCTCGTGCTCAATATCTGGACTTAGTATATACTCAGTCTGGCACGCTCTACGACAAAATACCTGACGCCCCCAGACCTGAATTTTCAATTCCTCCCCCTCCTAAATCGAATACTGACTCTCACGCCAGTAATGGCGTGACTGGCAAACACAAAATTTCTAGTCAAAATGCAAATGAGGAACTTCTTGCCTCAGAAGTAAATGCCATGTCGACCGACAAGGGCAAACAACTGAAGCAACCAGGGGGCAAGAAGAAAAAGAAAAGGAAAGGGAGACCCCCGACAGGGTGTCATATATGCGATGAGGATCATTGGACGAAAGATTGTCCACATATAGCTGAAGTTAAGAAACTCTTCAAGAGTTCAAAAACCCCAGCAGTATTGACTGATCCGTTTCCTAATCCAAGACAAAATCTGGTTGCTAATCAAAATGCTTCCCGATCCCAAGTGCTTATGTTGTCCACCTCAAAGCAGCAGAATAATGCTTTGACAAGGAATAAAGATTACAGGAATCCAAAGCAGTTGAACAACAAGGCAAATAAACAACCTAGTAGTTCAACAACAACTTTGACCAAAGTTGTGCCACCCGTCGTTCCTAAACCAATGATAAAGTCGCCAAAGGGAGTAGTACACAAATCGACGTTTAATCCTCATGAAAAAATAACACAGGATTATAATATAATAGAGGACCTGGCCCAATCGTCGTCCGCTATGTCGACACTTGAGGTAGTGCAAAATTGCACCTCCCAAGAGCAAGCTTTATTATCAGCCATAGGTGGGATTGGCCCAATGGATTCCAATCTTGTGGCCTTTGATCATAAAGGATATGACCCTCAGATACCAGCTCAACTAGCTTTCCTTATTCAAGTGAAAGCCCTCAACAAAACTGTTCATCGAACAATTATTGATGAGGGGGCATCTACATGTCTTATGTCGATGAGTTGCTGGAAAAATTTAGGCTCACCACCCTTGTCAAAATCGTCAACGACATTAAAAGCATTTGATGGACGATCATACACTCCATACGGGATTTTAAGTAACTTGCAAGTTGAACTGGGGGGCAAAACAGTAGAAGTTGATGTGGAAGTAATCGACGGAAACCTCGATTACAACATCCTACTGGGAAGGCCTTGGATATATGCCATGGCTGCAGTTGTGTCGACCTACTTCAGGAGGATTGTATTTCCTTTTCAAGGAAAAATTATAGTCGTCGACCAACAAACATTTCTCCCCAACAGTTCTCAAGTTATGGGAAGCAGCACAATGATCCATGAAAGTAATCAATCACTCCAAAATATTGGAGTAGGTCTCCTAAAAGACCCTGCCTTAATGGGTACTTTTGCCCTACCACCTGAAAATAATCTGGCGGAAGTGGCCACAGTGGAAACCTACAATATGAAGTCTTCTATATCTAATGGATTCGGAAGATTCCTAAACATTTTGTCAGCATGGATCATCGCCCTAATGGAAATACTGTAAATACAGTGGGCTCCGAGGACGGTTCTTATCTTGTGTCAACCTCGTTAAAAAATGAAACAAGGAATCATGAGGATAGTTCTTTTACTATGTCAACCTCATTAAAAAATGAAACAAATCCCCTTTTCAAAATTCAAAGGTAAACCTTCATTCCAACCACCAAGTTGAATGCAATGAAGCTTGGGGGGCACCCTCCTTTGACATGCGTTATTATGATGTTGGGGGCATGCAAATAACCGAGCAGTTTTAACGCGGAAATTCATGCTCGTTAAAAAATAAACATAAGCATGTGAGCAAGCTTTCCCCAGAGTTCAAGCTCATCCAGAAAAAACGAACCGGTAAATAACCATTTGAGACCGTAAATTCATCAGCCATAAAAGCCTTGGTCGTGTTTGTGCACCGTCACCTCCACTTTTCATTTGGCCGATCATTCACATCCACTTGATTGTTTACCTATTTTGAGGAACAGCTGCGAAGAGTGATCCCACCTAGCCATCCTTGTAATACTGCCGTGATTGGAAAATTCCAACCTGTACCTAGAATCTGCTGCTATCCCTGTATATCACTCGTTCCTCAAAATACGAGTCTTCTTTGAGCTCTTTTCACTGACTCGTAAAAAATGAAAAGTTTGCTGAGTTTTGGCCTCCCAGCTCGTTAAAAGGACCGGAAGAGCTATCCCTCCTCTAGATTTTAATCTTTTTGGACCTGAGGGATTATTGCACAAAAAGATCGAGCGCTTGTCTAGTTCGGCTCGATAAAGCTATCGAACATTCATCCCTTCTGTATTGTTTTATACTTTTTCGGACTTAAGGGATTAGATGACAAAAAAGGACCCCTGGAGTCTACTTTATGTACACTTTTCAGACTCTCTAAAAATGAAAAGGACCGAGTTGTCTTTGTCGCTGGGCTCGTTAAAAATATTAGATAGCGACAAACTTGTCTTTAGACGAGAACGAGTTTCCCTATCGCTAGGCTCGTTAAAACATAGCGATGGGCTTGCCCGAAGGGCAGGTTATAGAACAAGCATATGTTATCCTCCTCAAGCTTGACAAAAATAAAGAGGTACTGGTCAGAAATGACTGGGGAAAAATTGGGAGAACCTCAAAGCTTAATGGTAGCAAGTCGCTCTTGAACATGACACTTTTGCCTCCGTAAATATCGGGTTGGGTTATTATCATTCACCGGTCCCTTCACCATGGTCTCGCCATACCATCCATACCTGGGGTAATGCTACCGATCCATCACATCAGTGTCGTTATATGTTCAAGAGATGTCATTCAGAAAGTGTCAACCGGGTCCCATCCACTACCGTACATCATCTTTCATCCTTCCATGACCTCCACCCTGAATCATATTTCACAGATCGTTTTCACCATCATCACTAGCTCCGTTCCGTGTCACTGATGTGGGATTCATTAAGACCCTCCTTTGACGGATCACTTCTTGTCGACATCAGCTCATTATCCAAGAAGTTGATCTAGGAACACCCCCTTAGTACTTTGAAGCTTGCATGCCTCAATGGCAAGTTTCTCACTCCCGCCGATAGGTACACATTAATGACCTTCGACCAGGAGACTTTGCGTGGTGTTCGACGTCAGATCCTATATTCACACCACGTGAATTGTGCTGCAGTACCTTGAGGGTCATCATCATTATCGGTGATTCCTCTCGCGCTTGTTAACAGTTTACATTATCGACTGGTAATCAAGCGATGTCTTTCCATGTTCGACTTCAAGAAATTCTCACATGGATCGACTTGTACTAGAGTGAAGATCGGACAAGTTTGAAGACCCCGGATCTAGTTTCATCCATCCGGGCTGCGATATATATTCAGGAGATAAAAACATAGACATGTGCAGCAGATGATCATCCTACTAAAAGGATGATAATTAAAAGCAGAGAATTATCAGTCTATTATCAGACGATCGTCTGTTTATGTACAGTAAATGTATTTATAAAAGCTGAGCATGGGAAATGCCCGCATCAGCTAGATCATGAAAAGAAAGTATGAAAAGATAATATATTGTATTGTATTTTGTTACAGGTCACCTCCCGACGATTGAATGAACTTCGGATCCTCCTAATAAAGCATTTCACCCGATAAACGACCTCATACTTTAGGGGGCAACTGTTATAGACATTTTTGTGCCTTACAGCATAGAGCATGAAATTTCAATAATCTAAGGGATCCAAAGTCCCTAAACATGTTGTTCTTACCCTTAGAGGAACAAGGTCAGCAAACCACAGCACTGCAAATCAGTTCTCCACTGAAAAACACTCAAAAACAGGTCAATTTTGGATCAAAGCAATTGCTCCACTAGGCATCTGCGCTGAAATTCAAAAGCTCTGTGGTGTACCTGCGCTGCATAGCAAGTGCAACAAAGGCTACCTGCGCTGGGCGTACTTTGACATGTGGAGGAATCTTTTCTCAATGTGCCAGTGCCCAGGAAGCTTCCAAAATGACACTTGGATCAGAAGATTCGCCTAATGATGAGTTAAGAGCTTCTAAAACTCCAAGTGGAAGGTAGAAACTCCGAGTGAAGGACTGAAGAACAACTGGAGTTGAAGAGGACAACAAGTCACACATCAAGTTGACTTATCTTCACTCCAAAACTCTATATAAGGATCTCATCCCATGGGATCTGGAGGGCGGAATTCGGTGCAAAGAATTGTTGTTGGTTTACAGTTGAGAGTATTGGGTGATTGCTTGAGGGAGGTGAAGAAGAGATTTCTCTCCGTCGGGAAGGTGATGCTGGATTGGACCTTTCATGGTTGTATCACCGCCTGAACCTTACTTCCATATATTAATAAAGCATTTGAGGTTCTTCTATTCGCATGTGTTTCAATGATGTATTGTCTTACTTGCGTATTTGATTTATGCTAATCCTTGAATCAGTTATGAATGCATGCTTCTTGTAGTTTCCTTTCTTTGTCTTGTTTGCAGGATCTCGTGTGGCTGGGCCCGTGAAAAGACTTGGAGCTAGGAGCAAGCGGCAAATAGAGGAGATTGGATCGACCATTTGCGCAAGACATCGGTAAGTGGATCTCTTCCTTTTATCCCTTGCATGTCATAAAGAAGTAACTTTAGATAGCTTTGCTTTCAGCTGTTGCTAAGGAACTGTCACCCTTAGAGTGGGTTAGGGTCATTCCGAGTTGGATACTTTCCCCCACAACACCAAGACTCGGGAAGAAATGGATTATATGTCTAAAGTTCCATATGCATCAGCAGTTGGAAGCTTAATGTATGCAATGGTCTGCACAAGGCCTGATATTGCACATGCAGTGGGAGTTGTAAGCAGGTACATTAAAAATCCAGGAAAAGAACATTGGATGGCAGTGAAGTGGATTCTCAAGTATTTGAGAGGTACCACAAATCAAGCATTATTCTTTGGTGGTTCAAACATTTCTCTACAGGGATATGTTGATGCAGATATGGCGGGTGATAGAGATAACAGGAGGAGCACCACAAGGTATGTGTTACTGTAGGTGGAACAACTGTGAGTTGGGTCTCAAAACTATAAAGTGTTGTTTCACTCTCAACAACAGATGCTGAGTATGTTGTTGCTACAGAGGCTAGTAAATAAATGATTTGGTTACAAAGGTTTCTGGATGAATTGGGTAAGAAGCAAGAGTTGGGCAGGTTATACAGTGACAGCCAGAGTGCAATACGTCTTGCAAATAACTCTGCATTTCATTCCAAGACAAAACATATATAGCTCAAGTATCATTTCATACGGTCAATGTTGGAAGATGGATAGTTGAAGCTGGAAAAGATACACATTAGCCAAAATCCTGTAGATATGTTAACAAAAGTTGTAACCAAGGAGACACTGAGATATTGCTCGATTTCAATTGGTCTTTAAGTAAGATGATGAAGATGAGAAACAGCCAGGTCCAAAGTGTAGTCATTGTCCAGCAAATGAAGCAGAGTGGAGTTGCTATAATCAGTCTCCAAGTGGGATATTGTTGGGTGTGGAGCCTGATTATCTTCTTTATTCAGACGTATCACCGCATTGGACCCTAGTTTCTAATGTGGTGGCAACGTTGCCCGTAATATTTGTGTTGCAAGGGGGGTCCACAGGGGGGCAGCTACAATATTTGGGAGCCCCCCCGGCGGGGGATCGGGGGCAGTGCCCCCAAAGCTAAAAATAGATGTAAAATTGCCTTGTAAAATTTTGTAATTTCATAGTCAATCTGGGTCGTTCATTAGGCGAAGATCTAACGGTAGAAGTCATGTTTAATTTAAGGTTTTTTGCCCTAGAAGGTAACCCCTCACTATATATGAGGGAATTGTATTGCATCTATGTAGATCTATATTTTGAGTGAGAAAAAGAGAGGAGATTGTGTGAGAGCGAAGAGGGTATTACAGCGGATTTGTTGTAGGTTGTATCTCTTTAGTTTTTTGGATAATATAAAAGGAAGGACTAGTTGTTTCTCTGTGGACGTAGCCCAAATTGGGTGAACCACGTATATCTATGTCTCTCTTGTTTTATGTGTTTTCTGTGTTTATATTTATGTAGTATTTTTTATGTGTTCCATTGTTCTGTAATATATAATTCTCTAACAAAAAACATCTTCTTCTGGATCCTAGTAATTCACGAGCATTTATAGCAAACTTGTGTTGGTTTTCATATTTGGCATTTTGAAAATTTTCAACAATCCACATCCTCTTAGTGCATCCAGTGCTAATAGATCATTCATCACTTCATTATCTACTGCACTATGCTCTCTTTCCTTCCATGTAACAGTCATCCTGTAATTCAAGCATTCTTATCCATTAAAATCCTTGATTAATTTTTTTCATTACACACATGTGGGTTTGCTTCATACGTAGTTGTGTACAGGGCTTACTAATACGTGACTTTGATATGCCCAACCCACGTATGCACAGAGTAAAATCTAAAAACAAAATTCCTACAGTAAAATTCTTGAAAAAATATTTGAAATGTACAAAAATTCATTAAGGAATCAAATTAGGAGATTACCTGGAAGTTTGGGAGCTGTTCTGGTTGAGAAATTGGGTGGGTTGTGGTTGTCTATTTTTTCTCTAGAGATCTTGCACTCAATTGTCTAAAACAAAAATGTAGCTTGGTAAGTCAAAAGATCTATTTATAACTTGTAGTTTCAAAAACTTTTAAAAACCCACTTTTGCAAAGTTTATGTTTTATTTTTAATTTTATAAACTTTGTGACCTTTTAGCTTTGAGTGATGGGATAGGTTGTCTTTCAGGTTAAATTGAATACTTTTAGACGTTTTCTACCACTTTGATTCCATGATCGTTGACCCATCATGGCAGGTATCATTTTCGTCATTGGCATATAGGTTAGGGAAGATCACTTTTTCCATTGCATTATGCATTCTAACCTCCATACTGCGATATGTTGCCATAGGGTCGACCCCATTGTGTTATGATTCTTAAACCATTTTCACTCGCCGACTTATAAAATCATGATATGATGGTAGAACTATCCTTTACATGTGCTTCCTAGTTAGATCCTCGCTAGCATATGTTTCCCATAATACAAAGATTGAGTAAGCTCAGGAGTCCTCTTTAGTCCCGCCATGACTTTTGCAATGAAGCTTCATTCTCCTTCTTCTTTGTTATCTTTCTGGCTTTATACCTTAGAGGCTCCCACATGTTGAGTTGTACTGCTGCATTGCATGTTGACTATTTGTACCTTTTGACCTTAATATGGCTTCACTTGGACTCGTGTGTAAGCCACTTTTTTACCATTTATTTCTGCAAAATCAACCTTGCAATCTATTAGCCTCTGCAACTTGACACCTTATTTCCATGGAAAGAACATTCCTTTGAGTGTCATTGACTAGTTTCGTCACCTTGCATTGAACATAGGAATGTTCCCCTCCCAGGAACTAGCACATCTGTATTTGGACACTCATTCTTTCCACTGTACCATAGGCATTGTTTTATTCCTTTTCGAGATTTCTAAATATGAAAAAGACAAAAAATATATATATATTCCAAAAAAAAATAGCAGGAACAAAACTTTACTTCCATAATTTATGGCAACAAGAATCATTTGTGTCACCCTTGAACAAAGCACTCAAAATAAGTCTTTCCTCCATCGGGATGGGCTTTAGTTTGACTTAAGAGATCCATAACCTTGTCATTGAGTCAGTACTCCTTTGATTGGTTATCTCTTCCATTCATATGGATAGTTTGGTTATGCCTCCTGCATGACAAACTTATACAAAGCTATCATATGCTACCATATAGTCACATTTGAGTCGTGATTTTGTTCAAGGGAAGTAAACCTAAGTCGGCCTTTTTGCGGTGTCCCTTAACTCATTTTCATTCGGCCATACCTGGTCTGTCAAAGTTATGTTCAGTATCATATCAACTATTTGGTCCTTTGCTCGTGTTGGTTAAGAAGGTCTCCATTGAATTCTTGCTAGTGGGTCTGCTCTTATCGACTTTGACAAATTGCTTTGAGAGTAGGCCTAGAGCCGCACCCTGGCCCTATTTCAATCATTGATAGGTGACCTTGTGCTCAACTTTGAACATTATCATGGGTCTTTGACTGAGTGGTTTCCCTTGTGTTCGACGTCAACTTACACTATCACACATTGGGGTTTGTGCAATACCTTGGTTTCCATTTGACCCTATTGGTGGATTCCTTCCTCTGTGTCAGCTTTAATTATTGGTTGGTGTTGGGCCACTAATTTGTCATTATTAATATCACTTTTTAATGTCTATTTCATCCATTTCTACCATTCTTTATCGCGTCATTTATCATAATTTATCATATAATTCCATTTTATAATTATTTATGCTCTTATGGATAAATACTATTTTTCTCTTTTATTCTTAATAAATTGATGATTATTGTGCATGATTTTACCAATGATGATTTATTAATGAATTTGTTGTAACGTCACTCACGATTTTAGCCTCCAAGATCTTTTGTAGATTTCAAATTTGATCTCAAGCTCATAAATAAATATTCCAACTCAGAAATTCGATGGAATAAGAAGTGATAGTTTTGCATTGGACGTTTCAGACAAATGAAGGAGAATATCGAAAATCTGAAACATGGGTTTTGTCCAGAATGAACCGAATTAGTTTTTCAATGAGCAGTTTTCCAAAATTCAGTCTATACTAAGAGAAACAAAAGGTTCTTCGAAGATGGTTTTCTCAGATTTGTTGTTGCATCCATTTTCCAAATTCTTCTAGTTGCAATACCAAATTCGACTTGCTCATGCTGAATGTTGATGGAAAGATCTTTCAGATATTATCTTACTAATCAATTTGTTTTGTACAATCCAAATTTGTAATGGAAATCAGTTTGTAATCAGCTTTTTTGTAACTTCCCTTTGCTCTCTGTGCATTTAAATGAAAACATAGATCAAAGAGAGGAGGAGAATTAGAGGATAATTGGGAGATAATTAGGAGATAGGAGATGGACAATTGATAGATAGGATGTAGGAGAAGAGATAAGAGATGAGAGATGATAGGATGAACAATTGTTGAATTTGAGGCAAAGCTAAGAGCTTCATATGCTGTAATTATTTCTTTCATATGTTTTAGTGAAGGAATTTATCCATTGAGTTCTACATCCGTTATTTGTAATCTGATCTGAGTTACTTCTCAAGGCGAAAATGATCCAGGTGGATGTTGGTGGCCACCCACCTATCCCATTTGGACCCCCACAACTGTTTCTTTCAGCTTTTTCAGTTTCCTAAATTGTAGCACAGTTTACTATTTTTAGCAGTTTTTCGGGTCCTGAACTTCCGGAGCCGTTTTGAGGCCCTAAACGACGTTTTTTTGGGATTCTGGGGCAACATGGGTCCATGGACCCATGTTGCCTCCCAAAGTGGTAGTACTCGGATAGATCTTTCTAACGAGCTATCGTACGCGTCAAACGGAGATCGTATGCCAAAGTTACGACCCCGGGAAATTGATGTACCAATTTACCCAAACGGGGCCCACAATTTGGCGTTTCATCTTCTAGGGTTAGGTTTCGGGATGTGAAGGGTTTTCCATTGTTTCTCAACAATAAATAGGCCTTCGAGCCTCATTGTAACTCAGTTCGGAACAGTTCAGAGGCATGTAGCCGCACATCTCTTCTCAGAGATAGCTACCATCGCCCTAGCTGGTTTATTTCCATTTCTGGTTGTAAGCATATTTCAGTATTTTACAGTAATGAAATGAAGTATTATTTCCGCTGCATCTCTGTTTTTATGGTTATCGCATCTCTGTATTCATGGTTATCTCTGTAATCTATTGCGTTCCTGTCTAAATCCGGATCAGTGGTATCAGAGCGGTCTGCTTTTTCTCTGTTTTTCTTTGCATGTCCCCAACGAGGTCGGGATATAAGGAGTTAGGGCTTGAACTGGTCGAACCTTTGCAAGACCAGCCTCGAAAATCCTGACGGCCTCCCATGGCGGATCAGAAGAAAGACGAGGGGGCAGGAGATCCTATCAAAATCTTGCTCGAAGAAGCACTCGAGCGGCAAAGGAACGCGATGATGGATAGCTTTGCGCAGATCCTTTAGCGGCTACCCAGAGGCGACGCATCGGCTTCCAACAGCGACTCTGGAAATGCCACACCTTTCAAGGTACAAGTTAATTTTGAAATCCCCATCTTCGAGGGTCAAATAGATGCAGATGCCGTAGATAAATGGTTAAATCTGCTGGATGGGTATTTTTCTGTTCACGAATTTTCAAGTCGGGAAAAGATTATTTTCGCTCTTCTCAAAGCAGCCCCCCACGTCAAGGACTGGTGGGAAACCTACTGCGAGCAGAAGGATGAAAGCACAGGCTCCCTATTTTCAGCCGCACCCACTTGGAATGACTTCCGGGATGCCATCAAGGAGCAGTACTATCCTGTCGGAAGCTATGAGGACAAATATATCAAATGGACCACACTGCGGCAGGGACGAGACCAAGATGTGCCGGAGTTCACAAACATTTTTCATACCCTTCACACACAGTTGGGTATCAAAGATTCTGAGCTGCATCTGGTACTCAAATACCGTGGCTGCCTGCACAAATACATCCAGGAAGAGATGGTGTTCTTGAACATCTCCTCACTCGGCACAGCATACCGATACGCTGTCAAAATCGAGCAAAAGTTCAAACAGAAGAAGCGAGACTTTGGATCTGCAAATCCGAAGCCCAAAGGACAAAGCCAAGGCGGGGTGACCCAAGACAACCCGTCGAAGCCGCAAGAAAAGAACAACACCATGAAGCCGAAGAAGGACACAGGAAAGTGGTGTGAGTTCCACAAGAGTCCCACTCATAACACAAGTGAGTGTCGGACCAAGCAGTCGCTGGTGGCCGAGTTGAAGGCTTCCAAATCAGATGCATGTTCCGATCCTGAGCCAGAACCCGACAAGGGGAATGGCAAAGGGAAGCAGATCATTGATGCAGATCCCAGTGCCACTGTTGCCACCGCCAAGATCAAGAAAAATGAGCCCGAAGATCCAGAGGAGGGGGAGCGTCTTTTCCACTCACAGATGTGGGTGAAGGGTTCACCGCTGCGATTCATTGTCGACAGTGGTAGCCAAAAGAACCTGGTTTCAGCAGAGGTCGTGAAGCGGTTGGGCCTACCAACTACACCACACCCACAACCGTACAGTATCGGGTGGCTTCATGAAGGACGAGATCTCAAAGTTCGCCAGCAGTGTCGCCTTCCCTACAGCATCAAGCCCTTCACAGACGAGGTATTGTGTGATGTTACACCTCTGGATGTTTGTGATGTATTATTAGGCCAGCCATACTTGTGGAGGCGACATGCTGTGTATGAGTCCAGGCCTCGTGCTGTCATTATTTCTTTGAATAATTCATTATACAGGATATCGGAGGTAGCCCCACCTACCGCCACATCTTTGATCACTACCAAAAAAGGCAGCAAGCTCATCTCCCAGACCAGGAAATTCATCTGTATGGTTCACTCTGAAAGTAAGGGGAAGATCGTTGCTACATCCATGACCACTGCAAAGGGTTCCTCCATGCAGCAGCAGCAGCAAAGGGATACGGTCATGACAAAACACAGGAACAACTTCTCCTCACCCACATGGGTACCACACAAGTTTCAGGTGGGCAACAAAGTCTGGTTGCATCGACAGAAAGAACGCCTTACCAGAACCCATCAGAAGCTCAGATCACTCCAACATGGTCCTTACAGCAGTACCAAGGCTATGGGGAACAATGCTTTGGAGCACATCATTCCGCCATTCCTTCGCCTGCACCAAATGTTCAATGTGGACCATCGTCGACCATGCTTCCCACCATCACTGGACACATCAGAGATTGCAGGGCAAGTTCAGCAGATGGAGGAACTCAACGCAATGGGGACCATTGCTTCCTAAGGGGGGAGGAATGATCCAGGTGGATGTTGGTGGCCACCCACCTATCCCATTTGGACCCCCACAACTGTTTCTTTCAGCTTTTTCAGTTTCCTAAATTGTAGCACAGTTTACTATTTTTAGCAGTTTTTCGGGTCCTGAACTTCCGGAGCCGTTTTGAGGCCCTAAACGACGTTTTTTTGGGATTCTGGGGCAACATGGGTCCATGGACCCATGTTGCCTCCCAAAGTGGTAGTACTCGGATAGATCTTTCTAACGAGCTATCGTACGCGTCAAACGGAGATCGTATGCCAAAGTTACGACCCCGGGAAATTGATGTACCAATTTACCCAAACGGGGCCCACAATTTGGCGTTTCATCTTCTAGGGTTAGGTTTCAGGATGTGAAGGGTTTTCCATTGTTTCTCAACAATAAATAGGCCTTCGAGCCTCATTGTAACTCAGTTCGGAACAGTTCAGAGGCATGTAGCCGCACATCTCTTCTCAGAGATAGCTACCATCGCCCTAGCTGGTTTATTTCCATTTCTGGTTGTAAGCATATTTCAGTATTTTACAGTAATGAAATGAAGTATTATTTCCGCTGCATCTCTGTTTTTATGGTTATCGCATCTCTGTATTCATGGTTATCTCTGTAATCTATTGCGTTCCTGTCTAAATCCGGATCAGAAAATGAGTCTTGGGTATTTGGGTCCACTACCTTGGATGAGGTGTTGCCTTGAACATCTACAATAGTTTAGTTGTGTGCTTGTTTCTTTGAATTTCAATCATTGTTCTTTGAAGTAAATTTCCTTTCTTTTAACTAATTTGTTGTTTGCTGCATTTTTCAGATTTGTTATTTCATCCAATTTCTAGATTTCATTTAATTTGTTGCTCTAGATTAGCATTTGAATTTTTTTGAGTGAAATAGATTAAATTTCCAATTCAGCAATGTGTGATTTCATTTAGCAATGATTCAAGTTGTGTGATTAGCATAATTGTTTTTCCTGTCATTTACTTTCTTCTTTTTAATTTTAGTTTTATTATTCAAGTCTTACATTTTATTTCTTGTTAAATGAGCTTGATAGTATAACCCAATCATATAGAACCATTGTTAGCTATTGGTATGGTTATGCATATATTTTTCCAATTTCCTTGAAATAAAAAGACGCTCCTCGGGTTGATAATTAATGTCTAGGTGATTAGTTGTTTTATTTATCTATTAAGCAATTAATTTTACCCAACAGTTGGTTCAGAGGGTTTTTTTCGTGTGCTAGCCACATCTTGTGTATTCTGTAAACGTTCTTCGGTATGGTTACTTCATCTTTCTTCATCTGATTCCTTCCAAATTATTGGCCTGTGGGTTACACTCGCACTGGATTGATGTGGGATGCCTTAATGCCTTCCTTCCAGTAGATGTTTTCCCATCGACTCCAACTCACTGCTCTGGGAATAAGGTCTAGAGTCCCTTTTTAGTACCTTATGGTTTGCATTCATTAGTGGGAGACTCCTTCACTATCGACGATGAGAATACATCAATGTCTCCTAATTGATAGATTCTCTCAATTGTTCGACTTCAACTCATTTATTCCCACTTGTTAGATTGTATTGGGGTACCTTGACTCTCATCATCATTATCAGTGAGTTGTCTCGTGTTTTTTAACAGTATGCATCAATGACCTGTAATCAAACAATTTCTCAGATGGTCGACTTCAACTCATTTATTCCCATAGTGTAGAAATGTACCATAGCGGTCGGTGAAGAACTCGAGTTGCATCAACATTTCTTGGTTCACTTGTCAGTTCCTCTAGTTTGCTGTCGGTCACACCATCCACCTTATATGTTGCAGTTCATCACAACAACATCTTATATGTTGGCACTGAGTTTCATGTAGTACCATTATTCCTCTTTTTGACTTGGTACTTTGAGGATCATCTATGTGACTTCAGTGATCAGATATCTACTTCAACATCATTGATCAATTCTTTTATATGTGATATTGTGACATGATATGTACTTTTGCGACTATTATCAGATGACCCACTATGTATTTCTCAGTTTCCTTTATACGTTTATATATTTTGGATCTGCTCTACACTTGATACGTAGACATGCTTTACTATCTATGAGCATGGGTATGCTCGCCTCAGACATGAGCTTTCTTTCTGATCTCTTCCACTGGTTTGGCAAGTTCGAATCTGGTGATCTACTCCCAAGTCCTCTCATGATTCTTTTTATACACTTAAAACATTTTGGCCATCATATACCCCTTCTGACCTCATATATTAGGGCACGTCTGTTATAACATCATTTATCACCCTTATATACTTGATGCTCTGAGCCATGGCCTTGGGCAACTCTTTCCCTTTAGAATTGGTCCATTTACTAAAAAACATTATACTAAATTCCATATGCGACTCTGCCCTTCAAAGAGCGCGTGTACACGCAAGTCCAACTATACCCAACCTGCATATATGATTTAAAATATGAAGAAAATATAAAATCCCTATTTTATGGGCGAGGCTTACAGGTTACACCGGAAGCCTACCCACGAGAGCATGTGGCCTAACTATTTCCCAATTGAAAAAAATGTTTTGAGGTGATATAAATACACCTCATGGGGAAGGCCTAAGGGGAGAGAAATATAGGATATTGATATTATATCCAATTGGTCCTTGATCAAGTATGATTTATCCCTATGCCTCCTGCACTCCCAACTATAGGAAACCCTTGCTTCATCATAGAGATGTCCATCTCCTTTATATGGCATCAATGTGTATGCATTTGAAAGAGGATTGTTAAGGCTTGGGCTGGACAGATCCGAAGGAAGGTTTCGCTTGGAGCCGTGGACGAATCATGTTTTATTCTTCCACATTATTTTGCAGTCATCAATAAAGAAGCTCTATCTTGTTCCTAATGTTATGATATTAATACTTTAATTCATGTTATAATCTAATGATGTATGATTTCATGTTTTATATCTATATTCTTATATGATCTAACATTTATATCTTGAACATGATTTGAACTACTGCTAGTATATATGCTTTTCTTGAATGAGTTGCAAGTTTTGAAGCATTGGAGGAAGCAGAGGGTTTGGATCCTACGAGAAAAACCTCAAACGTAGGACCTTTTGGTACTATCTCTTCTTCCCATTTTAGTAGTTTAAGCATTAGGACTGCTTCTTTGCTTGCCTCTTGTTGGCGTATGCCCTTCGATCTATTGGGGTTCTCAACCCAAACCCTATGGTGTATTATTCCCGTAACAGACTGTAACCGTACATTTAATTTTAATCTATAAGTTAGACTACAACCACTTAATATATAGGTTATACTACAACCATTTAATCTATATGTTAGACTACAATCATTTAATCTATCAACTAACACAACCACATTAGTAAATGTGGTTGGTATAGGCCAAATACATCATTGTGGTTGATAAAAAAAATTTCTAGATTGTGAATTTAAGTTGTTTAAAATAAGTTTTTGAGTACATAAATAGATTCAACGCCCAAAGAAACATTTGGAACACTCATATCTATACATCACTGAAACTTAAGATTCCAAGAAATTCTCAATTTCAATACAAATTAACTAGAATATTTGCAAAAAAAAGGTCAAACAAAAACCAGAACAATTACAAATAAAGAAACAAAAATGCCCAACAATTAGACTACATTCTTGTCCTCTCTTCATTGTAACATCTATTTCTCATAAAGCTAAGCATGCCCATAAATGCTCTCTTGCAAACTTTAGCATGTTTGTAGATTCTTTAGCTATAACTTTTTGTCGTTGAAAAAACGAGAGCCACATTTCACAAATTAATTTTTAATAGATTTAAGAGAGGAGCATACTTATGAAACTAAAAAAAGATTGACAAACTTCTCATATTGTCCATTAGATCATCTATTAGACGAAGAATATTCCCTGACTTGAAATCTTGACCATTCATTTTATTGAAAATATAAATTCCTCTAGCCCAATTCTAATATAAACCACGCCTTTGGCATAATTAGACTACAATCATTTAATATATAATCTATAAGTTAGCCATTTAATCTATAAGTTAGACTACAATACATATTAAACAACTACACTAAATGTTAAACTATATGTTTATACACTGAATTGATAAGTTAAACTACACAATAGACTATAAGTTTATACACTAAATAAGTTAGACTACATAATAAACTACACCACATGTTGAACTATAAGTTTATACACTACATCTGTAAGTTAGACTACACTACATGTTACTTATAAGTTTATAAGACTACACTACATGTTAAATTATAAGTTTAATCTATAATTTAGTCTACAACCAATTAATCTATAAGTTAGACTACACTACAACCAATTAATCTACATTGTAAGTCTAATTTGACTACACTACAACCAATTAATCTACACTACAACACTACAAATAAGTTTAATCTATAAGTTAGACTACAATTGTTGGATAATTGGCATTGCCTGGATGGCCAGTGGCCTAGTGAAGGCATCTGCAAGTGTGTTGGAATTGATGACAACAATCATGCTGGGGAGATGTGTTGGGTAGTTGGCATCACCTAACTATTGGCAAGAGTGTTGACATTGATGTCAACCAGACTAGCTTGGATGCTTGTCGCAATAGATGTTGGCAGTAATGGCCCAAGAGGGTTCTCATGGTAGCTGCAGGCTTCACGAAGAAAATCATCACAATAGAATTCTTATTGGAGAAGCCATCGAATGATGATTACAGTGATGGGCTAGATGGAATTCCATGGTAGCTACAAACTTCATGCAAAGGATCACCTTGGTGGCTGTGAGTTCAACTATTCGAAGAGTCAAGGAGAAAAAGAGTGGTAGAGAGTTTGGATCCATCTTACAAGTAGAAGATGGGCTCAAAGACTACATCGGACCCTCTCCATTGGAAAGTGCTCTCGAAGTTCTTTCTAACGATATGCTGAAGTCCAGAAATGGATTCCTAGTTCAAAAGTTATGGTCTGCCGATGATTAGGGACTTGAATTTCTAAGAAGGCTGGAATATCGAAGGTCCAACATATCGAATATTGGAAGATCAGAGGTCAAAACATTGGCACATTGACGATAGAAGGTCAACATATCGGTGCATTAGCGATTGAAGGTCAGTGTATTAGTGCATCAGTGATCAGAGGTTAGCGTATCGGCGCATCAGGAGATCGAAACCCCGAATATCGATGTATCGACACATTGGAATGTCGGAGGTTGTCATATCAGCGATATCTGAATATCGAAGGTGCGATACATTGGAGAAGGTTGTATCAGCGGTTGGAGGATATCGAAATCTTGGAGATCGGTGTATCGGAATATCGACATATCAAAGATCACAATATCAAAACTTTCTCAAGTGAGGAACCTTTAAAATATTGCGATATTGATAAGTTCCAAGCGTCAAGGAATGCCAAAAGAGAATCAACAAAGGATTTCAATGAAAAACCAAGGTTGATGGGTCCTCCTCTTTCTCCTCTAGTAGGACACATGGCAGCATGTGATTGGCTCCGATAAGGACACATGGAAACATTTGATTGGCTCCGATAAGGACAAGTGGCAACTGACATTAGCATGACATGGTAGTACGACAAGACATGTAGTAGGCATATTCAACCTTATTGGGTAGGCTAATGGGCCAGAACCGAGTGACATGTGTCGCCACTAAGGAGTCGCCATGTGGAGTGATGGCGTCATATTGGAAGTCGGAAATCAGAGGTTGAAGACATTGGAACTTTAGAACAATTGGAGTTTGGAAAAGTTCCAATACAGAGGGCTTCCGATAATGGGCTAGCACATGGTCATGAGAGGTCAAAGAACCAAGGGCACAGAGTTTTTGATAAAGGGAGAATGGCCATTGGTAGGAGTTGAAATTTTAGCACCTTAATGCTAAATGACAAGTCACAGGCATTGATCCTATGGTGAGAAGCATAGTAAGGGCTAAGTATAAGGAGCTCGGAAATCAGAGGATTAGGACATCAATACTTTATTACAGTTGGTTATTGAAAAGTTCCAATGGAGGGAGCTTTCGATATTGGGTAGGCTCTTGGTCATGTAAATCCATAGAGCCAAGTGCACAGAGCGTAGCAAAGGAAGATTGGCCCCGAAAGGAACATTGCATTATTGTGAAGTTGCAATGTGGAATTTCTCTGATAACACAATACAAAGAGTTAAAGATGTATGGGACGACAACTGCGAAGTTGAATGCGGCAACAGAGGAGTTGGTCTCAGGAGTAATGGCGAGTATCAAAGATTGCTAGGTCAAGGCAGCAAGGACCACTATCTTAAAGAAAGAGTGTTGGGTCTACCTTGAGGTGAGACAAGCCATCTCTATGCTCCGATGCATGTCTTCAGTGAGTTAAATGAATGTATGGGACTCATGAAGGAGTGTGCAGGTCATCTGAGAATTAATTTCTCAACATGGAGCTCCACGCAGTAAGGCGATGAAGGACTACAAGGCCGATCACTGTTTCTTCACTATGACAAGAAACATACTGGAGACGCAACAATGACAAGGAAGGCCATGCCTAAGTACAGTTAGGAAGCCAAATGATAGGTGGCAGAGTCTACCCTGTGCACAAAGACTTAGTGATAGGAGAGTTGTTCACAGAGAGGACTGTGCCTGGTTGGAGTGTGTAGGTGGCCTGAGAATTCATTCTCACTATGGAGAAACTATCATTTGCCCATTCTCATGTTTAATGCAGTGGCAGAGACCAAGGCAGACACAACAACAAAATGGAAGAGCCATGCCAAGGTACACTCGCGTTGTGTGAATACAGAACAAAGTGGCAACATTTATCGGGGGGCACCAGAGGAACAAAAGCTAGGATCTCAAATGAGCAAAGTGGGGGAAAGAATCATAATAGCCAGAAAGCTAAGCTGAAAAGATTTGAGTGTGTGCACTGCTATGTAAGGCTGAGTGAGAGCGTGTTCTACAGAGAGAGGTTGAGAGTGCCTACGTAGAGGTAAGAGACCTCGAGAGATGTGCTGTTGTGTGTAAGGCGAAAGTTTCCTGTGCTTTGTGTGAGAAAGGTTGTAGTTTCCTATGCTATGTGTAAGGTGGAAGTTGCCTGCGCTGCTATGAGTAAGGTCGAAGGTGCCTGTGCTGTGTGAGAAAGGTCGTAGGTGCTTGTGCAGAGAAAAAAGGTCGAGAGATGAGTACATGCTAATGAAGAGCAGATAACAGAGAGCTGCATGGACTGTGATGAGTGACTATTGTTGAGCAGATCAGTAGGCTACTGCAGAGTGAGCAGAGTGGGCTGAGAACAGAGCTGATACTAGGCAGAGTGGCTGCCAAATTACAGAAAACACTGAGTTCCAATTTGAGTGTGGGTTGGAGCCTACATGCAAGAAGTTGGTGCTTCCATCTCTAGTGGGTGCTTGAGAAGACTTGGGGGTTGGTGCATCCTATAATTTGGTGCTTGCATAAATCCAAGGCGGTGCAAGTTGATGCTTAGAAGAAATCCGTGAAGTTGGTGCTTCACATGGTGCTTTTGGTAAGCTAGACAGGGATCTACAAAAAGAGGGAGTTGGTGCTTTCTGTTAGTGGGTGTTAGCAAACAATCAAAGAGGTTGGTGCCTCTTAACAAGTTGGTTCTTGCTAACCAAAGGGGGTCGATGCCTCCTGTGAGTGGGTGTTCACAAACAAACAAATGTAATTAAGTAGGTGCTTAACTTACGTCATAAACAAATAACAAATTTGGTGGTTTTTCCCCTCTAGGTTTCCACATGAAAAACATTGTGTCAAATGGATGCTGCTCATGTGGTTGTTGTTTGAACTTGTGGGTCTGAAATGTTGTTGGTTCACTGTTTTTGTGAATGTATGCTCTTACAAGTAAAAGAATATAAGAAGGGACTTTAAGCATAACAAGAAAAAGAACAGAGCTTCTTAATTACTGATTCACCCCCCCCAGCAAATCCTTATTTCAATATCAACCAATTATAATCTATAAGTTAAACTACAACTAATTATATAATCTATAAGTTAGACTACATCAAATTAATCTAAGTTAGACTATAGCCAATTATAATCTATAGGTTAAACTCCAACTAATTATATAATCTATAAGTTAGGCTACAACTAATTAATCTAATCTATAAATTAGACTATACTACTACCAATTAATTAACCTAGACCACAACAAATCTATAAGTTAGACTATACTACAACCAATTAATTAACCTATAAGTCTATAATTTAGATTACACTACAAGTTAGACTACACTACAACCAATTAATTAACTTTTAGACTTGTTATCACCCCAAGAAACTCTCCTAGGTTGTAGCTCAGAGATGCTCGGGAACATACGAGTTCAACTTATTGTTGCAAATGGATGAATGGAGGGAATGATGCTTGTTCAAGCCAAATAACCACTTCTACTTTTCTTAACTATAGACATGCGTGAACACCCCCAGACTACAAGGATTTAGACCACCAATTACTCACAGTTTAAGGATTGGGTGAATATGGAGAATACTGAGCACACCAGCAGATGCACAAGACCATGTGATGGCCGGCTGCAACCAGTAAAGGATTCTACAAATCTAATTCCCTATGCACAGACAGTATGACAACTCTCTGGCACTAGGTGAAAAGAAACCTGAATATCTCATTCACAGATACATACATGACATTAACACAGAGATAGGATGACAACTTCTCTAATGCTAAACATCAAGAGCTCAGAAATACAACATATCAGGCACAACTTATAATAGAAGAAGGATGAAAAGTGAGCAATTAATATCAAAAGAAGCTTGCATTAGTTGAAAATGAAGATGAGACGTTACAAGTATCAAAATAGTTACAGTCTCTAGAAGTTGAACCTTACATCAAAACATCAACCATCAACCCTAATTACATCTTGTCTCTGGGTATATATAGAGTTTCAATACAAAGGCACTCGGCCATTCTAAGTATGGAGGGGTCATAATTGACCACCAACTGCATTTAGTTTCCTGTTGGAACTTCTGAGTGCGTTTGCTTGCTGTAGTGGATGAATTTGATCTTTTCAGGTGCTCTCTCGTCCTCTTGGGCAGTTGGAGTGTCGTATAGGATGAAGCTTCATAACTGTCAAATGTAGCTATCTGTTCGTGCTTTGTTCTTTTCCTCCTCGGCCATACTGTCTGTTGAATGTGGTTGTTGAGGAACAAATGCAGCTGGTACTGGTGAGACGGTTGTCTTCGTCCTTCGGGTGCACAAAATGGTCAGAGGACGTGGATTGTGTGGCGATTGTACAAGCAGGACGGAGGAGCTGGATTGGCCGTTGGATCGGGAGGATAGATGGCAGGGATGAATTAACGGGGGTTATCGAAGGAGGCGGGAGTTGATGACCGTGAGCCATTGGATCTCTAGTGGGCAGATCCAATGGTCGTTGGGCAGCGGAAACGTGCAGACGTTAACGGACAGGAATATGGGTTTGGGCAGTAAGCGGTTTTGATCGCACCGCTGTTGATCGTCGGACGGTAAAAGGACAATGAAGCGCAATCCCATTCAAAGTGTGACGCATGGCAGTGGGGGAGAGGGGAAAACCACCCTCCATCTCGCGTTAACGTGTCGTTACTTTGTGGACGCGGGGAGAGCGAATGGCGTCTGATCGCGGTGGAGATGATCAGACGACGAGGATTTGAGGGCGTAAATTACTGCGACACGAGCCATTAGATCAGGAAACAAAGATCGACGACGGAGGTTACGAGTGAAGGTATTGTGAAGGCGCACAGTCGTATGGGCGCAGGTTTACGGGGTATGGGCTTTAGCACTCGGGGCTTAAGAGCCAGGGCCTTTTATATGGTTTTTTAACCAAAAATCACGGGAAACGGAGATGAAGGGAGGGTTAGAGAGGTAAAGGGAGAAGGTGAGGGCAACCATTATAAACCTTCTTCGAGCACAACCAAGGACCAAGTTTGCCTCCAGCTTTATAAAATCAATGTTATATAGCGGAGCTAACACTGGCTCCTTTTGGGGATGAGACCCTCCCTATGAGGTCTCAAGAACTGCATACCAATGCCTTACCTGTGAAAACCAGATTAGCAAAATTTCCTAGTGTTCCATTAGGCATGGAGTCTAACTGAGTTTACACTAAAACTGATAAAAAGACATATTTACAATTTTAAGGCCTGAAGACCTTAAACAAAATAAATTTTCAAAAATCGGTCGTTAACGAGGCCATCAAAAATTGTCTCCCCTTCCATACTTTGCAGTATGAAATTATTGTTCCCTTGGATCTGAGAAATGATAAAAGGCCCTGCCTATAAAGCATCAAATTTCCCATGGTTTCCTTTCTTCTCTTTCAGTGCATCCCACTTAAGAACCAAGTCTCCAACCTGAAAATTGTCTGTTTTTGTCCTCCTGTCAAAAGCTTCTTTAATTTTCTTTTGATGTGCTACAGAATTCTCAACCAGTTGTTCTCTGATTTGATGTACCTCTGCTAAATTAGTGATCCTTCTTGCCATGTCTTCTTCCTCATTCTGCTCTTCTTGCAAGAACTTTTCCACAGGGAGGGTTAATTGAATTGGGAATACATCCTCAGTGCCATATACCAGCTTGAATGGAGAATTCCCTGTGGATTTCTTGGTGGTTACTCTATTAGCCCATAGCGCATACTTGAGCTTAGAATCCCAATTCTTTTTGTTGTCTTCCAACAGCTTTTTAATTATCCTTATTAGGCTCTTGTTGGAAGATTCTGCTAAGACCATTTCCTTGAGGGTAGTATGAGGTGGAATGAACCAGCTTAATGCCCATTGAGTCACACATGTCCACCAATTATTTTGCCCTAAAGGCTGCCGCATTGTCTGTAACTAGTTTAAGAGGACAACCAAACCTAGTGAAGGTATTCTCTGCTAAGAACATGACCACATGGTGATCAGCCTTTTTGGTAGGGATGGCCTCAATCCATTTAGTGAAGTAATCTATGGCTACTAATATCCATCTGTGTTGGCCACTGGAATGCGGATTTATTTCTCCAATGAAATCCAAGCCCCACTGCTGAAAAGGGCCACTAGCATGTATGGGTTTTAAGGGCAGGGACTTCAAGTGCTGCTTTCCTTCAAATCTTTGGCACCTGTCACAAGATTTAACAAATGAAAAGACATCAGAAAATAAGGTGGGCCAATAGTACCCAGCTCTAAGGATTTTGTGGGCTTTAGTTTTCCAATAATGATGTCCTCCACATAAGCTGGAATGAAACTGTTGCATCACTTCCACTAATTGTTCTGTGTCCAGACACCTCAAGAGAATTCTAGAGGGGTCCCTCCAGTAGAGCATATTTTCATGAATGCAATATTTAGCTGCCCTGAGCTTAATAGTTTTGGCTTGGCTTGAACTAAGGCCTAGAGGAACTTCTAGCTTTAGCAAGAATTGAGCTATTGTAGAGTACCATTCACAAGAAGCTATATTTTCTGCCAATGATTGATTCACCCTAGTTCAACTGTTTCTTCTGCTGCCTGACTATCTTCTGAATTTATGCTTATCAAATTAATGTCTAATATTTTGAAATTTTCCTCAGCCATTAGCCTAGCAAGGCCCTGGCCTCTGACAAGATTGGTGGGCTTCAGTTCTATGTTAAATTCAATAAGCTTTGCAATCCATTTAGCCCTTCTTCCATCAACATCAGGTTGTGTTAAGACATCCTTTATTGAAGCAGAGGGTACATATGCAATTACCTTGGAGTGCAGAATGTAAATTCTGAAAGCTTTCAAAGATTTTATAAGAGCATATGCCTATTTTTCAATGATATCATACCTCAGCTCAGCATCCCTTAAGGTTTTGCTGAAAAATGCCACTAGATGCTTTGAGCCTTCCTCATCTGCTTGCATTAAAACTGCTACAAGGGTGTCATCAGAGGCAAATGAAAATATATGGAATTCCTTGCTGTAATCTGGGCTAATTAAAGTAGGAGCTTCCATAATATCCCTTTTGATGGCTTCAAAAGTTTTTCTTGCTGCATTAGTCCATTTGATTTCCGACCCCTTTTTCAATATGGAGGTAATGTGTTTTACAAGTTCTGCAAAATTTGGAATAAACCTCCTTACAAAATTTATCTTTCCCAGAAAGGACTGGATATCCTTTTTCGATCTCGGGACAGACAAGGTCTGTATTGCTCTTACTCTTTCTAGGTCAATTTTGACACCTACAGCGGAAACAACATGTCCTAACAACTTGCCTTATTCTAAAGAAAACTGTGACTTTTTAGGATTGATTGAAATCCCAAACCTTCTGCACTTCAGGAACACTTTCTTCAAGTGTTGCAAATGGTCTTGATGGCTGTTGGAGTACACCGTTATATCATCAAGGTAGACAAGGATGAACTTATCCTTCTCTCCTACAAATGCTATATCCATAACTCTCTGAAAGGTGGCTCCAGCATTCATCAACCCAAAAGGCATCTTGGAATACATAAAAGTGCCCCAAGTGGTGAATGCAGTCTTCTCTTGATCATTTGGATGTACAACAACCTGGTTATACCCTGAAAATCCATCCAGGAAAGACATCGCTTCGGCTCCTAAGACTTTCTGCAGCAAATGCTCCATGATTTCTCCACTTTTCTTCCTCACCACCACCAAATTGGCTACCCATTTTGAATATCTGAGAGGGACTATGATTTTGGCAACCAGTAACTTCTTTATTTCCTTTTTAATCAGCGGGAGGAGCAAAGGATTTATTGGTCTCAGTTTCTGCTTGAAAGGGATGGTGTCTTTCTCTAAAGGGATTTTATGCTGGATGATCTTTTCGTCATATGTTTTTAGGTCACTATATTCCCAGGTAAAGAAATCAGTAAATTGCTTCATTAAATTGCAGTACTCATAACTCTGGCAGCAAATAGATAAGTGGACAGATTTATATATCTTGGATGATCTATACTCCCTATATTATGCCTATGGACTGCAGGTTGGTCTTTTTTTTGAGCAGCCTTATAAGGGACATCATTCTGGTCAAACAACCTTTCTAAGGGGACTAGACCTTTAGGTATATGATTGCTAGGCAGTTGGACAATGCTATCTTTGCCAATTTTGTTCTTTAGCTGGGATTGGGGGTTTTCTTCCAAGGCTTCGTTCTCTTGGTCAATTTGCATTTTAGAGCGTTCATCAATGACTTGCAAAAACCTATTCACTTCGTCATCATCTTCAAAAACTTTCCAATGCTGGACATTATTAGGCAAGGATGGCCTATATTTCATCTGGACTTCATAAACTAGCCTAGGAGGCATGGGAGGGATAAACATGCTAGCAGATACAGCAAGGGAATCAATAAGCTAATTTCTGACTCTAGGGATATATGAGATATAAAAACTATCAAAAGAATCTTTAAGTCTCCATGCCTCATCTCTATATGCTTTCAGCCTTGGGTGCTTTGCTTGGAACGTTTTGTTCACTTGCTGAGTGATAAGATCAGCATCTCCAAACACCTTTATGTTTCTGATTTCTCTGTCTTTCGCTGTGTTAAGGCCTAATATCAGAGCTTCATACTTTGCTATATTGTTGGTGACTTGGAAAGCCAGCTTAAAAGACAAATATGTGCTTTCTTGTTTTGGAGATATCAACACCACCCCTGCACCTGCAGTTTCCTTGGAACATGCTCCATCAAAGAACATCTCCCAAACCTGACTTCCTTTCTCTCCCTCGGCCTAAACTATTGATTTCTTGAGTTGCAATGAGGCCTTCTGAGATTCTTCAATTTGGAGGAGACATGCTCCAAAATCGGTGTCCACAGCATAAATGGGATGATTAGAAGGATTCTTCTCATCACTAATGATGTAGGCCAACTATGCTTCTCTGTATAATCTCCTGCTTTCCCCTCCAAAAACTGGAACAATGGCATAGGACAAGTCATTTTGTGATGTCCCACCTAGTCTCTTAATCCACCCTCTGGATAGCAGCATGCCAAACTTGGGAGGGACATCTGCTACCACAATATCCATAATCATACTCTTCATGGGTAGCTGAGTTAGGGTAACGGCTAGGTCTTTGATTAATCCTAGGCCTTTTACCTTTCTTGAATTAAATGAGAATAAATCATGATATGGTCTAGTGATATCAAGGCCTAACTCTTCCATGACAGCTCTAGGCATCAAATTGTGGCTGGCCCCTGTGTCTAGCAGGCAGTTATGGAGGGTCTTGTCATGAATGGTCAGGAATACATAAAATGATGGCGAACTAGTATAGGCTTTCTAAAAACTTCACTCTTTGCAAGTTCTATCAGAGGCACATATATTTTTAACTTTTGAACTTCTGATTCAAAACTAAAAGGGGAAGGGGACTTGTCAGGACCTCTTACCTCTTGAGCTGGTGCTTTAAGGATGACTGGATCAGCTGCTGGTCGTTTCTGTCTGATTTTCTGTTGCTTTGTTGGGGCAGCAACTCTTTGGGCAGGGTTCTCCTTAACATTGTTTCCTTTTGACCTCAGAGTATATCTTTGTTGCTCATCAGTCTGTAGAACAACCTCTCTGTCCCACTCTTGACTTGTTTGACCCTGGAGTAATGATTCTTCATAGGCAGCCAGTGTCAAAAAGGCAGCATTGCCTTTATCTTCCATGCATTGAATTTCATCCTCTTCTTCAAACTGCTCCTCTTCCATGACTACGTTCTGGAAGGGAGCCTTCACTCTTTTTTCTTTATTGGCCTCTTTACCCCTTTGAATGATCTGCGCTTGCTCATTTACTCTTTTGAATGGATTGGGGTTTCTTGGAGCAAATGTGTTGGGAAGCCTTGCCTTTCCAGAGCTCTGCTCAACCTTTAGCTTAGATATCTCAGCAGCCAATGACTCTATCATTTTGGTCATTTTGTCTAATTTAGGTTCTAAATATGAAGCAGAGAAAGAAGAAGCCTCACCTCTCTGCCTCCTTCTATCAGCATGACTTTTGAGCTTTTTCTGCGGCCATGATATTAGATTCCACTTCTAAAGCCGCATCCTGCATTTAAGCTAGAGTGGCACATCTTCTTTCTCTCAAAAGTAGGAAAAAATTAGAGTCAAAAGCATTGGCATAGGTGAGTTTGGAAGAGGTGGGGGTAGGCTTTACTTCAGCTGGTATCTTACTATACATACGGTTAAATCTTTTATTAAAATCAGGCAATGATTCCCCATTATCCCTCTTGAGGTTTCCAAACTCTGTATGGTAATAGAGCAGGTATTTCTTATCTCCCCAATGCTTCAAGAATACATCGTCTAAGGCTTCAATGTCTATTATGGACCTAGGGGCTAGTTCTCTGAACCACTTTCTAGCCTCACCATCAAGGCTTTGGACAAACACTCTCATCCACACATCATCTTCACTGATATCAAGGTTATCAACATAACTATAAAAAGACTCAAGGTGTTCTTCAGCTGTTACTCCCTCTGTACCAATGAACTTGGGCATGTATTTCTGGTATTCTCTTGCAGGCATGGCATTTAAAGGAACAGGCAAGACGAGGGGTCCATACCTAGTAGCCATGATTCTTTCCATCTTTGTGGGTGCTTGCTTGCCTGCCATGACTGGGGTAGGTGGAAGGATACTGGCGGTTTGAACAGTAGGGAGCAATGAAATGGATGACATAAACAAAGGAGTATGAGGGACTATATGGGAGGCTTTCTTTGGACTGAGATCCAAAGGTGAACTGGATGAACAAGGAGCTTTATGAATCTCTGAAGGTATTTCTTCACTAATAATGTTAGGCTCTATATCTTCAAACTGTATATTCTCAGCTATAATATTCTCCTGCAGAGATACACAAGATTTCTTAGGCTTACCTGATCCTGATGCTCCTTTCTATGATGTTTTTCTCTGCTTAACAATATTCTCAGGGTCAGGCACTGGGTCAGCTGGTGATTTCTGAGGATTTCTCTAGGTATGCCTCACAAACTGAGCTAGAAATGCAATGTGGAGTTGCCAAAGGTTGGTTCTCCAGTAAAGTCACCAGATAGATGATTACAACCAGAAATGTGTCCAGACTTTGTCTATCATTAAAGCTGGAACAATGTCGTTCTCCCAGGGAAGCTGAGTTTCAATCTCCTCTCCCCAGCAACAGTGCCAATTAATGTTATCACCCCAAGAAACTCTCCTAGGTTGTAGCTCGTAGATGCTCGGGAACATACGAGTTCAACTTATTGTTGCAAATGGATGAATGGAGGGAATGATGCTTGTTCAAGCCAGATAACCACTTCTACTTTGCTTAACTCCAGACATGTGTGAACACCCCCATACTACAAGGCTTTAGACCACCAATTACTCACAGTTTAAGGATTGGGTGAATATGGAGAATACTGACCACACCAGCAGATGCACAAGACCATGTGATGGCCGACTGCAACCAGTAAAGAAGTCTGCAAATCTAATTCCCTATGCACAGACAGGATGATAGCTCTCTGGCACTAGGTGAAAAGAAACCTGAATATCTCATTCACTGATACATACAGTTCTTTAACACAGAGATAGGATGATAGCTTCTTTAATGCTAAACATCAAGAGCTCATAAATACAACATATCAGGCACAACTTAGAATAGAAGAAGGATGAAAAGCGAGCAATTAACAACAAAAGAAGCTTGTATTAGCTGAAAATGAAGACGAGATGTTGCAAGTATCAAAATATTTACAGTCTCCAGAAGTTGAACCTTACATCAAAACATCAACCATCAACCCTGATTACATCTTGTCTTTGGGTATATATAGAGATTCAATACAAAGGCACTTGGCCATTCTAAGTATGGAGGGGTCATAATTGACCACCAACTGCATTTAGTTGCCTGTTGGAACTTCTGAGTGCATTTGCTTGCTGTAGTGGATGAATATGATCTTTTCAGGTGCTCTGCCATGCTCTTGGGCAGTTGGAGTGCTGTATAGGATGAAGCTCCATAACTGTTAAATGTAGCTATCTGTTCGTGCTTCGTCCTTTTCATCCTCGGCCATACTGTCTGTTGAATGTGGTTGTTGAGGAACAAATGCAGCTGGTACTGGTGAGACAATTGTCTTCGTCCTTCGGGTGCACGGAATGGTCAGGGGACGTGGATTGTGTGGCGATTGTACAAGCAGGACGGAGGAGCTGGACTGGCTGTTGGATCAGGAGGATAGACAACGGGGATGAATTAACGGGGATATCGGAGGAGGCGGGAGCGGGATGATCGTGAGCCGTTGGATCTCTAGCGGGCAGATCCAACAGTCGTCGGGCGGCGGAAACGTGTGGATGTTAACGAGCGGGAATATGGGTTTGGGTGGTAAGCGGTTTTGATCGCACCGCTGTTGATCGTTGGGCGGTAAACGGACAATGAAGCACGATCCCATTCAGAGTGTGACACGTGGCGGCGGGGGAGAGGGGAAAACTACCCTCCATCGCGCGTTAACGTGCTGTTACTTTGTGGACACGGGGAGAGTGAATGCCGTTCGATCGCGGCGGAGATGATCGGATGGCGAGGATTTGAGCGCGTAAATTATTGCGACATGAGTCGTTAGATTAGGAAACAGAGATCAATGGCGGAGGTTGCGAGTGAAGGCTTTGTGAAGGCGCGCGGTTGTATGGACACGGGTTTACGGGGTATGGGCTTTAATGCTCGGGGTTTAAGAGCCAGGGCCTTTTATATGGTTTTTTAACCAAAAAGCAAGGGAAACAGAGATGAAGGGAGGGTTAGAGAGGTAAAGGGAGAAGGTGAGGGCAACCATTATAAACCTTCTTCGAGCACAACCCAGGACCAAGTTTTCCTCCAACTTTAGAAAATCAATGTTATATAGCGGAGCTAACAAGACTTACTACAACCAATTAATTAACCCATAAGTCTATAAATTAGACTACACTACAACCAATTAATTAACTTACAGACTGGGTGGGTTGGGCAATGAGACGACTGACTAGCTAGCGGGGGAAGAAGAACTAAAAAGAGTCCCCTGCCTTATTCTTTTTGACTGGGAAAAAGAGCGGAAAATGAAAGGGCCTTCAACCCCGAACAAACAAATGGGTAGAAACAATAAGTAGAATAATATCTCCGTTAGCCGCATTCCGTCTAGTTCCATTCTGGATTGTTTCTCATTAAGAGCATTAAGAGAATGAATCAAACAATCAATTCATTTCATAAGCTGTGCGTTCTTCCTTTTCCTATTGGTAAACGACACATTTCCTTCCAGCCGGTTGGAATCCTGCTCACTACAACCAATTATTTAACCTATAAGTCTATTCGTTAAACTACACTGCTACAACCCATTAATTAACCTATAGACTCACCACAGTCAATTAATTAACCTATGAATCTATTAACCTATAAATCTATAAGTTAGACTACACTCCAACCAATCAATCTATAAGTTATAAACTACACTACACAACCAATTAATCTATAAGTACTACACAACTAATTAATCTAAAAGTAAGACTTCCATCCAATTAATCTATAAGTAAGACTTATGAGATAAACTACATTGCTAATTAACCTATACATTTATAAGTTAAACTACACTACAACCAATCAATCTATAGGTTATAGACTACACTACACATCCAATTAATCTATAAGTAAGACTTCGAGCCAATTAATCTATAAGTAAGACTTATGACATAAACTACACTGCTACAACCAATTAATTAACCTATAACATTACTACAACCAATTAATTAACCTATAGACTCACTACAACCAATTAATTAACCTATAGACTCACTACAACCAATTAATTAACCTATAAGTCTATAAGTTAATCTATAAGTCTATAAGTTAATTAACCTATAAGGTAATCTATAAGTCTATAAGTTAATTAACTTATAAGTCTATAAGTTAGACTACGCTACAACCAATCAATCTATAAGTTATATACTACACTAGACATCCAATTAATCTATAAATAAGACCTATGACATAAACTGCACTGCTACAACCAATTAATTAACCTATAGCATTACTACAACCAATTAATTAACCTATAAACTCACTACAACCAACTAATTAAACTATAAGTCTATAAGTTAATTAACCTATAAACTCAATACAACCAACTAATTAACCTATAAGTCTATAAGTTAATTAACTTATAAACTCACTACAACCAACTAATTAATATAAGTCTATAAGTTAATTAACCTATAAACTCAATACAACCAACTAATTAACCTATAAGTCTATAAGTTAATAACTTATAAACTCACTACAACCAACTAATTAACCTATAAGTCTATAAGTTAATTAATGTATAAGTCTATAAGTTAATTAATCTATAATTTCTCTGAAAAAAAAGAAGTTAATTAATGTATAAGGTAATCTATAAGTCTATAAGTTAATTAACCTATAAATCTATAAGTTAATTAACCTATAAGTCTATAAGTTAGACTACACTAATCAATCAATCTATAACTTTACACTACACTTAATCTATAAATAAATCTATAACTTTACACTACACAACCAATTAATCTATAAATAAGACTTATTATTTAAACATTTAAACTAGAATACAAATAGAATACTACAACTAATCAATCAATCTATAACTTTAAACTAGAATACAACTAGAATACTACAACCAATCAACCAATCTATAACTTTATACTACACAACCAATTAATCTATAAATAAGACTTATGTAAACTAGAATAATGTCAATCTATAACTTTACACTACACAACCAATTATCTATAACTTTAAACTAGAATAGAACTAGAATACTACAACCAATCAACCAATCTATAACTTTATACTACACAACCAATTAATCTATAAATAAAACTTATGTAAACTAGAATAATGTCAATCTATAACTTTACACTACACAACCAATTAATCTATAAATAAGACTTATGTAAACTAGAATAATGCAATAACATGCCAATTAATCTATAAGTCAATCAATAACTTTACACTACCCATCCAATTAAAATAATTAAGCTATAACTTTACACTACCCAGCCAATTAAAATTAATCTATAAAATTAATCTATAAGTCAATCTATAACTTTACACTACCCAGCCAATTAAAATTAATCTATAAGTCAATCTATAACTTTATACTACCCAGCCAATTAAAATTAATCTATAAAACTAATCTATAAGTCAATCTATAACTTTACACTACCCAGCCAATTAAAATTAATCTATAAGTCAATCTATAACTTTATACTACCCAGCCAATTAAAATTAATCTATAAGTCAATCTATAACTTTACACTACCCAGCCAATTAAAATTAATCTATAAGTCAATCTATAACTAAAATTAATCTATAAGTCAATCTATAACTTTACACTACCCAGCCAATTAAAATTAATTTATAAGTCAATCTAACTTTACACTACCCAACCAATTAAAATTAATCTATAAGTCAATCTATAACTAAAATTAATCTATAAGTCAATCTATAACTTTACACTACCCAGCCAATTAAAATTAATTTATAAGTCAATCTAACTTTACACTACCCAGCTAATTAAAATTAATTTATAAGTCAATCTATAACTTTACACTAACCAGCCAATTAAAATTAATCTATAAGTCCATTAATCTATAAGTCCATCTATAACTTTAGACTACCCAGCCAATTAAAATTAATTTTATTTAAACTAGAACTTTACACTACCCAGCCAATTAAAATTAATCTATAATCTATAAGTCCATCTAAAACTTTATCTATAACTTTAGACTAATTAATTTTATTAATCTATAAGTTCATCCATAATCTATAAGTCATCTATAACTTTAGACTATCCAGCCAATTAAGATTATAAGTCCATCTATAACTTAAGATTATAAGTCCATCTATAACTTTAGACTATCCCGCCCATTAAAATTAATTTTATTTAAACTAGAATACTCAAATAACTAGTTCCAACGTGACGCATTAATAACGAGTTCCAACGTGACGCATTAAGAGTGTAACAGTGGAAGAGCTAGTTCCCTGTGCAACATGCCGTTTTAATAGCCGGCTTCATATAATGTTGATCGCTTATAAGGTGTTCTTGGTCCAACCGGTGTGGTATAGACAAGAATGGTGGAGGTGAAAGTGGAAAAGTGCTTAGCCACAGCATCCTGGTATGAATTGGCTGAGGATATCAAACAGGACATATTGGCGCGTCTGCCACCTGAATGCCTATGCAGATCTCGAGCCGTTTGCAAGGAGTGGAATGCCCTCTTTACATCCACAAAATTCATAACTAATAAATGGGCCGAGGCGCTTCCCAATAAAAAGCCTTGGTTGGTTCTGTGCAAAGAGAATGACGGAAGGGGTGGCTCAGTGAATTGTTTGAGGTATTGTTTTTTCACAAGGACATGGAAGAACATCTCCTTTTCATTCCTCCCGCGGGGAGATGAAAAGGTTTTGTACATTGGATCGGCCCAAGGTTTGTTCTTGGTCGATATCCCCTATGGCATAAATACTGTCTGCAATCCTCTCACTCGAGCGTTCTTAGAACTTCCTCCCATGTCATCCATACAGAGCCTTATGGCCAGAGGCATTGTGGGCTGGAGAGTGGATGCTCAAGAGACTTACAAAGTGGTGGCTGTGGGCTTGTCCCGTCCAAATGTACTGAAAGTGGAAATCTATGACTCCTTTAACAAGTCATGGCGGGTAGTCGGATGCCTCCCCGAGAATTTAATCATGTACGTTGTACCACAGCAGATTGTTTTCTGCGACGGTTTCTTTTATTGTATGATCATCAATCGCGGGGCCGGGATGGGTGTTTTGGGTTTTAGCATTCTAGAGGGTACATCCACTTTTACAGCGTTACCCGAGTTTGTTGATGACATCCGTCCCCGTCCCCGCATTCGCCCCCACCGCCGCATTCTGTTCAATCTCGACACCACCGTTTACCCCAAGCTGCTGGCCTGCGGGTCGCGGATTCTACTTGCTGCGAGTCGCGGAAGGTCTGGGATTTCATTGACGGAGGTGATTTTGTGGGAGTTTCAAAACGACTCGTCCTCTTGGAATTTGATTGCAAAGAGTTCGTGCGAAGGAATTCGTTCGTTTGAGTGCGTAGGAGTGGAAGATTGTGTGTACTTCGCAGACTGCCAATGTAAGAATTTTGGTGTTTACAATTTAAACGAAGACACATGGAGTTGGCTGCCCACTATAGATGCAGAGTATCGGGTTCAGCGTCTCATGGCGTTTAAACCCAGGCCCGATAGGAAGGTTTGGTGAAGCCTGATTTGATTAATACCCATTTGGTATTGTTATCACCAGAGTAAAACTTGTCTATCATTGACTTTATATGAACAAATTGTTGTTAACATATGTTACTTTTGGTCATTAAAACTTCTGTCATTGATTTTATATTAATAAAATGCTGTAACGTATGTTGCACATTTCATTTCATTTTTAACTCATATTACATTCAATAGCTATTTTTTTTCATTCAATGCAACCATCCAAAATAAAACATGCATCTTTATCAATTTCAACTGCCACATTTAAAAGAAATTGCACTTCTTACCCTTATATGTTCTGTTATATTAGGGTTTAACACACTCCCAGACACCATGCATGGCAGACACTTAATGTTACAACATTTAAAAGAAATTGCACTTCTTACCCTTATATGTTCTGTTATATTAAAGTTTAACACACTACCAGACACCAGGCATAGCAGACACTTAATGTTACAACATTTAAAAGAAATTGCACTTCGTACTCTTATATGACACTTAATGTTGCACTTTTGTGCATGTACAAGATTTTAATCAGAACCTAGTTTGAAACATTGAGCCAATACATTAATAGTTGCAAAGAGAACACTAAGGAGTGGAATGCACTTTGAAGGCGTACAACATCACATCTTATATATTGCCAGGCCTTGCTCATATCGAGAGCATCCAGCCGTTCCTCATCATCCTAAGTATAGAATGAAGGACAATCAATGGTTTAGTTGTTGCTTGCCGAAATTATTCTTTGCTTTTTTCTTCCATTATTTTGCATCTGAAAGTTCGATAACTATAGGCACAATTCATTGGGATTGTAGGTGTATACGTAAAAAAAATGAAGGTACATTTCAATAATTGATGTGGTACATGGTAAAATCTGAATAAATGTGTTTGTGTGAATGTGCAAAGGTTTATTCGTGTTCATTTGAGGATATGTGATTTTGCTTTTCACCATAATTAATTCTCACCTTTTAGTCTGAAAATTCTTTGACCATAGACAACTATTTATTGGGATTGTGGCTTAGAAATAATGAAGGTACATCTTCAATAGTTGATGTGGCATAATTAAGCCATGGTCCCAACAGCCAAGGAGGACTTTCTGTAGGATAATGAAACCCTGATCAGAAATCCCTACTTCAGCCATGGGATGTCCTATACTTGTGCAAAAGTATACTACTTGTAAGGGTAGATATGATACCATTTTCAGATATCATCTTAAAATTTCGATATCAAAAAATGGTAAATATATCGTATTTCTTTTTGAAAATGTTGTAACACATGGCCAAGGCTGTTAGAGTTGCTAAACGATCCCTGGCATGTATTTCTCACCACGGGCTGATCAAACTCCTAGTGATCAATGCACTAATGAGTGAAAGGCCAAACTTTGGAAGATTTCTTGGAACATCCAGCCCAAGGTAAATCAGAACAAGGAACAAAAGAGGCAGTTGGGGCACAAGAGGGACAAACATTATCTAGGACATGTAGAAATAGAGCAACCTTTGGTAGGCATGAAACAGCAAGATCAGGAGGCCACTTCCTTTATCCCAAAGCCACATGACAATGATGTGGAAATCGCTGAAGTCTCTTCTTTGAGGTAGACAATTCAGGCTATGAGGAAGCAAATGGATAGATGTATAGTCGTTGTAGAAATCCCTAGAAAGAGGAGGACACTGTCCTTTGTTAAGATAGATGCAACAATTCTATGGGCTAGTACTGATGTTGTCACAAAAGAACCAACATCGGTCCTAGAGAAGGAAATATCTATTGTTCCACAAGAACTTGTAGAGAATTTAGCCACCATAGAAGAAATACTTGCTGCTCCAGAGGAACCAACAAAAAGTCTAGATGTTATGGAAATAGAATCGATTGCCCCACAAGAACCTACCGAGGAGGCAATCTCAAGGGAATTGGCCAATCACTGAAGGCAGAGATTTGTTTACCTGATTTCAAGTAAATTGTATATGAAACCTTCCTATGTTAAACTTCTCAGGTAGACCCATAAATTGAGAAGGGTGAATCAAATTAAAGATAAAATTGAGGAGCCTTGAGGACAATTTGCAAGGTTATCAGTCACAGGAAGGGCTGGACATTCTTATCTAGGCCATTGAGCACTTTATTCGGTCACCCCTTGTTGAGCATGAGGAGGGATTGTTAGGAGAGAATATGGATCACGACTGGGATTTAGGTTTGAGCCTAACCTAGCGAATATTGTTGCTACTCGAGAGGAGGAAGGACCAGTTGTGCCCACAATTTCTCAAGAAGTCAAGAACATTGATGTTGAACTTTAGACAGAAAATTCTCCTATTCAGGACAAGGAAATTTAGATATAGACTTCCCTATTCAGGACAAAGAAATTTAGACAAAGAAAATCTCTGGTAAGGACAAGGAAACTCAAGCAAAAGGGATGAGACCTTTAGTTCAAATAGTTGCAATGTAGACAATTTCTGGAGGATCTGACAATGATCTATCACCGAGAGCAAAAATTTTCAAATGGAAAACTATAGTTGAAGCTTATGGTCATGAAGTGGATTTTTAAAGGAACATAAGCAGGCTATTCATAACCTCAGACAATGTTGGGCCAAACATTTGGAGGAGCATCGATCCGATTGGGATCAGTGGAGAGGAGCTTAAAAAGTTTTTGAAATCAGAAGCTTGAATAAAGAGCTTGGAGGAAGAAAAACAATACATGAGCTCTCTTACTGATTCCATCATGAGCTGCAGAGGGTCATCCTCGGTGTTTTCTATTTTTTTGCATGAGACATATTTATTATTTCAAATTACGGTAATAGATACAGGTAGACATAATAATCTGAATTTACAAAGTCATTTTTAGAAGTGTATTATAGGAGCAATAATGAAGACAAGAATCTATATGTCAGTTGTACCAACATGAAATGCTTATGCATCATGATTGAGAATAGAACCTGAACCATTTCGTTGGTGACATATGTGAAAATTTGTTGTCTTGAATGTTACTGCAGCAACTGATATTATTTCTTCTATTTGTGAAATTGGTCAAACAAATCATTTGCAGTTCTCTACGGAAAATATCGAAACATATACACTACAGCCTACACAAATAAAATTCTGCGGTAAATAAATGCAAGGAAAAATACTAGCATGGATATAATCACAATGACATTTATTTTTGGACAATCGTCCCCGGAAAAACCCAATGTTGGAAAACCAGTGCAACAGATTAGGGTTTCTTCTATTAGTCTTTAGCAATAATTTCTGTACAAGATACGGATAGCCAAAATAGAGGAAGAATCATTGAGAGAAATTTATTGATGAATTTCTCACACTCCACAGCGTTTTTCTGAACCCGAAGAGGACCTTCTACCCTTTCACTGGCCTTACTGCATCACCCTCTATGTAGTGCCTGCGTCACTCCTTTGTGCTGATGAATTGCCTCCTTCCTCTGTGCTGCCCTTTCTAGATTTGTCCTGCACTCTCAGACTATTGTTGATGCCCTCTCTTTCCCACCTGCAACTCACTCTCTGACTCAATTTTCTCTTGCCGAACTTTAGCCGCTGAGAAAATCGATCTGCTTGAGCAATTGAGTATCTGCCCTGGTGTATCTTTCTATTTACCCATCGACTTCTTCTTGTAATCTTCTGTTGGAGCACCAACAACCAAGATTAAATCATAATCGATGGTCCAGATCAATTCCCCGTCGATCCGTGTGAGCTTCTAGATGATTCTCACCACATCTTAATTAATACTGATTAATTAACCATATTCCCTAAGTTTATACTTAGGAAATAATTGAAAAATTGGTTAATAACTAAGTCACCTGACACGGGGATTCGGGATTCGTAGGATACGGGGATTCGAGTGTTGGATTCGAACACGGTGACCCCCCAGAACAGGACATGTAGGATTCGTTATATATTATTTTATTATATATATATATATTAATATTCAAAATTAGATATTTCTTACACAAATTCTCATTAATGATACAAATTCATTGATTTCAAACATAGATCTTCATCTAGATGTTAGTTTTACTGTTTACAAAGTAAGTTAGTAATATTATAGCATGCATAGTACATACAAAATTCAAATATCTGCATAAACCCTCACAAGCCTCATAAACCCTCATAAATCCTCACAAACCATCATAAACCTTATAAACCCTCCTTCATAAACCTCATACACCCTCACAAACCCTCATAAACCTTCCCTCATAAACCTCATAAACCCTCACTTTTTTGGGATTCGAATCCCAAAATTAGGACATGACCAGGATTCGATGGTGTCCTGTTAGGACACGTGGTGTCCCATTTTAGGATTCGAATTTCCATCGAATCGTGTCGGATTTGTGGGATTTGTACACGTGACCTGTTTTGGACGAATCCGGTTTCATAGGTTAATAATCTAATTAAGACACTTATAGGTGGAATTTCCAGAAATGATTTGTGGGTTTTGGAGAATACATGTATTCTAACCTTCCCACCAAATTTTGTGGCTAGAACACATCCGATGCTACAAAAACTAACACTCCCTCTTAGCGAGGAAAGTGTTCTAGCGCTGCAACCCATTGAAGCAACACTCTGTCTTTGCACCATCTCCTGTCACGCTGCTGATGTCTGACTACTGTTGCCCACCAACTACTGCGCAATTCTGATATGCGCTGCATTTGTGTTGCTGTTGGCCCTCTTGGATTGCTGCCAACTACTGCATTTGCACTACAACTCCCTCTCAATTGTTGTTGCTGAGAATCCATCAGTGTCTGCTATTGAAACGGGTTCTCCACCATACCCATTTGTTCTCTGAACTGGAGGAACGTAGCTCTCCCTAGATCTTTTGTGAGTATGTTAGCTACCTTATTTCATGTGGGGACATACTCAATGTTGCACGAAGCGGGAGCGAAGCGGAAGCGCGGAAGCGTCATTTTCCAAAAATCTAGGAAGCGAAGCGTCCGCGGAAGCGTCTGCTATATATATATATATTTTTTTATATTTTTTTGCATTTATACTCAAAACAAACATCCCAAATACCAAATTAATTGTAGAAGACATGAAAACATGCATATTTTTGCATAAATCAAGATAGATATGGCATCCATGATTCCATTGTAGTTACTAGTATGTACAACAATCATCTATATTCTAGCTATTACAAACATACATCAAATTTTTAAGCATATTATAAAACATAAAACATAGAGCATATTATAAAACATAAAACATAGAGCATATTATGATTTATCTAGCAAGTGAGCAACTGTCAACATTTGTCATGTCCAAAATTCAAATAATAATGTTTACAAAATATGTCACTTGGTCACCACCAAGCCAAAAAGGTTCAAAATTCAAATTCACAAGTCTACAAGTCTAATGAGTAATCTATGACAAAAAGTAGTAGATTGTGAATATATCTACTAATCTCTCCTCCTTCCACCACGAATAGAACATGGTGGTGGGCCTCCACGTGGTGGCAATGAAGAAGATGGTGCCTGTGTAAGTCGTGGCACTGAAACTGATGAAGAAGAACCCCCTGCTGTTGGTGTTGAACCATGGAACCTAGGAACCAAGGGACCAGATGGGGGTGGGGGTGGTGGCATATCAACACGGTCATCATCATCCTAGAATCGCTCAAAAAATTCATGCAAAAAAAAAAACACTAGTTAACAAAAAAATTAAAAACATGAATTAGAGAAATGCTTTATAAGGGAAAATTGGAAAATTCATACCACAATGGACATACCTGGATAAGAGCATCCTCTAATTGCTCTAGTCGCAACACTCCATCCTCCAAATTGGGCTCCTCTGGATTCTTGTCCCAAATCAACAAGTCTTTATTAGACTTTGCATCTTCACAGTAATGGGACAACAATCGCAAGTTGTAATGAACATAAACCAAGCTCTCTGCCCGGTCTAAACTCAACCTGTTCCTTTTAACACTGTGGATGAAAGAATAAGAGCTCCAACACCTCTCTGCAGAAGAAGTGTTTACCACCTGTGATAGCACCCGCAATGCCAAACTCTGTAGAAGTGGAGTACCCCCTCCATGCATGTTCCACCACTCAAGAGCAGAAAAAGTCTCTCGATCTTTAATTGCATGCATGCTCCCAAATGGACCAGTGTTGAGCGTATAGTTGCTCACCTGTCTCCGTACCAATGCAGCGTCCTCCTCATCAGGGATTAATTTACTCAATGCAGCCATATATTTTTGGTGAACCTCTTGATCTTGGTGTGGTTTTCTCCTGCTTCCCCCCCCAGGTGCTGGTGTTGAAAGCCATGATGGATGATAGTATTTAGGTGTCAAAACATATGCTAATGCATGCAATGGAATATTTAGCATTTCCCATCCGTTTTGCACCTCTACACGAATATAATTGTACAAGGTGGTATCTCTAGGCTCAACAATGTCTTTAATCTGCCCCAACATGCTATCCATTTGCTCATACACCTCCCCAATTACTGGTCGATCTGAATCTGCAAACTTGATCATGTAATAAATTGGTTTGGTGAATTGCAAAACATATTTAACCTGTGACCAAAAGTAACTGTCAAGAACAGTGTCCTTGACTGCATTAGCACCATCTGTGTCAGTGTTAATTTCATCCCATGTTTCAGCACACACCAGATTAGTTAAAGCTTGTCTCACCTTCACTAGCCGCCTAAAGGTGAGGTAATAACTAGCAAATCTTGTCTTTGCAATTTTAAGCAATTGCAACTTGGAGTAAGTGCCATAGAAGTAGTTTACCCTTGTATGCCCTGTGATGAATTTAATGAGCTGCTTCCCTTTCCTGTAAACCTCAGCAATCCACCCACATTCTTTGTGTTTCACAATATCATGCATCAAAAGGTTCAATGTGTGAACCAGGCACCCAGACCAAAAGATGTGTGGATGAGTACGCTCAATAATTTTTCCTGCTGCCTTACAATTTGCTGCATTATCTGTGATCACTTGAACCACATTATTCGGACCAACATCTTTGATTGATTTCAATAGGAGATCTGCAATGTTTTGTGCAGATGCAGTGATGGAGGAGGAGTCATGACATGCAATAAATACTGCACCACTAGAAGAAACATCAAGAACATTTATCAAATGTTGGTTTCTAATATTTGTCCACCCATCTGATACAATGGATACCCCAGAATCTACCCACTCATTTGTAAAACGTGTCAAAGATCTTTGAACCTTAGCTTTTTCTCTTTCTAATAACATTGTTCTAGCTTTCTCATAGTTGGGGGCCTTGTATCCTTTTGGGGCTTCATTGATGGCCTTTACCATTTCATGCCAATAGGGAGAGCGAAGCACATTGAATGGTACACCGCAAGCACAAAGAAAACGGACTATCTTTCCATCCACATCATCCCTCCCAGCAACATTAAGGAAATCCCCTATTGTTCTTCTACCTCTAGAGCTTGCAGAAGTACCATGAGGAGATGAGAAACTACCAAATTTAGAGGTTGCACTTGATTCAGAATGAGTTTTTTGTTTCTTGTTTTTTTGTTGTGCATCCATCTCTATTTGGATGTATTTTCTTCTTTCTTCAGTTGAAATGTTTGGGCAAATTTGTACCCCCACAGAACCCTTTTTTTCATCACTGTCCAGCACCCCACAAAGATGCCTCCTCAGACGGGTATATGAACCACATTATGGTTTTCCTCCATGACAACCATGAGGGCACACAAATTTGTAAGATCCACCACCCTTTCCCCCATCGAGTTTGGTCACATAGTTCCACAAGGGTGTTGATGTAGCTTTCCCATCTTGTGTTTCAGTGTCCCCTTCAAGTTCATCCCCTTCCTCTTCAAACCCTTCCTCCTCATCATACATTGGGTCACTACTATTAGGACCATCACCAATGTCCTCTTCTGTTTCTTCCCTTCTATTCCTCACCCTTGCCATCATTAAAACCAAGAGTGGAATGATACATAGAAGCCAAAAGAACACCATCTTGGAATATGGATATAGGTGGTGGACAACGACAACCTGTAAATAAAGGAGCAAGTAGAAACAATGGGAAAGAGTAGGAGAGGGAGGAGAAAAATACAATTTTTTTTCAAAAAAACAAGGGAGTTTGGGGTTTGAACTTACCTCTTTAGCTCTTGTAGATGAAGTCCTCCAAGCTCTTGCTCCAAGCTCCTCCTCCTTCTCCTAGCTCCTCCTTCTTCACTCCTCCAAGCTCTCCTCTCTTCTCCTCTCCTTTCCTCTCTTCTCTTCTCCTCTCCTCTCTTCCCTTCTCCAACTCTCATAAACTCAAAGTGAGAAAATGAGGAATGAATGGGGGCTTTATTCTTTTCATTCCTCACCTTAACCTCACCCTAACCCACCCCCTTAAGGTTGAGTTAACTTAACTTTAAAAAAAAATTAAAAAAAAATTTGTTTTTCTCCCTTGGGCGCGCCCCTTTCCGCCAAAGCGTACAGAAGCGTGCGTGAAGCACACGCTTCCTGCTCCGAAGTGCCACACTTCGGCGGCCCGAAGCACCATACGAAGCGCGCTTCGGAGCCCGCGCTTCGGAAATTCCAGGAAGCGCAAAAAAATTTACGAATCACGCTTCCGAATTTCCGAAGCGCGCTTCGGAAGGCGCTTTGTACGGCGCTTCCGTACGGGGCGCGCTTCGGAGCTTCGGAGCGGGGGGGGGGGGGGGCGCTTCATGCAACACTGGACATACTGTAGTTGGACTGCCCCAGGTTGAACACAATCTCTGATGAAATGACATCTGATATCAATGTGCTTCGACTTGTCATGAAATACTGGATTCTCAAAGAGTTTTATACAACTCTGATTATCATAGTAAACACTGGCCGCACCCATTTTTTTCGTAAACAAGCTCACTAGCAGTTTCCTTAGCCATATGGCTTCGCACGTCGTTGTGTTGGCTGCCATATATTTTGCTTCTGCTGAGCTGAGTGCTACGGACTTCTGCTTCCTACTGCACCAAGAGACCATCCCAGACCCAACGTTGAAGTAGTACACGAAGGTACTTTTCTTGTCCACTGAACTACCTGCCCAATCTGCGTCTGGCAATCCGCTCAATCTGACGTCATCTCCTCGAGTATATTTCAACCCGAGTCTGACTGTTCCATGCACATATCTGAGAATGTGCCTAGCTACTGCCCAATGTACCCTTTTTGGTTCCACCATGAACTGACTAAGGGTATTGACAGTGAAACAAATGTCTGGCCTGGTGTTGACCAGATACGTGAGTGACCCAATTAGATGTCTATACAAGGTGGGGTCGAATTCCTTGACCCTTGATGCATCTACCATTTTCCAGTTGGTAATCATTGGTGTTGCCATTGGTCTGCAATCTTTCATTCTGAATCTCCTCCGAATTTTTGTAGCATATCTCCCTTGCGCAAGGAAGATCTCCCCATTCTTCTACCATACTTCCAACCTTGGAAAATAGTTCATTAACCCCATATCCTTCGTGTCGAATTCTGCTGCAAGGTTCCTTTTGCAATCCTTTATGAGCCTTGATGATCCTGTCAAAAACAGATCATCTACATATAAAACCAGAATGAGAGGCTCATTCTCCACCATCATGTAGTAGAGATTGGGATCTGCATCACTCTTGATGAATCCCAACTGCTGCAAGTAATTGTCAATCCGACCGTACCATGCCCTGGGTGCCTGCTTGAGCCCATACAGGGCTTTCTTCAATCTGCATACATGTGTGCGCTTCTCGTGAGTTTCAAAGCCTTCAGGTTGTTCTATGTGCACCTTTTCTTTTAACACCCCGTTCAAGAATGTTGTCTTAACGTCCATCTGGTGAATTTCCCATACCATCTGCGGTGCTAGGGATATGATGGATCTGATAGACGTATATCAAGCAACTGGGGCAAAGATCTCCTCATAGTCTATTCCTTCTTTTTGTGCATACCCCTTTGCCACGAACCTAGCCTTATACTTCTCTACACTGCCATCTGCAACGTACTTGATCTTGTAGATCCATCTGGAACCCACAACTGATTTATCTTCTGGTCTAGGTACCACCTCCCAAAAATCATTTGTTATGATAGAATTGTACTCTTCTACCATGGCTTCTACCATGGCATCCACCCACACTTGATGTTGTGTGACTTCCTGAAAACTGGAGGGTTTTGCAACGTGAGCTACCAAGGCCTGATATTTGTCAGGTTGCTTGCACTGGCACTTGTCGGTTCTAGGAGCTTTGACAAACTCTTCTGCATCCTTCAAGGTCTAACGCACTTCCCTGCTGGTCCTATCACTGGTGGTGGGAGGTTCAATTTGTTCCTCTACATGTTCCTGTTGCTTTGTCTGCTGAGAACTTCTTGGATCTCCTACTACTAAGGAGATGCTGGTACTAGTCACTGTACTCGAATCCTGTGATTGCCCCCCTACTTGTTCTACCTGCGGTCCCTGCTGCTGCTGGACTAACGGAACATCTGATCACTGATCTCTTGCAGGCATCTCTCGAGATCTTCTGAAAGCTCTGTCATCCATGAACTTTACATCTCGTCGCACTACAATCTTCTTGTTGCTATCAATGTAGATTCTGTATGCCTTTAAGGTCTCGCTATATCCTACAAGATACCCTTTTTCTGCAGTCTGATCCAACTTATTTTGCTTCTGATCTGGAATGTGACAATAGGCCACACTCCTGAATATCCTCAAATGACTTACCTCAGGTTTCTTCTCGGTGAAGACTCCCTCTGGTGTTTTCTTCCCCAATGCTCTGTGAGGTGTCCTGTTTTGAATGTACACCGCTGTGTTGCATGCCTCTGCCCATAAAAATCTAGGCAAATCCTGATCATACAACATGGCATTTGTTGCCCCGACTATAGTTCCGTTCTTCCGTTTCGCTACTCCATTTTGCCGTGGATTATAGGTAGTTGTCCACTCTCTTTTGATACCTTCCCTTGCACAAAAATCTGAGAAGTGTTTATCCGTGTATTCTCCACCATTATCTGAATGTAGTTCCTTGATAGTTTTCCCTGTCATGTTTTCTACGAGAGCCTTGAACTCTCAAAACCGATCAAAGAGCTCATCCTTGGTCTTTAAGAAGTAGATCTAGGTTTTTCTAGTATGGTCATCAATAAAGGTGACGAAATACACGCCACCGCTAAGAGCTCTGGTGGACGTAGGGCCCCAAATATCTGAGTGTATCAATCCCAACACGCCATTGGCTCTACTGTCACTTTTGGGAAACGATGCTTTTGTGTACTTCCCAGTACACATCCTCAGCATAGATCATCGTGTTCGGTGCTGAGAGATGGAACTCCTGTTACAGTCTCTATGAGCATCCTAAGTGCTCCATGGTGCAAGTGTCCCATCCTCCTGTGCCATAGTTCATTGAACTCCTTCCTACTGCTGTTATCACTGCTTATCTGTGCCATTGGAGAATCGATCTGCAATCTATATAGCCCGTTGCTTCGTGCTCTAGTTTGTCTCACCTTATTCCAGTTGGGATGCTTGACATATAGTTTCTTCCCCACAAAGTATGCATCATACCACTTGTCCTGCAACTAGGAAACTGAAATTAGGTTCATACCCAATCCTTGCACATGCAGTACATTAGTGGTGCTAGTGCTAGTTCCTGCTTCCATCTGAAAATCTTTGGTGACTCTCCCTACTGGAGTACACTTAGTTCTGTTGCCCATAGTGATTTGGAAGTCCATTTGCTCCTCTTGATAGCTCAAGAAATATTCTCTTACTCCAGTCATGTGAGCCGAAGCTCCACTATCAATATACTAGACACCAGCTGATGCCGGCCCTGATAGAGATGCAAACTCATCTTCCAATCTGGAAGATAATTTTGAGGCTTCTTGATTATCCATAATTTCCTATGCTATTTTTCCTTCCCAACACTGAATTCTCAGCTGCAAAATACACGTCCTGCTTTGCGTGGAAACTGCTGCGCTGCTCCCTCTGCCTCTGACAAATCTTGATCCGGAAAATTTTATTCTCTATCGACTCACTTAGAGAATTAATTTTCCATGAAAATTTTCCCACCTAGCCAATGGACTACGCAACCTCTCTGGGGTTTCGAATTGCTGCCTACGCAGTGCTTTCGAAATCCTTCTTCCGTCTGCAATCGAGCTCTTCCTGCTTCACCTGTGCTCTGATACCATGTGAAAATTCGTTGTCTCGAATTTTATTGCAGCAACTAATATTATTTCTTCTATTTGTTAAATTGATTAAACAAATTATTTGCAATTTTCTACGGAAAATATCGAAACATATACACTGCAACCTACACAAATAAAATTCTACGGAAAATAAATGCAAAGAAAAATACTAGCACATATATAACCACAATATTAGTTATTTTTGGACAATCGTCCCAGGAAAAACCCAATGTGGGAAAACCGGTGGAGCAGATGAGGGTTTCTTCTATTAATCTTTAGCAATAATTTCTGTACAAGATACAGATAGCCAACATAGAGGAAGAATCATTGAGATAAATTTACTAATGAATTTCTCACACTCCACAGAGTTTTTCTGACCCCGAAGAGGACCTTTTGCCCTTTCGCTGGCCTTACTGCATCACCCTTTTGCGCAGTGACTAAGTAGTGCCTGCGTCACTCCTCTATGCTACCCTTTCCAGATTTGTCCTGCACTCTCAAACTATTGTTGATGTCCTCTCTCTCTCTCCTGCAACTCACTCTCTGACTTGATTTTCTCTTGCCAAACTTCAGCCGCTAAGAAAATCGATCTGCTTGAGCAACTGAGTATCTGCCTTGGTGTGTCTTTCCATTTACCCATCGACTTCTCATAATCTTCTGTTGGAGCACCAATGGCCAAGATTAAATCATAATTGATGGCCCAGATTAATTCCCTGTCGATCCGTGTGAGTTTCTAGATGAGTCTCACCACATCTTAATTAATACTGATTAATTAACCATATTCCCTAAGTTTAGACTTAGGAAATAATTAAAAAATTGGTTAATAATCTAATTAGGACACTTAAGGGTGGAATTTACAGAAACTATTTTTAGCTTTTGGAGAATACATGTATTCTAGCTTCTCCACCAAATTTTGTGGCTAGAACACATCCGGTGCTACAAAAACTAACAACATACAGCTAAGAGACTTCACATCCTCTCTAAGTCACCGGGTCAAATGGAGACATGCTCAATTTGCTACTAAGAGAAACTAGCAAGACCATATTTATGAGTTAGAGGTGAACTTCTCAGTCCTAGGATTTCCCTTCAACTGCTACACATGTTGACTCCATTTCCAGAACTTATTAAGAAGCATTCTCTCATTGTATTAGGAGTATTGTGCCGAGAAATTAAGATGCCTATAGATTAGGGTTAATTTCTATGTCATGATTATTACTTGTGAATGTTTGCTGGCTTTATTAAATTTTGTGTTCTTCTTCTTCATCAAACAATTACCAGAAGTACCAAACATGAAGATCACATAAAGATAAAGAACACAAAGACATAGGCTCCAAGCAGGGTAAAAACCCCACAAGGGGGAACCCAAGAAATCCTCTTCTTATAGAACCAGATTAAAGTGAGATATCCAAGACCCAAGACGAAGACCATGACTGCCACAAAGACCCCAAGTCAGCCCTCCTCCAAGTCTTATCCATCAAGTCAAAGTCAACAAATTCAACGCTGGTCAAACATTTGAGATCTGGTCGTCTCCTGAAATTTTGGCTCCTTTTTTGGGCCTTGAAATTTCAGGCCTGCAATACCTTAGAAAAATTCATAGAACTAGGGTAGAAAATTCTTCATCTTCTCTTCTTTGACCTCTCTCTCTTTCCTTTGACTTCGTCAGTTTTCCTTCTTTTCTTGGCACAAAAATTGATGTACATGATGAGTGAATGAATAGTCTCCAAAGTGGTCGAGTTGCTCTCTATATATACACATCCAGGAGGTCGAATAGGTGGCTCTTGGAGCCCAGGCCAACTTGTTTCCATGGAGGGATGACTTAGTCTGTGGTGGCATTTTTTACTCTTTTGATTTCAAGATAAAATATTTTTCTTTTTCTCACAAGTCCAAATGGGACCTTGAGCCAAATACATTTGCTTGACTCATGAGAAATTTTCTTTTGACTCAAATAACCATACAAGCATGAAGAACATGCTTTGACAATAATAATATTAATAATAAATTCTTTTTTTTTTCTTTTGTTTTTTTCATGAAATACAAATTAAAACAAGTACAATGAAAATTATGAAGACCGAACCTAGTTACATTTTCCAACACTCCCTCTTAATTATGGAGGTATTCATAATGACTCAACAGGATACTAGGATACTCTCAAATTGAAATATTCTCATAAGAAGAGTTTGGATTGGTAAGCATAATCATCATCATAACCAACATTTTCAAGCATAGCAAGGCCTTGACTAACAAGCTCTATCTCTCCACTAGATTAGAGCACAATGCTGGGAGGCATAAATTTGGACACCACCACCACCTATCTCCAAGCACATACACCATCCAGATGTTCACTAGGTATGCCCTCACATGACTATTCTTATCTTGGATACCCTATCCTCAAAGAATATCGGTTCTCAGGACTACTCTTGTCTTGGATACCCTATCCTCAAAGAGTATCAGTCCTCAGGACTATTCTTGTCTTGGATACCCTATCCTCAAAGAGTATCGGCCCCCAGGGCTACTCCTATCTTGGATACCATTCCTCAAGGAGTATCATTCCTAAATGCTTATCCAATCCTCCATTCTCCCTACCAGTGCCTTCACTAGGCTTATGACTGTTAGTCTTGGCCATAGTGCATGACACATGGAGAATACGGTGTCCATCCTCCCTCCCTCTCAACCAGGGAGGAAATCCTCACTCCCTCTCAAACAGGGAGGAACAACCACAAGCCTAAGGTTGTCTCAAACATACTCATCAAGATTCAAAGCATCGGCCACATTTTCTTCCGTGGAGATCTTATTGTAGTTACTCAGAAATTATCTGCATCACACTGTAACGAGCTTCGACCTTCTTGGACCTTTGTCAACCTTCATGTAGCTTCAACATGTCATCAAGTAGTTCATCAATAGTCTTATGGAGCCAAACTTCTTCACAATTGATAGCACATGCATTCACATCTTCTTTCTTCGTAACATAGTTCTGCTTTCATGCTTTTCCATGAAATTATATTAGCTTCCAATTATCAGTAATATTTATATCAGCATCAGTACGGTCAATCCTTGGATCGAACCAATCAGTTATTGGTACAACAATATCTTCAACTTCTTTCTAACGGGTATTGCTAGAACTATCATCTTCTTTTGATCACAAGCTTCTTAGGGTTCTCTTGCCAAACTTCAAGTAGCATTATATCCATTAAAGAACTAACTTCTCTTTCTTTCTAGCTGAGGTAAGTGAACTTCTTCTTTTTGTGTTGCCTTTTAATCGACTTCTTCTTCCTCCTCCTTAATCTTTATGCTTTGCCATGTTCTTTCAGATCGTCTGACTGTTATGTGAAAATTCCTGAATCCAACACATCAAAAACCCCTACTGCAATTACTCGCTTACAATATCCTACTTGTTCTTTACATTAACAAGTTATTTAATTGCATAAACATCGAAGTAAACACTATTGCAGCCTTCACAAATATACAGATCATGCATTGAAATAAACTGAGACAATACAAGGGACACTGTTATTTTTGGACAATCGTCCTTGGAAAAAACCCAATTCGGGAAAACCAATGCAACATATAGAGGGTTTGTATTATTAAGTAGATTCGTGAATACAACAAGGGTGCCAGAAATGGCTCACCCAACAGAGAATAGCCTTGGCAGTAGTACCTCTATCCGGAGATAGATATTTCGGGAAATCAGCAAACGGATGATCAAACCCCACAGCGACTTCGGCTGTTCCCTATGCTGGACAGTGAACAGTGCTCCAAGTACTGCTCTGGAATTGCGTCACTCCTCTAGGAGCTGTGTCACCCTCTCCCGACTCAGAATCTGCTAATTTTCTCCCAGTTTGCCCCACAGAATCTCCCCAATGCTGCCTCTGAGGCCTAGCGTCAGCCTCTGCGGCTTTTGTGCCTCACTGCATCAACCCTCTGCATCCTCTGCATCAACTTTACGACCTCTGCGTCAGCCCTTCTAGGGCTTGCGCTGTCTCTCCCGACGCTGCGCTGCCTCTTTGCTGTGTATTCTTTAGCCTTGGATGAAAATCTCTTGCTGAACTTTCCCTCACTGCAACTCTGACCCCAGAAAATCGAATTCTTTGATCACTTGGTGTATCTCCAACTGACCCTGAAGCCTCCTCTTATACTAAGATTAGAACTAGCTTGATCCTCGTCACTTAGAACTTTCTCACTCATATTTTATTAATACACATTAATATTTTTATTCTCGTAAGTTGAGACTTAGGAACCCATTAAAATTATTAATTATTTTAATAACTCCTCATTCGGGTGGAATTTTTCCAAACGATTTCTAGGCTTTGGAGATCTCATGTGCCTTAGCCTCTCCACCAAATTTCATGGCTATAGCACATTCGATGCTACCCAAAATCAACACTCCCTCTTAGCGAGGAATGTGCTCTAGTAATGCTTCACCATAGAAGCATCACACTGATCTTTCGCATTGGTCCTCTGAGCTGATGCTTGGCCTGCTGCCCCACATCCACTGCATTGCAGCTTCCTGTACTGCTGCCCATGACATTGCTACTGTCACTTCTACATTTGTACTATATCTCCCTCTCAAAATGCTGCCCATAGCACTGCCACTGCTAACTGCTACACTACAACTCAGTTACCGAGAGTAAGTAACTGAGTTCACCCAAACACTGACATCCTAGTCAGTCTGGAAGGCTCGTGATGCTGAAGCTACCTCTGCTGCTATCCTGTGCTCTCTTTGCTGCCATTGCGCTGCTGCAACCTCTTCTGTGCCTCTCGCAATGCTGCAACCTCAACTGCACTGCTACAAACTTCTACATTCTAGTACTGCCTTGCTGCTCCATCACACCTTGCTCCACCCAACACCTGTCATCATGTTACTGTCTTTAAGGGCTCCCGTAGCCGTATGTGATCCAAGAGTTTGGGCACCTCAAGGATCCTGCCCCTTTCTGTAGTCCTCTTGACTACAACTCCAAGCCTCCCCACCTCTTCTCTAGAGGCGCATTAGCACTCATGGCACAATCATGATCAGTCTCAACATCCTTCTCTGCCTTTGCTGGAGCAGCCTTTGAGTCAGAAGCTTCTCCCTTACCTTTCTTCATGGGGCACTGAGAGGCATAATGTCTTAGCAAGTTAGCTCCCCACAGTTGAAGCACTTGACCTTGGAGATGTCTTTTTTCTTCCTCTTCTGTAGCCCTTGTTGCCCCACTGATGTGAGAGCTGCATCCTCCTCCTCCTTGATTCAAACTCCCTTACTGCTACTCCATGCCTTGGTCAATCTCCTGAGCTCTTCTTGTCAGAGCTGTCCACATCTCCTCCCAACTGGGGAGAGCTGCTCTGCCCAAAATGCTTTGGAAAAACGTCTCCCACTCCTCGGAGATTGCATTCAGGGAAGCCCTAACCATGAACTCTTGATTCGGTGTAGACCCACAGAAGTAAGCTAGTCGCAAATCCCTTGCAACCTGAGAAGGAAGGGATCTATCTCCTCTCCTTTCTGCATCTGATACTGTCTCAACTGATTTTCTAATAGCATCTTCCTTTGCATGGAAGAGCCCTGATACAAGGTGGTCAGGTTCTCCCACATCTCCCTTGTTGTGTCCTTCTCAACAATATGTGGTACTACATGATCTTTGACCCCATCTAGGATCATGCACTTGGCCTTAGCCTGGGCCTCCTCGTATTTCTTCAATGGATCAGCGTCGACCGGTTCAACAACAACCTTCAAGACATAGTCCTTGATGCGATGTTTGTCTACGATTGCCAGGATCTTGGCTTTCCAAATGACAAAATTGGATGCTTTGTCTAATCTTTCCTGATCCCTCAACCCATTCATTGCCATCTCTGCTCCTCTTCTCTAGACTCCCTTTGAGTCTTGACCTCTCAGAATTCGTCCGACCAACCGTCGAATCACTCCTCTCCAATCCTCCTTTCCCGCTGCAACTCGGATCTTGAATTCTTGGCTAGAAATATGTGGAGGTAGTGCTTCCCTCTACCTTGGTTCATTCTCCTTAGACACTGTTCTGCACCAACACAAACAACGTCCCACCAACTCCTCAAATCAAAATATGCACAACTCTCTTAGCCCTGATAACTTGAAGAATCTGAGCCCTTCAGGCTCTGCACAATCTCTGCGTGAGCTGAATCTGCTCCTCCCGGCCAACTACAAATCCTTCCTGGCTCAGAAAGATGACGTGGACCTGCGTGAGCCTGATCTGCCTTTCTCTGCCTCTACTTTGGCCCTTCTCTTGGCTTAGAGTGCTGACACAGGCACTGCGTGAGCCTCTGCGTCACACTCTCTGCACTGCGTCACTCCTCTTGCCTCTTCAGCTCTGGAACAACGCTGTCTCTCGGGACAACTGCTTCTCTGCTGCAAATTCTCAGATTTCTCGGCTGGTGTCTTCAGTTGCCTATGATCTGCAATCGCTCTGATACCATGTGAAAATTCCTGAATCTAACACATCAGAAACCCCTATTGCAATTACTGGTTTACAATCTCCTACTTGTTCTTTACATTAACAAGTTATTTAATTGCATAAACATCGAAGTAAACACTATTGCAACCTTCACAAATATACAGATCATGCGCTGAAATACACTGAGACAATAACACAAGGGACACCATTAGTTTTGGACAATCGTCCCCGGAAGAAACCCAATTCTGGAAAACCGGTGCAGCATATAGAGGGTTTGTTTTACTAAGCAGATTCGTGAATACAACTAGGGTGCCAGAAATGGTTCACCCAACAGAGAATATCCTTGGCAGTAGTACCTCTATCCGGAGACAAATATTCCAACAAATCAGCAAACGGATGATCAAACCCCACAGTGACTCCGGCTGTTCCATATGCTGGATAGCAAACGCTGCTCCAAGCACTGCTCTGGAACTGCGTCACTCCTCCAAGAGTTGCGTCACCCTCTCCCGACTCAGAATCTGCTGATCTGCTCTCAGTCTGCCCCACAGAATCTCTCCAGCGCTGCCTCTGAGGCCCAGCTTCAGCCTTTGCGGCTTCTGCGTCTCACTGCGTCAGGCCTCTGCGTCCTCTGCGTTAGTTTTAAGGCCTTTGCGTCAGCCCTTCTAAGGCCTGCGCTGTCTCTCCCGACATTGAGCTTCCTCTCTGCTATGTATTCTTCAACCTCGGATGAAAATCCCTTGCTAAACTGCCCCTTATTGCAACTCTGATCACTAACCCGATTTCCTCAGCAAACCTCGCCCCAGAAAATCAAATTCTTTGATCACTTGGTGTATTTTCAACTAACCCTCAAGCCTCCTCTTATACTTTTCCTGTTGACGAATCAACGATCAAGATTAAGTCCGTAATCAACGGCTAAGATTAGAACTAGCTTGATCCTCATCACTTAGAACTTTCTCAGCCATATTTTATTAATACACATTAATATTAAGTTCTCATCCATATTTTATTAATACACATTAATATTTTTATTTTCTTAAGTTTAGACTTAGGAACCCATTAAAAATATTAATTTTTTTAATAACTCCTCATTTGGGTGGAATTTCTCCAAACGATTTCTGGGTGTTGGAGATTTCATGTGTCTTAGCCTCTCCACCAAATTTCATGGCTAGAGCACATCCAATGCGAACCAAAATCAACATGTTAGTCAATCTTAAATAATTCTTCTTTTGACCTGCAACCTTTGTTAGGAGACTATGAAAGAGCAAGAAAAGACAGTACAAAGACAATAGTATTAGTAGTATTTAAGGAGATGTAGAATAATTATCTTTTGAGGAAGGTTAGCTTTCTCTTAATCTTGGACCTGTTCACCAACCTTGTTCTCACAATGTCATTATCATCAAGAGTTAGATAGTGGAAATGATTAGATAGGGTTTTGTTCTTAAGGTTTCTTTTAGTCCAAACTATGGTAGGGTTTACAAACCCTAGATGCCAAAGTCTTCAAGAGCTGCCACTTTTAATAATTGCAGAGTTCTACAAACACTGTAGAAAGTTAATTGCAAAATCCTATATTCTTGACGGCCTTCAAGATCTGCCATGTTACGAATTGCAAATTCTACAAGCATGCAAATGGATTCGCTGCAAAACCCTAGTGACACTGTTGACAAGCCTTTTATTCATTTCATTTCTTGTTCACAAGACCAAGACTTCATACGCAATTTGGTGTGCTAACATATCAATCTCTTATATGTCGCTGTGTCTAAACTTCGAATGGAAGGGACACATCACTTGATGATGAATGATAAAAATCATTCCAGGGACATCTTCAATAATAAAAGGAATGACAGGTAATGTAGGTCATCAAGGAAACGACCGATTCTTCAAAGAAAGCAAGGAACCCTAGGTATGAAGAATCAAATGTTGTTTCTGATAAGATAAAGAAGCGTTATCTTGTATTGGCCCTCTCCTTCAGATTATTTGGGAATCCGGCTTATTTATTGTAGTGCTTCAAGGCACTTCATCGGATAGAAGGGTGCTCTCTCTAATTTAGTAGAGATGGAAACAATTGTGGGATTATACTTGGAGCCGATGCCACCTATCCCGGAAAGGGTGTAGGGAATGTTACCCCTCAATTGAATGAGGGTAACTCGATTCATTTACAAAATTCTCTTTTGTGTACCTGATCGCAAGAAGAACCTGGTGTCCATTTCGGCAATGGAAGTCAAAGGTTTCAGGGTGGCATTCATCGATGGAAAGGTACGTATTTGAAAATGGAATTTTCAATACTTTTGAGTTCAGGGTTGTATCAAGTTGCTGGAAGTCCATTGGGGACCATGTTAGTTGTCACATCTCATCTATAGCACTGGAGGTCTACTTATGGGGCCCTACCCGATGTGAGTCAGATGGTGACTCGGATGCCTGAATTCAAGAAGAGCATGAAGGTACATGTGTGAGATGTACCGAAGGAAAATCTTACAAGGGGACTATTCCCCTCACGTAGCAGGTCCACAAGTTTGGAACAACCCGAGGAGTTTGAGATTCATGATCAGGAATCTTAGGTGGAAGAAAGCCCTCTATGGCTTGAAGCAAAACACCTTGGGCATAGTATGAGAGGATTGTTAGCTGTTTGATGAAGCTGAGATTCACTAGGAGTGAAGCCGATCCAAACCATTGCTTGAAGGTTATGGATGATAGACCTCTCATATTGACACCTTTTGAGGATGACCAATTTCTGACAAGTGCAGACCCTCTCATTTGCAGAATTAAGAGGGAGTTGGATTCCGGATTTGAAATGGTGAACAACAAGCCCACGACTACTTCGATGGAGCTTAACTTTCAGAAGTTATATGGTGGTGATGCCGAACCAGATTTGGGAAATGCCTTTTAGTTTCATAAACTCATTTGCATTGATGTTCTTGGTGAACTTTCGTCCGGATATATGTTTTGCAGTTACCATGGTGAGCTCATATATGGTTGAGCCACACTGGATTGGTGCCAAGAATCTTTTGAGATATCTTTGGGGCACATTCTCTCATGGATTGAGATACACTGCCGGAAATATAAAGCTGCATGATTATTCGAATGTTGACTAGGCAGGCAGTGTAGAGGATCGCAAGAGCACTTACGGGTGTTGGTTCTCTTTGAGTTCTGTTTGATATCCTGGATGAGCAGGAAGCAAAGTCAGTTGCTATAAGCACCATTGAGACCAAATACATAGCTACGAGTATGATCTCATGTGAAGCTACCTGTTGTGGAAGCTCTTTAGCGAGCTGTTTGTACAAATGATGGATACCACTGGGATCCTCTATGTCAACGGGGGGGGGGGATTTTATTGTTGAGGAATCTCATATTGTATGGTTGCTCCAATATATAGACATCAAATACTAACTTATCTGGGATATGGTATGTTGATGAGCGAGGAGGCTCTATCGCATTGAGATTGATGTACAGGTCGCGGACATTCTATCAAAAAGCCCCAGGGAAAGGTCAAATTTGTGACTTTCCGAACGACTTGGAGTCATTGAGAGACCATATTATGAGGGTCCTGCATGATGCATGCATTGAGCTTTGGGAGCTCTAGGGGGCTTGGGGTACTTATTGGAGCAACAAGCAACCATAGGGCGACTCACCCTCCCCTAATGGTGCGCTGTGTACAGGGTGAATGGTTGAGCCTTCCCCTGTGATACCTGTGGCGACTTAGGGACATGATGAATGGTTCTCCTGTCGAGGCATCCTACCCATGCAGTTTGGGACTCATGGGAAGTACCTCTCATCTGGCCAATGAGCAGGGGAATGGGGTTAGGGACCATAGTAGTACTATTGATGGACGCATCGTTGTATCTACCGCACTCCATATGCTAGGATGACCTCCATTGATCTGGGATCAATGGAATTGATATAGGATCAGTATGAGTGGTTTGAGACACTCTCTTGTGATATTGATGTAGGATTAATAAAACTGACTTTGGGTTAGTAGAGAATGGTATGAGACATTCTCAATCAATTCTTCTTCTTCACTGTTCAGCAGAGCAGAGCAGAGCGGAGCAGTGCAGGGCACTGATGGCAGAGATAGAACAGTTGGACATATGGATCAATGGATGGAGTTCTCCCTAGTTGAGAGGGAGTGTTAAAATTGGCAACTAGGGCCAAACTCCATGTGGGTCATCTTATTTATGTCAGCTGATATTTTTCTTGGATCCATCTCATCGAGAGGTGTAGGATTGATCTAAAGATCGTCTGATTCCAATAAGTATTCATGGAATTATGAATTTATTTGTGTTATAAGACAATTAGTCAAGGTCTGCCAACAACTAAATAAACCCCACATATGCTCAACATTTTAGTATAAAAGGAGATGACTTGAAAGTCATTTCTCACACACACTTCTATCTTGATTCTCTCCACTTGTCTTGGGTTTTAGTGGAAGAGAAATCTAGGAGTGGAAGCCCTAGACGTTGGAGGATAAGAGGCCGGCCTAGCCACAGTCAAGAAGAAATACGCTACCCTAATCTCGAGGACGCAGTCATGAAGAGAATCCCTAATGCTATCAAGAAGGAGCCCTAAAACTATACTTTGGTCCCTACTAAAACACAGACCTAAGGGCTACCCTAACGTAGACCTAAAGGATGCCCTAACGGAGACCTAAAGGCAACCCTCACTAAGACCTAAAGGCAACCCTAACGAAGCTATCCTAAGGTAGCTCAAGAAGAAGGAGGAGACTGATGTGAAGTGTCAAAGGGACAGCGTGGAGGCTGCCCTAGACAACGTGAAGCGCTGTGTGGACCGCAGAGCTTTAGTCGTAGCATGAAGGATCAAAGGGACAACGTGGAGGTTGCCCTATACAGCGTGAAAGGGCTGTAGGGACAACGTGGGGACATGACGATTAAGAGCACAATAGGCAAGCAACCAAGTCGAGGAGAATAGAAGCAATATGCTATTGTTTGTGGACGGATATCTGGGTGTGTAAGGGCTTCCAGATGCTCTAACTAGTCACCATAGAAGCAACAGTAAAGGCAACATTGGAACAACAATGTTGTGGACAACAACAAAGTAAATATGATAGTTGGGCTACTTGGCGCTGCTAACTAGTGCGACAAAGTAAATGGGACCACAGGCTACATAGCGTTGCTAAAATGTATGGGACAACAAGGTGACTAGTGTTGCTAAAATGCATGGGATAGCAAGGTGACTAGTGCGGCTAAAATGCATGGGACAACAAGGTGACTAGTGCAACTAAGATGCATGGGACAAAAAGGCTACATAGTGCTGCAAAGATGCATGGAACATCAGGCTACATAGAAAAGATGCATGGGACAACAAGAAAACTTGGAATGAACAGTGGGACAACTATATGCCACATAGGGCAGTAGTGACTAGCATGTTACAACAAAGGTACATGGGACAATAGTAAGCATGGACAACAAGGCAAGCATGGTGCAACATAGCAAGCATGTTGCAACAATATGATGTGTACATCATGGTCATGAGGTCCAACATTATGATGATGGGTGCAGCATGGTGAGGTGTAGCATGATGACGAGATGCGGCATAATGATATGTGAAGGAGTCACCTTCGAGAATCAGTTGAAGCAACATGTCTTCAACTGCTCTCATGTATCATCTTCTTAGTAGTGATCTATGCTCTTATTTGGATGAGTCAAAGTGTTGACTTTTGTTGTAAATGTACTATCTCTCTCTCTCTACTGAACTATTGAAGAACATATAAGAAGAATTGATCAAGGGTTTCCCCAATTGGGGTTTGTCCCTGGCTAGTGCCACATCTTGTGTCCTCTTGTCTTGGCTTGTCTTCTGCGATTTATGCTTATGTTCTATCTGCAGTTTACTTTAACGCTGATGTGATTGCTGATCTGGAAAAGATATTGAGCTAACTGTGAAAATTGAAATAAATTGCTCTAAGCATAGAACATACCTAAAATTAACATAAATAAGCCCTTATTTCCTAGCATATTCCTAAGGCAATTCTTTCTTCTTTGAATCTCGCACAAGTCTCTCTTGCATGTTCTTTCCCTCACAAGCTCACATACTCGTGCTCAGTAAGTATGATTACAATTGTGCCTTCACTCTTTCTTATAAGCAATTTGAATGGCTAAATCTGGAAAATTATATTTTAGGAAATCAAACTAGTGATTGAGTTGTTAACTGAGTTGAAGTTGCTCAGGAAACTCGTCCTAACTCTCGATCTAGAATTAGAGACTTGTCACTCATCCTTTTCCAAGTTAACTCACACTAGAAGACACTAAAATCAACCTTCAACTTTTTCACTTTAGTTAAATGCTTCATCATTTGTCCTAATTTCTAGGGACTCATCCTAAATCATAGGAATTTGTCCTAACTTATAGGAATTGGTTCCTAACTTATAGGAACTCTAGCATGCTAAAGAAGAACTTGAGGTCACTTTGATTAAGGAACAAATCATAGAACCTTTTCTTGCTATCATTTTCAACATTAATTTATGAACTTCTTGCATACATATGCAACTTTGTTAGCTCCATATGGCATTCAACTTTACAATCCAACTTCATCCACATCATCATGCTAGGATTTCTTCCTCTTTTAGACCTTTTAAAATCTTCGCTAGAGTTCATAGACTAACACATTGATTGTAGTTTGATAAGATTCCTTCAACCTTTTTCCAACTTACTAAGGATTTGTAAACCATAGACATCCAATGCCCATATGCCAAAATCTTAATGTCCATTATTTTTTTTAATGAATGATATTTAGTAGTCACATTTGAGCATTGGATCTTAGCACATTGATCTTTTGTATGACATGACACCAACTAGTGAATCTTGCAACATATGTCTTGGATACAAATCAACATTTCTTTGAACTGCATGCTTCAAGAAGATAGGCCGACTTCATGTGATGCAATTAGGATGTAATTGATATGTTCGAATAATAAAGTTTGTATAGCTAATGACTTTAGCTTAGATATTTGATCTATCACAGGGACTCAACCGCTTTTTACATAGGGATGTGGATTATCAAAATTAGTTTTGGCTTCAAATGCTTCTTCCTTTCTGGATTTGATTTAAAGACTCAAATTATGCCATAAATTTGAATCATGCCAAAATTTTTCCTTTTATGAATTGCAGTGGGGTAACTCGAACTTAACATGGTTCCACTGGGGTTGACAAACTCAAACTGCAACCAATGCATTTTTTCTCTCATGATGTCTTGGACTTGATAATTTTATTCAAACTTGATTAGGAAGAAGGAAATTTGGTCGTGAACAATACCACAAATATATTGCTATGACACATTGAGGAGGCTTATAGTAAGGATTGATTATAGATTAGTGGAAGTTCAAGGACTTGGACCAATCATAGTTTTGAAGTGGCTCTGAGGTGACCTAACAAATTGGTAATTGGACCAAATGTAGACCCCATGTCAACGTACTCCTCGAAAACTCTAATAACCAAACCTTGGCTGATTTTCAAATTCAAACAAAAAACAGCCTTTCGAATCATGAGTATCAAACCTTGGAATTTCTTTGTCATTATCCATAGAACTTGGACTAGTACAAACCTTGAGCAAGATGGAGGAGACTTATTTAGCTCTTGATTTCTTCCTTAGAGACCTTCACATAAAATAAGATACGTGTCTTTGTGTGATCAAATTTTCTTTTCAAGGAGAATGAATTTTAAGCCACTGATCTCAGACTTGGAGTTTTTGGATCTCTTTGGATAGATAGAAATCTTGTATTTTTGGTCTAGTTTTACTATAAATGATTTCACATAGATAAGTCATAAAAGAGCTTTTCCCCATATAAAAATTCAGATCTCTTTCCACAAGATCATCATTGGTTGGATTCCATATTACAAAGAATATTTAATTCTTATCTCCAAACTTGGACCACATAAATGATTCAGGATTGTTCGTCAAAAATGGTGACAAGAACAATATTGAAGGAAAATATTCAAATCTCCTAAGGAATTTCACCTTATTACAATCTTCTCGATTTCTAATCATAGGGTTTACACTAGACCTTTATTCTACCTCTAATACCATGTTGAAATATGAATGCAAGATAAAATGTCTTAATATAATAATTACTTGTCACTGATATATATTCTCTTAGCATTTACTTTATTTCGTTATGTCATCAAGCAGTTACACATTAACAATTTAACTATTCAAATAGAGATCATAGTGCACAAGAGACAAAAGACACCAGAGATTAGGCTAGATGCGAGGGAAAAACCCACAAGGGGAAAACCCAACAATCCTTTATGTATAAAATGTTTAGTCAATAGGAGAAATCCAAGTTAAAGATAAACTAACCAGTAACCCAAGTTCCAGGGCAATCCTTCATGAAACAATAGCCTTGTCACATTTCTGTCCAAGATATGCCACATGTCTTGTCCTTAGTTCTGCTTAAAAATTTCACTTTTCTTGTAATACTTCCTCTGGATACGAACTTCTTCATAAATGACCTTTAATCTGCCTAAAAAATAATATACAAGCTTTTTCAGGAATAGTGTACAAACTTCCCTCAGAAATGATGTAAGAACTGCCTCATAGATTATAAGCAAACTAGCTCAAATATGCTTCTGATGTGCTATGCGAGGTGCGTCAAATATGCTTTAGAATATGCCATGCGAATTGCCTTAGATATACCTTAGAACGTGCGATGTGAAGTGCCTCAGACATGCAAATTTCCCTTTTACAGAAGTTGTGAGTTAGTTTGCAAATTGGTGGAATGATAATGCCAATATATAGTTGTTTTTCCATGCAAAGGGACACGTCCCTTGGGTAGGCTGACTTGACAAATAAAGGGCCGACTTGGTAGATGGTATTTGACTGAAAGACAGATAAAAACAATATTTTCTTTTCTTTTAAAAGGTGTCCAAATGGTGTTAATTTTTAGGGCTAGATTCTTGTCTGCTATAGATAATTGCATTTTCAAAGTTTTCATCATTCACTTATTATATTCACCCCATAACATCATAACATCATAACATCATTAGCAATTATGTAGAGAACAATAACATCAACAATTCAATGGAACAATTAGGAATAAAAAAAGAAAAACATACACAATAGAGACACCACATTTTAGGTCAGAGACCAAGGAAAAACCCCACAAGGGGGAAACCTAACCAGATTCTTCTTCTATTAGACATTCATCAAATGTTTCGCTGAGATACAAAGTACAAATTATCATGAGACAAGATTCATACATCGTCGATCACATTAGCAAACATGTATATAAGAGAGGCAAGCACAGGCCTCTAAATCACACTGTACATCACTATACCCGTAGTCTAGGAGGATACAAGCAATATGAAAGCAAGTCTCATCACCAACTTCGGCCTATGGAGTTTTGGTGTTTGGATTAAATTTGCAGTAGCCCCAACCATGTTCAAATCTCTAGAGGCATCACCCATACGCCTGTAACGTAGGAGGATACAAGCAATATGAAAGAAAGTCCCATCACCAACTCCGGCGACTGAAGTTTTGGTGTTTGGAATCCATTTGTAGTAGTCCCACTCGTATTCAAATATCTAGAGGCATCACCCATACGCCCGTAGTGTAGGAGGATACAAGCAATATAAAAGCAAGTCCCATCACCAACTCCAGCCTCTGGAGTTTTGGTGTTTCGAATCGATTTGCAGTAGTCCCACCCATGTCACTGTCATATAGGATTTTCCATCACTATCATATCATCATAGATCAAAGTGTCACAAGGTTGACAACCATGTCTTCCATATCAAGATCACTGCTATGTCTTCCATATTGAGGTTGCAACCATACAACAGAGTCACAACCATGTGCTGGACAAACACCCGCTGCCTGTCACTGCACTGCCCTAAAAAATTGTGCAGTTTTCTCAGCTAGTCACCCTGTCAGTCGACCTGTTGCTCCCCTTGAAAACTACGTAGTTTTCATGAGCATCCCCCATCTGCTTAACATCCTACTCAGTCCAGAAACTGTGCAGGGATATCCTGTAGGCCAGCCTCCCGACTCTGTGCAGTTTTTGCCAGCAGCCTCCCATAGCCCCCTGCGAGCCTCCCTGGAGAAATTGCACAATTTTCACTGCCAATCTCCCCTTGTTGCCTCCACTGTCTCCCTAAAAAAATTGTGCAGATATTCCCTTCAGTCGAGCCAGATCCCGCATATAGTCACTGCTGATCTGGACTACCCATCTCAACTTCCCAATGACCTCTGCGCAATTTTCATGGACAGTTTCTGAAGCCCGCATCTCGGCTTGAAATGTGCTCTACATAGTTTTAGAGCTTTGTCCTCTCTCCCGGTCACTTGCATCCGAAAACGAAAAACAATGCATGATGGTAGACTAAGATATTTATGGATTTGATGTCGTCTCGTCATGAGTGACTGCAAATACAGATACATGGATGAGACATGGCGCAATGACGAATGAGATGAATAAGGAGCGCATTCAAGGAGACTTGTTCGTGAATGGACAAACGCATGGAGCATGCCAAGTACAATCGAAGGAGAGACATGCATGTGAAACATCAAGTGAACACCAAGACCATCGAAGACTCCGCACACCTTGCCATGTAGAGGTGAAGCTATGATACACCAAGAGCACATCCATCACTCAACAACACTGTAGCTCGACATGCACACCAGCAACAACATGAACATACCAGCTTTGTCATGTCGAGTCATCTTAGCCACATGACTACTGTGGGCCATACTATTGTAATCAATGTAATGTAACGTGGAAGTCCAAGAGACCCACATTTAAATCTGAAGAGTCATGTAAATTTGAAGAGCCATGTAAGTCAAAAAATCACGAGGGAAGTTGAACAGTCACAAGGGCCAGTTTCACCCTTGGCTATAAATACCCCTTAGTTGTACATGGAAATGAATTTTCACCTTGGCTCCTCCCACATAGTCTTGAGAGTCTGTAGTATTTTCTTTGAGGAGTGAGCAGTGGTTCCAACGCCTCACTATTGCGGTTAGTGATGAAATGGTGTACCGATGTGTCTTGGAACTTTCTCTTAATTCAAAAGCCTGATAACAGGCCAACCCATTTTCACACATGTATTGTATTTGTTTGTAAGACTATTGTTTGGACACTTGTAATGCATGTTGCTTTAACCTGTATTAAGACAGTTGAACTATTTCGGTTGTTCTAATACATATGCTTACGAAAATGTGTTGTATAAGTTGTTAACATTTTCTTGTTCGTGTGGGCTATCCCGTCAGACACTTGACAGAACAATTCTCATAAATATTTTATAATGACCGTTGCGCTCGTGTGGACTACTCCATTGCGTGTTGTATGTTCTATCAGTTCACTGTGTGCTTCTGTGTTAAATTTAGGTAAGTTCTATGCTTAGAGCAATTTATTTCAATTTTCATAGTTAGCTCAATATCTTTTCCAGATTAGAAATCACATCAGCATAATAGTAAATTGTAGATAGAACATAAACATAAATCGCAAAAGACAAGCCAAGACAAGAGGACACAAGATGTGGCGCTAGCCAAGGACAAACCCCAATGTGGGGAAACCCTTGATCAATTCTTCTTATATGTTCTTCAATAGTTCAACAGAGAGAGAGAGATAGTACATAGACAACATAAGTCAACACTTTGACTTATCTAAATAAGAGCATAGATCATATCTAAGTAGATGATACATGAGGTAGCTGAATTCAGTTGAAGACATGCTGCTTCAACTGATTCTCCTAGGTGACTCCACCATGCTGCACCTATCATTGTGTTTCTCCTCATCATCTTGTTGCATCTCACTGCACTGCACCATGCTGCACCTATCATCACTGTGATGCATCTTATCATGCTTCACTAATCATGACTGTACTGCATCATGTACCATTGCTGTCCCATGTGCCATTGCTGCATCATGTTGCCACACTGTTGTCCCGTGTGCCATTGCTGCACCATGCTGCCACACTGTTGTCCCATGTGCTTGCTGCACCATGCTTCCACATTGTTGTCCCATGTGCTTGCTGCACCATGCTGCCACACTGTTGTCTCATGTGCTTGTTGTATCATGCTGCAATCCCATGTGCAATCGCTGCACCATGTTGCTGCTGTCCCATGTATCCACCATGAAGCATCTGCTACCACCTATCCGCTACAAGTCAACAGTCTTGAGAATGCATTTGCTGCTGTTATGATAGTGACTGGTTAGGGTATATATGACTGCTATAATAGCCTCTAATCAGTCACCAAGACAACCCTCCTTAGCTGCGGCTTACCCTTGGAGAAGTGGTGGCTCCCCTCATTGTTGTTCAGGGCATAGACAACCCTCAATTCACCTTCATGCTGCCCTATTTTGGAGTGGATAGGCCTGTGGCCTACCACAGACCTCCGCTGCGACCTACATCCCACTTAAACCACCATAAGTTTCCCTTCAAACAGCTCGTAGGGCTTGCAGCTTACCCACAACAGCCTACACTGCCCTTCACCAAGAGTTGGGCACCTAAGAACACCTCCACACTGTCCTGAACCACTCTGCCGTTGTCTCAACCCTTAAAGGAGATACCTCGACCTCCCTTAGAACATCTCGGCCTTCCAAAAGACCCATGAAATAGACCTTCCTTTGTTGTGTCCAAGACCTTCTGTTGACTGCGGTTAGGGCTTGGATTTGGCCTACGTCTAGGGCATATTAGAATACCAGCTTGTGGAACTTGTTGGATTGTGGCTAGGGCTTGTAGAGACCTCCTCTAAACAACGTATAAGTTTTCCTTAGAAAGCCTATAGAAGGTCTCTCCTAGCAGCGTAGATAAACCCTCCTTCCAGCACTCGGTCACCCAAAGCTGACCTCCAACATCCCTTCAAACCCTCACTGGCCTATCTTCCTTACTGCGGCTAGGGCAGCTTGTTTATCCTCCATTCCTCCTGCATCTAGGGCTTCATCCTCCTAGATTTCACCTCTACTAATACCCAAAGCGAGTGGAGAGAAATCAAGAGTGAAGTGTGTGTGAAATGATTATCAAGTCATCTCCTTTTATACTAAAACATTGAGCACATGTGGGGTTTATTTGGTTGCTGGACGACCTTGACGAATTGTCCCACAACACAAATAAATTCATATCTCCATGAATACTTATCGGAATTAGATTATATTTAGATCAGTCCTATACCTCTCGATGAGAGGGATCTAAGAAAAATATCAGCGGCCATTAATAAGATGACCCACATAGAGTTTGGCCCTAGTTCCCAATTTTAACACTCCCTCTCAACTAGGGAGAGCTCCATCCGTTGATCCATCTGCCATACTATACTATCTCTGCCACCAGTGCCCTGCACTGCTTTGCTGAACCATGAAGAAGAAGAATTGATCGAGAATGTTTCATACCATTCTCTACTCACTCGAAGTTAGTACCATACGAAGAGAGTGTGTCATACCACTCGTATTGATCCCATATCAGTGTCAAGAGAGAGAGAGTTATATCACTCTTACTGACCCGAAGTCAGTTTTATTGATTCTGGATCAATATCACAAGAGAGTGTCTCAAACCACTCATACTGATCCCAAATCAGTTCCAAGAGAGAGTGAGCTATATCACTCTTACTGACCCAAAGTCAGTTCCAATTGATTCCAGATCAATGGAGGTCATCCTAGCATAGGGAGTACAGTAGATACAACGATGCGTCCATCGATAGTACTACTATGGTCCCTAACCCCATTTCCCTACTCATTGCCCAAATGAGAGGTACTTCCTGTTATCACCTCAAGAAACTCTCCTAGGTTGTATATCAGAGATGCTCGGGAACATTACAAATTCAACAAAAATGTTGGAAAAATGGAGGATGAATGAAAGGATGATGCATATTCAAGCCAGATAACCACTTCTACTATGCTTAACCCTAGACATGGGTGAACACCCCCAGACTACAAGGCTTTAGACCACCAACTACTTATAGTTTTAAGGAGAATGTGATGATGGAGAATACTGATCACACCAGTAGATGCGCAAGATCCTGTGATGGCCAACTACAACCAGTTAAAAGGTCTGTAAATCTATTCCCTAATGCACAGACAGGATGACAACTCTCTGGCATTAAAATAATAGAAACTTGCATACAAATTCAATGATACAAGCTAGATTCTAACACAGAGGTGGGATGACAACCCCTCTAATGCTAAACATCAACAACACATGAATAAATGCATAACAGGCACAACCTCGAACAAAGAAGAAGAAGTGGAAAATGAGCAATTAACAACAAAAGAAGATTGCATTAGCTGAAAATGAAGACCAGAAACTGCAGGTATCACAGTGGTTACAGTCTCCAGAAGTTGAACTTTACATCAAGATAACATTCATCAATCATTAACATATCTTGTTTTTGGGTTTATATAGAGTTTATTCACAAAATTGCTCTGCTGACCTATGCGTGGAGGGGTCATAACTGACCACCAACCACATTTATTATTAGATATGGTCTTTGATACAATTTGATTGTTTTAATGGACAAAATGACCTTTTTTGTTGCTCTCCTGTACTTCACGAACAGGTGAAATGCCGTGTTTATCTGCTCAAGGATGTCCTTCTTGTCCTTCGAAGGTACACTGTGTTGAATGCAGTTGCTGAGGATTTATTACGCTGGGAGCTGAAACACTGGCCGCCTTCCTCCTTCGGGTGCACAGGACTGCCAAAAACACAAAAATTGTGTGGAAAACGAACGAGGAGCTGAGAACGAACGCTAGCCGTTGGATGGCTCAGACGGACGGCCGAGATCTGATGGCGGGAGGCGATGGGAAGACACAGAGGCACAATTGATTATAAGCCGTCGGATCTGACAGATTGGACGACGGAGATCGGGTTACGTGGGCTATCGGAAGGTATATGCGCGGGAAGATTATAGGCCGTTGGATCTCGGGCGGGGATGATCGGACGACTATCGGAAGCGGGAGCTGCGCGACGGTTAACAAGCGAGAGGACGTACGAGAGAGGGTGGTAAGCGGTTTCCCCACACCTCTAATGGAGCTGTGGTGGTTTTCATAAGCGGGCATGCAATGCAGTAGGAATGAGACACGTGGCTATAGGGACGGCGGGGAAACCACTTTCCTCGCGGGTTATCACGTGCATGGGTTCCAGCGGCGGGAGGAGCGGATATCATTGGATCCGCGGGAAATGAGCGGACAGCGGTGAGTGAATGCGCACGTGCTTTGAGTGACATGACAGGTGAGGGCCCCGACGGTGACATTTTTTATATGCACGTGGTTATATCACCATGGCTTTATAAGTTAGCTTTGCGCTCGGGATTCGAAGGAAAATGATATAAATAGGGCTTATGTGGAAATTTTAGTGGAAAACAGAGGAATGGGAGTTAAAGAGTGTAAGTGGAGCGATAAGGAAATGGTGGGTATTGATGCGTGGTCACATTATTGGGGTTTTATTACACTTAAACCCAGCGCCCGAGAGCTAAGGAAACACGGCTTTAAAGCTAAATGTGGGTATAAAACAGTGATAACGGGGCTTGTGGAGTTATAAGGAGAATGAAGGAGGAAGCGGGAAAAATTTCTACGAGCCTTATACAACCAAGACCAACATTGCCCAACACCTATTTTAATCCATCAAATGTCGAAGAACAAAGCAGAGCTAACATTGGCTCCTTCTGGGGATGAGATCCTCCCTGTGAGGTCTCAAGAACCTGCAGATCAATGCCTTCCTGATGAAAACAAATTAGCCAAAATTCCTAGTGTTCCATTGGGCATGGAGTCTACTGCATCTATACTAAAACTGATAAAAACACAATATTTACAACTTTTAAGGCCAAAAGACCTTAAACAACATAATTTTTCAGAAAACGCCCATTAACTGGGCCATCAAAAACTGCTTCTCCTCCCATACTTTTCAGTATGGAGGTGTTGTTCCCTTGAATCTGTGAAATAACGAAAGGGCCTGTCCAGAAAGAATCAAACTTCCCATGATTGCCTTTCTTTTCCTTCAATGCATCCCACTTCAAATGTAGAAATTTTGAATAATTTAACACATATTCAACAGAGATTATCCTGATCATGTACTATTGCGGAATACATACACAATACATAAGCTCCTCTATGTTGATCATCAATATAGCAACATCAATAACAATAAAACATCAAGAGCATTCACACATTAACACAGTATGTAACCCGGTGAAAGCATCTCGCTAAAAACTCCACACTATCTGTATATTAATGATTGAGACCATGTAACATTACAAAGTACAATGCTTATCACAAGCAATTCAGTACCATCTCCACCTGTTACACACAATACAGCTAAGATCTGATCTCCAAATCTATTCCACTGCTTGCCTGCCTCCACTGCTCAATACCTGCTCAAGAATGAATGAGAATGGTCTACCAAACTCGTATTCCACCTCCAAAGAATCATTCACAATGTGTAAGACATGAGCAGAAGCTACAAACTGGGCAAATACATGAGAAAACTAATTGGCATACTCAATCCTTTGATTGTGCATGATCTGATGCACAACTATAGTCACAACTGATAGCAATCTGATTCTCTAACACTTGTCCCTGCCGAACTGAACATGCACTGACATGCAACTGAGTTAACTGATGTATTCTATAGTTGTATTAAGAGTTAATAATTAGTTTAACAACTCATCATTAGTCTATTTGCAGTTAGACTAACTACAACTAGTTTAACCAAGTCAAACTGAACACAACTCCATCAACTCCACAATCAACTCCACCAAACTCAACTGATTGAGTTCTAACTGAAGTCATGCATGCAACAACTCAACTGACTCATAAGAAAAGCGTACTTCCTTCTGACAACTGCATGGGCCACATCTGTAGCTCAAACTGAAGTGCTCCAAGAGAATAAGATCAAGTTTATAGTCCAAATATTATTATGAGACAATAATATTTGACTTTTCTATTTTTGACAGCCAGTCTAAAAATAGACTTTGATCACCCACACAGTGGTCACCCACACTTTGTTCACCCACATTGTGATCACTCACACTGTGATCACTCACACTATGGTCACCCACATTGTGATCACTCACACTGTGATCATAAATAGAACTTGCACCATAATTTGCCTGCGGGCCCACTTAGTGAAGGTGACTCTTTTCACTAAGCTCCATCATCCTGTTGCAATCTCAACACTCCCTCTCGACAAGATATGGATTATCAGCAACCCCTATCCTGCCTCGGTGGTACTCGAATTTGCTCCTGGTGAGAGCCTTCGTCAGAATATCAACATCCTGATCCTCCGTTGGAATGTATGAAAGCAACATGATCCTCCGCTGCACACAATCTCTGATATGATGGTACCTGATGTCAATATGCGTAGATCTATCATGAAATACAGGATTAGCCAAGAGTTTAATGCAACTCTGGTTATCACAGTAAATCACAGTAGGATCCAAATGAGAACCGAACAAACCAACCAGGATCTTCCTCATCCATATAGCCTCGCATGCAGCCAAACTTGCTGCCATATACTCGGCCTCCGCTGAACTGAGTGCCACGGATCTCTGCTTCCTGCTGTACCAAGAAACTGATGTCGATCCAATACTGAAGACCCCTCTTGATGTGCTCTTTCTGTCCATTGGGCTCCCTGCCCAATCTGCATCCGTGAAGCCACATAGCTTCACCTCATCCTCCTGTATGTACCACAAACCATATCCCGATGTGCCTCTCAAGTAGCGCAATACATGCTTGCCCGCCTTCCAGAAGAGCTTGGTAGGCTTAACCATAGCTTGTGAAAGCTGGTTAATTGCATAACATATATCAGGTCGTGTATTGACCAAATACATCAGCGACCCCACCAACTGTCGATAAATAGTGGCATCCACTTCTTCTCCCGAAGTGGCATCCTCCTTCCTCCAACCTCTAGGAAGAGGAGTATCAACAGGCTTCCAGCCATGCATGTTGAACTTCTCCAGTATCTCCCGAGCATACTTGCTCTGAGAAACAAACAGTGCACCACTGCGCTGCCATATTTCCAATCCTAGGAAATAGTGAAGGAGGCCCAACTCCTTCATCTCAAACTCTGTCGCAAGATCCTTCTTGCATGACAATATCAACAACTCATCACCCGTTAAAATCAAATCATCAACATACAGTACAATGATAAGCAACTTACCGTCCACCACAATCTGGTATAGGTTAGGATCCGCCTCGCTCTTGGAGAATCCAAGTCCTGTGAAATAGCTGTCTATTCGTGTGTACCAAGCACGTGGTGCTTGCTTCAACCCATACAACGCTCTCTTGAGCCTACACACATGCGACTCGTTGCTGAATACCTCAAAGCCTTCGGGCTGCTCAATGTACACCTCCTCCTCAATGACTCCATTGAGGAACGCAGTCTTCACATCCATCTGATGAATGTGCCATCCCATCTGCGCTGAGAGAGCAAGAATCGTCCGTATGGAAGAATACCTTGTGACAGGTGCAAAGGTCTCCTCATAATCGATCCCCTCTATCTAAGAAAAGCCTCGGGAAACAAATCTTGCCTTGTACTTCTCCACACTCCCTTCAGCTGCCTGCTTGACCTTGTAGATCCATCTCGAACCTACCACTAATTTCCCTTCCAGTCTAGGAACAATCTCCCATGCACTGTTTCTGACAATAGAATCATATTCTTCCACCATGGCGTCTACCCATGCGGGATCCTCCACAGCTTCCTCGAAAGAGGATGGCTCAGTCACAACACACTTGCTCATCAGAGCCATGTATCCAGTGTACCGATCAGGTGACTGTCTCTGCCTGCATTGGGCTGTAGGTGGTCCTACAACTTTCTCTGCATCTTGAGCCAATTGCTCAGCTTCTGTCAAGCCTCTGATGGTTGGCGCTGCATGAGTGGTCTCTTCCACTCCATGAACCTCGTCCTGTGGCTGATCCACATCCTGAAGCTCATCCTTAGGAACTAATAGCTCCTCATCTGCATGCAAGTGTAGCTCCCTCTCAAGCGAACACTTCATGGCTTTCTCCTCATGAAATTTTATATCCCGTCGCACAACAGTTTTACCACTGTCTGGAAAATACACACGATAGTTGTGGGGCGTATCAGTGTACCCCACAAATATCCCAACCTCTACGGTCGGCTCCAACTTCTTCCTGGCATCCTTCGTCACATGCATGTAAACGTTAGCACCAAAAATCCTCAAATGAGAAAGATTAGGCTTCTTACCAGAATAAGTCTCCTTAGGTGTATGTTAGGACTCCACTATGTATCATTTTTGCTATATATTTTGACACCATTCTACTCTTATAACCATGAACTTCATTGTCTTTTTCATCTACTTTATCCCAAGGTATATAGAAACCTCTTCTTTATTATATGTTTAACCTGTCTTACATTTAATTCCGCAATACTCTTATATTTTATCATTAATTGAAGTGTATTGTTGCTAACACAAGTCCAAAGATCGCAGATAGTTATATGCCTAGTTGGGAACAAGCGGCCGTTGCTGAGACAGCCGACTCCGTTGCTGAAACAGCTGACTCCGTTGCTAAAACAACTGACTCCGTTGCTGAAACAGCTGACTCAGTTGCTGAAACAGCGGTCAAGCACGCAAATCCCGTTATGCGTAATTTGCGATTCTGGAAGAACTTTTTGTGGAATAGTAGCAGCAGCACGAAGATACGGTTACCTGGATTATCCTGAAGATAGCACTTTTATTGTCTCGGTTGTAACAACATCTTTTTTTTGAAAGAACAGAATAGTCCTGTTTTGGGAAAGAGGACAGAATTGAGATAATGTAGATTCGCTCTCATGTAAATTGTAAAAGATGTCTCCTCTTTAAAAAGAGGAGACATCATCATTAGAGGGGGGTTGAATTGTAAGCTACAGAAGAGTACTGTGTGAGAACCGGGAGCTAGTCTCCTTCTGTAATGTATCAGTTACTTTGACAGATGAATAAAATCTTCTTTTGAGCGTCCCAATTTAATTCTTTCTCCTGGGGAATCTTGTGAGAAGGAAAGGGCCCGCCTTCCTCACAAGATTCACCCTTTTGGTTCCTATAGTTTGTTTAATTCTTTGTGTGTTTACACTTCCCTTAATTCTGTTGTTGGATACTAGTTACACAGTTCTGTAATACTCTGTTTCTTTAGCACTACACGTATTGAATGCATGAATGAATGATGTTGGGAAGCATGTGCTGAATATTCCTGCATAAAGGAATAGGGTCTTGCTCCCATTGATTGCTTTCCTTTGCCTGCAGTGTGATTAGAAGCAAGAGGACAAGTGCTGAAGGTTCCTGTTCATGGGAATAGGGTCTTGATCTCTTGAAGTTACTTTTCTTACGGTGTGATTAAGTGTCAGGCATCAGGTGCTGAAGTTCCTCACCAAGGAATAGGGTCCTGTTCCTGCTATGGTTGAATGATTTCTTTCCTTGTAGATTGATTTTCCTTTGCTGAATTGTAACTGTAACAGAGAAATCACTTCTGCTATAATTTAATTGACTTCAGCTTTGATTAAGTAGAGTGTGAATTAGTAGATTGATGAGATTAATAATTGTGTGTCCTTCTTTTACTACAACATTGATTCTGCTTTTGAAATTGAGCATATCCAGTGCGTTATTATCTTTGAAATAAAAAGACCTTCTCGGGTTGACAATTTATGTGGAGCTTGAATTGTGAAAACAATTAAAGCGACCAACATTTTGGCGCCGTTGCCGGGGAAGGTAATTATAGATTTCAAAAGCATTCATCTTTTTCTTTTTAATGTGCAGATTGTATGAGAGGACGCGGAAACCAGAAGAAAAATAACCGCACAGGTGGCAAAGGCTGGGGAGGACGAAAAACTTTTATCGACGAGATTGTATCAAAGGCTGAATCATCACAGAGATTAAGTTCTCGAAAATCAAAATTTCAGCGTTCCCCTCAGTCAGATTACAAAACAGAGGAAGTTGTGGGTCCTGAAAATACAGAAGAACCAGCAGTCAGTACTGAAGAGTCAGAGGAAAGTGTTAGCAGATCAGCAGAGCACATTGAGGAAATAGTAGAAAGCGTTGGACGACCGGTAGAGAACATTGAAGAACCAATAGAAGATTCTGACGATCGAGAAAGTGCAGTAGGAGGGCCAACAATGGAAGATAACAATGATGCTTTCTTTGGAGGAGGACGTGCAGGTCCTGAGGAAGAAAGAAGGGATGAAAATTCCCTCTCTACCTTGGGATTTCCCATCAGTGATCTCCCTGCAGGGACAATGAAAAATATTCCATTGTCTGCTTTACCTAACTTTCATGGTTTATCTACTGAGGATCCTGATGAATTTCTTTTTGAATTTGATATATTATGCAGAAGTTACGATTATGTTACTAATGCTCAAAAGTTGAAACTGTTTCCAGCCACCTTAAAAGGAAATGCTTTAAGATGGTTCATGAGCCTTGGAAGTCAGGTAATCACAACATGGGAGCAGATGAAACAAAAATTTCTGCTTAAATATCAAGACTACTACCGGACGAGAGAGAAGAAGGATGAACTATTCAATATGGCACAAAAGTCGGATGAGAGTCTGGAGGACTACATAGAAAGGCTGCAGTACAACATACAGAGATCTGATCATCCGGATATAAGTAAGGAAATTCGTAAAACAATATTACTTAGAGGTTTAAGGGATGATTGTTTAAATATGTTAAATATGCTTGCTAAGGGAGATATATCTAAGGAATCATATGATGAGATTTGTGAACTTGCTAAGAGGTGCTCTAGGGGAGCTGCAAGAAACAGAATAAGAGATTCCACCTATTCAAGAGTGCAGAAATCAGCCAATGGAGGAGCAACAAGAGCAAAAATAGGTAATTTACTTGAAGAATTTAAAACCGAAATGTTAAGTTCTTTTGCTTCGCAGATTGACACCTTGCAGGTTAAAAAGAAGCAGGCCGAAGCAGAAGCAACTCTGGCTGTCTTTTGCCCGAAATGTAGAGACAAACATCCACTAAGGTAATGCCCAAGAGATAAAGTACCAATTTGCACCCTTTGTGAGAAAGATCATGAGACAGAACAATGTCCATCTTTACCAGGAATAAAAGCAGCGTTGCAGCCAACGGAAGAGGAAGCTGAAGCAGTATACCTGCTAACTCAAAGAAGACAATGGCAACCAAAAGGACAAGGTATGAACTCTAGTATGCCATTTAATCGTTGGAACAATTATTCTGCTTTTGGCCAAACAAGTTATCCCCCCTTTAACCTAATGCAATACCCACCTTTCAATCAAATGAATTTCCCACCCATGCAAATGCAAAACCCTCCCTTTGTTGATCCTTCAATGTGGACTCCTTGGCCTCCACAGCAACCACCTCCTTTCAATCCATGGAATCCAAATTGGAATAGTCAATCACTCCCGTATCCAAACCAATTGCCTCAATTCCAACAACCACTCCCTCTGCCATCAAATGCTCTGCCAAATAACCAAATGAGACCCCAACTACCTGTGCAACCAAATCCTAACCCCAATAATAAAGTTGTGCAAGTCATTGATATTCAGAATCAGTCTATATTTCCTACTATGCAATGTAATGATATTCATTTGAGATCTGGAAGAATAGTAGAGCCTATTATTGATGACATAACTTCTTCTGATTCAGATAAAAATGAAACCGAGAAACAAAAAGAAGCTCAACCACCTCCTAACAAAAATGTTGAAATAACAGAACCACCATTCCCCGAGCGTTTGGTTTTAACCAAAACAGCTGAAACACCTGCTTTTAATTTTATAGGGGAATTGCAAAATTTGTATATTAAAATTCCACTGTTACAAGCATTAAGAGATGTACCAATTTATGCCAGAACATTAAGGGATATTTGTGTTAAGAAACCTGGTAGGAAAACCAAGGACCCCCTTACAGTACACGTGATGGGAGACTTGTCTGCATTAATGTCCGGAAAAGCCCCTCCTGTAAAATATGGTGATCCCGGCCATCCTACTATCACAGTTCAGATTGGTAAAACAATGATTCCCCGAGTTCTGGTAGACTTAGGTGCAGCAATTAATATAATGACTCTGGAAACTTCACAATTGTTACAGCTGAATAACACAATCAGAGATACACCCACCATTTTAGAGTTAGCTGACCGTTCCACAATTAAACCAGAAGGAATTGTTGAAGACCTACTCATTTCAGTTGAATCCTGGAAATATCCAGCTGATTTTGTTGTATTGCAGACTAAAACAAAGCTGGGGGGACATCCCTTAATTCTAGGAAGGCCATGGCTGGCCACAGCTGATGCATTTATTAGTTGCAGATCTGGTTCAATGACAATTTCTAATGGTTATGAAACAAAACAGTTAACTCTTTATCCTCACGCTACGCCAGTAGTTAATAATGAAGATTCTATATGGATGGATTATGATGATAATGCTGTTCAGCCTATTCTAACTATAGGACAAGCTTTAACTCTTAAAGACAATATAGAGAATGAGATAATCAATAATTTTATTTGTGAACCTTCTTCTGTCATTGCTGAAACACACAATCAACTAACTGCAATTTTTGAAACTGATGCTCAAGAAAAGATTGAATCTGAAGATTCATCTCAGACTTTAACCACGATCTCATCTAAAAGCATAACAGTTGAAATTGAACCCGGCAAGACATTAAACATAAATCCTGATCTAACAGATGCTGAAACACAACAATTAATGAAGTTATTGCATGAATATAAGGAGGCATTTGCCTGGGATTACACAGACATGAAAGGTATTTCTTCTGAATTATGTACTCATCGAATTTACATTAAAGAGGGATGCCGACCTGTTTGTCAACCCCAAAGACGAATGAATCCTAATTTACGAGAAATTGTTAAAGAAGAACTTCAAAAATTGCTTAATGCAGGGTTTATATACCCCATATCTGACAGTGAATGGGTTTCCCCATTAGTAATTGTTCCTAAGAAAAACGGGAAATGGAGGGTATGTGTCGACTATAGAGCTTTAAACAAAGCTACTCAAAAGGATCACTTTCCCTTACCCTTCATTGATCAGGTGTTGGACAGTCTTGCAGGGAAGAAATTCTTTTCTTTTCTAGATGGATTCAGTGGGTATAATCAGATAAGAATTGCACCCCAAGACCAAGAAAAGACCACTTTCACCAGCCCCTGGGGAACTTTTGCCTATAGAGTTCTTCCATTTGGGTTGTGCAATGCACCAGCAACTTTTCAAAGAGCTGTTATAGGAATTTTTTCCGATATGCTGAATGATTCTATGGAAATATTTATGGATGATTTTACCCCTTATGGTGTGTCTTTCGAAGAGGCATTACAAAACCTTGAGAAAGTACTTAAAAGATGTATACAAGCTCACCTCTCCTTAAGTACCGAAAAATGCCATATGATGATGAGTGAAGGAATAGTGCTTGGACATTTTATTTCATCTCAAGGTATTCAGGTAGATCCATCTAAAATATTGGTCATTCAGAATCTTTCTGTTCCTAAAACTCAAACTGATGTGAGAAGTTTTCTAGGACATGCTGGTTATTACAGGAGATTTATTAAAGATTTCTCTAAAATAGCTTCTCCATTATTTGTATTGCTTATGAAAAATGCTGAATTTAAGTCGACTAATTCTTGTCAGAAAGCTTTTGAAGAACTAAAGCATCAGTTGTCTACTGCTCCTATTTTGAGGGGGCCTGATTGGAATCTTCCTTTTCATATATCTTCTGATGCTTCAGACCTTGCTATTGGAGCGGTTTTGGGACAAGAGGAAAATCATCTTCCTTATGCTATATACTTTATCAGTAAGAATATGACCCCAGCTGAGCTTAACTATACAGTTACCGAGAAAGAATTTCTTGCAGTAGTCTATGCCATTAATAAATTCCGACACTACATCACTGGTTATCCTACTTTTGTGCACACTGATCATTCAGCTATTAAATACTTAATGAACAAATCTGTCACAAATGCTAGAGTTACCAGATGGCTATTATTATTGCAGGAATTTGATATCACAATTGTAGATCGGCCTGGTAAAGAAAATGTGGTGGCTGATTTCCTTTCACGGTTAAAAACTGACAATGATATTCCAGTAGATGATAGTTTTCCTGACGAATATTTGTTTGTAGTTTCTGCTCACTCTCCATGGTATGCGGATATTGCTAATTATTTGGTTGCAGGAAAACTACCAGCACACCTGTCATATAGAGAAAAGAGAAGAATTGTTCAACAAAGTGCCAGGTACAGCTGGATAAGCGGGTGTCTTTTCTATACTGGGCTTGATCAGGAGATCCGAAGATGCATTAGAGAAGATGAAGTGTATGACATATTGAAAGCTTGTCATGATGGCCCTTGTGGAGGCCATTTCGCTGATAAGAGAACAGCACACAAAATTCTGAGGATGGATTATTATTGGCCCTCATTATTCAAGGATGCAAAGAAATATGTAAGGGCTTGTGACAGCTGCCAGAGAATGGGTCAACCCAATCATAGAGACCAAATGCCATTAAACCCACAGGTAGTTTCTGAACCATTTGAAAGATGGGCCTTGGACTTCATAGGACCCATTAACCCTCCATCCAATCAAAGAACCTATATATTAGTCTGTACAGACTATATGACTAAGTGGGTGGAGGCCAAAGCACTTATTAGAGCCAATGAAGAGGCTGTTCTAGCTTTCTTATTTGAAGAGATTTTCACTAGATTTGGAATTCCTAGAGAGCTAGTTACTGATGGAGGACCTCCATTCAATTCTCATGGATTTAAATCTACCATTCACAAATATCATATTCAACATAGAATGACTACACCATACCACCCCCAGGCCAATGGGCAGGTGGAAAGCACAAACAAAGTTTTAGAAGCCATTCTAACTAAAACAGTGAAGGACAACCGAAAGGATTGGTCCCAAAGGCTCCCTGAGGCATTATGGGCTTACAGAACTACTTGGAGAAACACTACAGGTTTTTCTCCCTATGAATTGGTTTATGGTAAAAATGTTGTTTTTCCTGTGGAATTTGAAATTAAAACTTTAAGGACTGCTTTAGCTGTTAATCTTGATTTGACTGATGTGCAGACAGCTAGATTGCAGCAGCTTCTGGAGTTGGATGAAAAGAGATTAGATGCCATTCATTAAACAAACATGATACAGCAACAAAGGATGAAGTGGCATGACAAAATTATCAAACACAAGCAGTTTCAAAAAGGTAATTGGGCCTTGTTGTATGACTCTCGGTTTGAAAATTTTCAGGGTAAGCTACGTACACGCTGGCTTGGACCATATGAAGTAGATGATGTTTTTCCAAACGGAACGGTAAGACTTGTAACAATTGATGATGCTAAAACACCTCTACTAGTCAATGGCCATAGGCTCCGTCTATATAAGCGCCCTGTTTCTAAAGAGGATTTCAAGACTGCTTGCATGACTGATATTCATTATCTTTTTCTAGGGGAGTCTTCTGCTCCTCACAGCACTTAATTTTCTGCACTATATTTTTAGTATTAGATTAGATTTAGCACTAATAATCCCTGTCAAGGATTGGCATATTACAATTGAATTTTGCAAATTCTGGAAAAAGCAATAAGGAGGACAGATTCATCATGAGAAGATATGAAGCTTTAATCACAGAAGCTTGTTCCCATCATTTTACCCTTTTTCCTAAGCAATATCCCTCCATACCCACATTATTTCCATTATTCCCACTCCCACCATCCCTGAAATATCCTCCTTCAGTCAGTATTTCCCACCCCTTACTGCTGAAATGATTCCCTATCAAATATTTTCTCCATTTACAGACCTAAGTCATTTATCCCATTTCTCTGATTTTTCCCGTTGCTGAAACACCTGTTTCAGCAACGTATCATTGATTTTTCCCGTTGCTGAAACACCTGTTTCAGCAACGTATCGTTCATTTTTCCGTTGCTAAAACACCAGTTTCAGCAACTTGTTATCATCAAAACAGTATTCCTCTTTGCTGTTATATGAGCTTTTTGGTTCTCCACGATTATACTTCAGATCCTTTTGGCGAAAGATTATTCAGCACGTACCAGATTCAATTACACTCCTGTTCTAAACTTCAGAGAAATCTACAGATTCTTCCATGTACATTAAGCTATTTTGAAGCAACCGACACTTCGAATTATTAAACCAAAGGTAAAAATGTAAGGTATGAGGTTTTAATGTAATTCGGTTAAATCATATTAAAGAGAGGATTTCATTCATAATGATTACATATCTTCACACGTCCAATCATTATTACACCATACGTAGGGGGGGGGGGAATTTCAAAAATTAAATAATCATTTCGCATTAACCAAGCCTCCGTCCCTTGTCATATCTATTTCTGCCGTCATTTAGACCATGCAGCCTCTGTTGCAACAACTAGCGCGATCAGGGTCTGTGTTTACTGTGTCGGTGCCTCTGCGGATAACTCAAAACTACAGCCATGGGAGGGTCGGCCGTTAGACATGAGCCCGGCTCCATAAGTATTCTTCAATTGTTTCCCGAAGTCTATCAGATTTTCCAACAAGCGGGATGGACAGTATATTTTGAAAGGTTGGGGGAATTTAACCAGGAACAAGTCTTAGAGTTTGCACAAAACCTTCAAGACAATTTTTCAGTGGTCCAAGGGGTTCGCATTTCAGTGACAGAGGATGACATAGTTCAGGTATCAGGGTTGCCAACTGAGGGTACTCGCTGGTTCAGCAGGAAGCAGGTTGTTCTCAACGCGCAGCAAGAAGTTCTGCACCCAGATGAGCAAGTGGAACCCAGAGGCCGCGGGGTTAGTCTGCACTCACTTCCTCAACCATGGCCATCAGTGGCAGAGTTCATCAAACACTACTTAACGTGTGAGGGGCGTTATCAGGTAGTGTACAATCATGATTTTGTTTTGATGAATCATTTGAGGAATGGACGACTGATTAATATCCCCTGTTATCTACTTGGTTGTATTAAAAACATGTCTTATTATTGCAAACGAGCTAAATTTCCAATGTTATCCCTTACCCATCACCGTTTGTGCCAGTTGTTGATACAGAGGGGTTTTGCCCAGCAAAATCCCCCTCTGCATGTCCCACTCCCAATTCCCCAGCCGCCTGAAATTCCCCAGCTGCCTGAAATTCCCCAGCCGCCTGAAATTCCTCAGCAGGCCCCAACGCCCCAACCACTCGAAAGTTCTCAGGATATTCCGGAAATTCCTCAGCAGGCCCCAACGCCCCAACCATCCGAAAGTCCTCATGATATTCCAGAAATTCCTCATGAAGAACAACAGGAAGGAATTCCACATTCCCCAGTTGACCCAACCCCGAGCTCGCCTCATTTAGCAGAGCCAACTGTCCCCACCATTTCGGTCCCTAGTGACGACTCTCTAACACCCCCTTCCCCACCCGCTAAGAAAAAGAAGAAGACCCCAACAGTCGCAGTCTCCAGACCACGGACAAGGTCCACATCTCAAATTCTTACCTCTCCGAAAAACCCTGTCCCCAGAAAGAAACCCTCCCTTTCAAAGAAAAGGAAAGGCAGTGATTTTGCTGCCTTCCTACCAAAAAGAAAAAGGAAAACGACTGTTGAGACAAAACTCACCTCCATTTCCCCTGACCCTGCCACTATTCTACTAAAACCTTTATCCCCATCCCAAACTTCCCAACCCGTCTCGTCCGGAGGCACTGCCACACAAGAACCAGTGCCCCGGGATAATATGACATTGTTTATGGCTCAAGAAGTGACTGCTCCACAAGAACCAGTCACTTGCCCAGTGACTGAAACACAAGAACCAGTCACTGAGGTACAAGAATACACCAAGCAGGACGATAGCGGGAAATCACCAGTGACTGAAACACAAGAACCAGCCACTGTGGCACAAGAACCCATCTCTTGCCCAGTGGATGAAACACAAGAACCAGCCACTGTGGTACAAGAACCAGCTACGACTGTGCATCAACAAAATATCCCAACAGAGTCAATCAGCACACAAGGTTCACATACTATGACATCTTTATTGGAGGAGAATGAATTCCTGAAGTCTGAATTAGAAGCTTACAAAAATGAACTAACCATGGCTCGAGAGGCTTTTGAAAGAGAACTGAATCTACATACATTAGCACACGTAGCCTCAATGCAAAATAAGGAGCCATGTAAGGAATATATGTGCAAGGAGTGTGGCAGCATTTACCAGGATGCAGGCTACAAAATAGTTAAAATTCAGCTATCTGAGGCATCTACATCAGATGGAATAAAAGAGGAATGCCCTACTGCTCCACAAGAACCAGTAGGGCCCTCTATAAAGCAAGAAGAAGAAATCAAACCTCAGATATCCCGTCCTTTACAGGTTAATGTAGCCATCCAGACAGAGGATACAACGTCCCAACCCACTACTTCTGATGCCAAGACACAGACTCTGCCATGGAATCAATTGGAACAGATGAACAAATGGAAGAATCAATATGCTGAAGAACAAGATATAATATTACGACAGCATAAGTTACAATGGCAGAACTATGTATATGCCAACTGGGATAGTTGGGATCAAATAATACAACAGCACAGGGAGTACAAAAAGGAAGCCAAGGAATCTAAGGCAAAGATAGCCTTGATGTTTTCATTAGTCCAGAAGTTGATGGCTACGCGCAAACCCTCTGTAAACTACTCTCTCTTTCTTTCTGAACGATTAGTTTATTTCCAATTAAAAGCAATAGCAAATGGCAGACCATATGAATTAATGACTTCAGAGAAATTTGTTGAGACCTTTAAGGAGGCCCCTGAGAGTGACCAGCATCTGCTGTGCGAACTCTACCTTCATAATGAGGCCATTCCCGAAGATAGAAGAGTTAATCTTATTCCAATTGCAGGAGATATACAAATCAGGGCATTTGCTTCATTTTTGTCTAACCAGCTCACTTGGCAAACTGCGTTCACTGCAAGCAGTCATAATGAGGAGAATAAACTTCTGTGGATTAGACCAGAGCCTTTAGGCCCAGCCATGTTCATAGCACAATATTATGAATTCTTAGAAAAGCCAGGAATGCACGAGTATATACAGCAATTACAGGCTTCAACACTTTCTAAGTGTCAACAGCACATTAGAATGAAGGGTACTGCTGCATTGAAGGCCAATGATATGTTTTGGCAGCAGTCATGTAAAGAAAGACAGGATTATCACCCTTTTAACCCTCACAATCTTCAAGCTGCATTATCCAGGGTCCCTAAGTACATTGGTTGCATTCAACATTGTGGAGTAAACTGGATCGGGTATCATTTCCGTTTTCCAATTTTATGGCTACCTTCAGATAAATATCAATGTCATTACCAGTTGACTGACAGAGATGAAGCCTTGGCATGGCAACATTTGCAGAACAACAACGGATTCAGAGCTCCTACAGATGCCACCTTCTCCAGCTACTACTTGAGTAATTTGCATGCTCAGTCTCAGTACTCAGACTCTGATTCAGACTAGGGGTTGCCTGAGGACATGCAACATTTTTAGCTCGGGGGGATGTTAGGACTCCACTATGTATCATTTTTGCTATATATTTTGACACCATTCTACTCTTATAACCATGAACTTCATTGTCTTTTTCATCTACTTTATCCCAAGGTATATAGAAACCTCTTCTTTATTATATGTTTAACCTGTCTTACATTTAATTCCGAATACTCTTATATTTTATCATTAATTGAAGTGTATTGTTGCTAACACAAGTCCAAAGATCGCAGATAGTTATATGCCTTGTTGGGAACAAGCGGCCGTTGCTGAGACAGCCGACTCCGTTGCTGAAACAGCTGACTCCGTTGCTAAAACAGCTGACTCCGTTGCTGAAACAGCTGACTCAGTTGCTGAAACAGCCGTCAAGCATGCAAATCCCGTTATGCGTAATTTGCGATTCTGGAAGAACTTTTTGTGGAATAGTAGCAGCAGCACGAAGATACGGTTACCTGGATTATCCTGAAGATAGCACTTTTATTGTCTCGGTTGTAACAGTATCTTTTTTTGAAAGAACAGAATAGTCCTGTTTTGGGAAAGAGGACAGAATCGAGATAATGTAGATTCGCTCTCATGTAAATTGTAAAAGATGTCTCCTCTTTAAAAAGAGGAGACATCATCATTAGAGGGGGGTTGAATTGTAAGCTACAGAAGAGTACTGTGTGAGAACCGGGAGCTAGTCTCCTTCTGTAATGTATCAGTTACTTTGACAGATGAATAAAATCTTCTTTTGAGCATCCCAATTTAATTCTTTCTCCTGGGGAATCTTGTGAGAAGGAAAGGGCCCGCCTTCCTCACAAGATTCACCCTTTTGGTTCCTATAGTTTGTTTAATTCTTTGTGTGTTTACACTTCCCTTAATTCTGTTGTTGGATACTAGTTACACAGTTCTGTAATACTCTGTTTCTTTAGCACTACACGTATTGAATGCATGAATGAATGATGTTGGGAAGCATGTGCTGAAGATTCCTGCATAAAGGAATAGGGTCTTGCTCCCATTGATTGCTTTCCTTTGCCTACAGTGTGATTAGAAGTAAGAGGACAAGTGCTGAAGGTTCCTGTTCATGGGAATAGGGTCTTGATATCTTGAAGTTACTTTTCTTACGGTGTGATTAAGTGTCAGGCATCAGGTGCTGAAGTTCCTCACCAAGGAATAGGGTCCTGTTCCTGCTATGGTTGAATGATTTCTTTCCTTGTAGATTGATTTTCCTTTGCTGAATTGTAACTGTAACAGAGAAATCACTTCTGCTATAATTTAATTGACTTCAGCTTTGATTAAGTAGAGTGTGAATTAGTAGATTGATGAGATTAATAATTGTGTGTCCTTCTTTTACTACAACATTGATTCTGCTTTTGAAATTGAGCATATCTAGTGCGTTATTATCTTTGAAATAAAAAGACCTTCTCGGGTTGACAATTTATGTGGAGCTTGAATTGTGAAAACAATTAAAGCGGCCAACAGTGTACTCATGCCAAGTATCCTATGAGGACAACGGTTCTACACATAAACTGCTGTATTGCATGCTTCCACCCACAAGTGAAGGGGTAGGCCCTGATCATGCAACATTGCCCGTGCAACACCCACAATCGTTCTGTTATTCCGCTCAGCTACCCCGTTCTACTGTGGGTTATGGGGAGCTATGAGCTCTCTACGAATCCCTTCTGCCTTGCAGAAATCCTTGAACTCGTCCGAGATGTATTCACCACCATTATCGCTCCTAAGAGCCTTCACCTTCTTCCCCAACTCCTTCTCGACTAGTGCTTTGAATTCACAGAACTTTGAATATGTCTCGCTCTTCTTCTGCATGAAGAAGATCCAGCACTTACGAGAGAAATCATCAACAAAAATCAAATAATACCTGTGTTTTGTTGTTGAAGAAATTGAGAAAGGTCCACACACGTCTGTGTGAATTCTCTCAAGGATCGTCGTGGCACGATTATGCTTCTCGTGAAAGGTGGCTTTCACAAACTTCCCCAAAGTACACCCCTTGCACTGATCTGATTGCACAAGTGTGCCTTTAGGAAGCCCTGTAGTGATCTGCTGCAGTATCTTCAAGGCTCCATGGTGAAGGTGACCCAATCTCCTGTGCCACAACTCGCCATCATCCCGGCTCACCAATCCTTCTGCCTTGCCCGCCATTGCTGCGCATCCATCTACATGCAACTGATAAAGGTTCCTCACTCGAACCCCTATCTTCCGGGTCTCACCAGTTGTCTTGCTGCGCAGGAAAGCCTTTCCCTCACTGAAAACGACATCATACCCCTTGTCTTCTAACATCGCCACTGAGATGAGATTCTTCGTCAATCCTGGAACATGCATGACTTCCTTCTTTACGAAGGGTTTACCAGACTCCCTCTCAAAGGAAATGGTACCGATACCGGTCGCACTGTATCTACCATCATTGCCCATCTCGATGTGCACTCCAAGATCTTTGTCCTCCAAATCAGAGAACAAATCTCTATCTCCCGTCATGTGAAAAGACGAACCACTATCCAAGAACCACACTGATCCCATCACACTTGAAACCAAGCATGCGATCAATGAGAAATCAAGCTCAAAGTGTGAGGCTAGAGCCTCTCTTGCTGAAGATCCAACAACCTGCTTGTTCTTCTTCTTCTGCGGACAATTAGTGGCATAGTTTCCGTGCTGGTGACAGTGAAAACACTTCACCTTGGACATGTCCTGCTTCTTGCCTTTCGCACCGGAATGAGAAGCTTTCTTGTTCTTCCCCTTCTTTGCTTTGGTAGCCAAAGCACAATTCTCTTCATCAGATACCTTTGATGAAGATCCATTCTCACCTTTATTGTTTCTGAGTTTATCCTTGAGCGCCAGGTCGCTCTCGCTTTGGAATAACATTTGCAATACGTTGAAAGACATTTTGAACAACACTGCTGCAAATTCGAATTTCCACCAGCTCCAACTCAACCGCTTCCGATCTAAAATTCGTGAGAACACAATATTTCTCGTACAGAGATTGACTGTATGGGCATTCACCGGATATCTCACCTTCCAAAGGAAGGATGAATCCAGAGGCTACCTGGCCCGATTACAGACTCTGCCTGAAGAAATAGAATGTAAACACTTCTTGAATAGTAGATCTGATGATCAACAGCTCTGATACCATGTAGAAACTTTTTCTACAATTATCTAGCTCTGATACCATGTAGAAATTTTGAATAATTTAACACATATTCAACAGAGATTATCCTGATCATGTACTATTGCGGAATACATACACAATACATAAGCTCCTCTATGTTGATCATCAATATAGCAGCATCAATAACAATAAAACATCAAGAGCATTCACACATTAACACAGTATGTAACCCGGGGAAAGCATCTCGCTAAAAACCCCACACTATCTGTATATTAATGATTGAGACCATGTAACATTACAAAGTACAATGCTAATCACAAGCAATCCAGTACCAGCTCCACCTGTTGCACACAATACAGCTAAGATCTGATCTCCAAATCTATTCCATTGCTTGCCTGACTCCACTGCTCAATACCTGCTCAAGAATGAATGAGAATGGTCTACCAAACTCGTATTTCACCTCCAAAGAATCATTCACAATGTGTAAGATGTGAGCATAAGCTACAAACTGGGAAAATGCATGAGCAAACTCATTGGCATACTCAATCCTTTGAGTGTGCAAGATCTGATGCACAACTATAGTCACAATTGATAGCAATCTGATTCTCTAACACTTGTCCCTGCTGAACTGAACATGCACTGACATGCAACTGGGTTAACTGATGTATTCTATAGTTGTATTATGAGTTAATAATTAGTTTAACAACTCATCATTAGTCTATTTGCAGTTACACTAACTACAACTAGTTTAACCAAGTCAAACTGAACACAACTCCATCAACTCCACAATCAACTCCACCAAACTCAACTGATTGAGTTCTAACTGAAGTCATGCATGCAACAACTCAACTGACTCATAAGAAAAGTGTACTTCCTTCTGACAGCTGCATGGGCCACATCTGTAGCTCAAACTGAAGTGCTCCAAGAGAATAAGATCAAGTTTATAGTCCAAATATTATTATGAGACAATAATATTTTTCTTTTCTATTTTTGACAGCCAGTCTAAAAATAGACTTTGATCACCCACACTGTGGTCACCCACACTTTGGTCACCCACATTGTGATCACTCACACTGTGGTCACCCACATTGTGATCACTCACACTGTGATCATAATAGAACTTGCGCCATAATTTGCCTGTGGGCCCACTTAGTGAAGGCGACTCTTTTCACTAAGCTCCATCATCTTGTTGCAATATCAACATCAAAACCAAGTCTCCAACCTGAAAAATCATCTATTTTTGCCTTCTTATCAAAGGCTTCCTTAATCTTTCTCTGATGTGATGCAGCCTTTTCAACCAGCTATTTTCTAATCTGATGTACCTCTGCTAAATCAGTGATCCTCTTTGCCATTTATTCTTCCTCATTCTCTTATGTTTGAAGGAATCTTGCCACAGGGAGAGTTAACTGAATTGGGAATACAACTTCAGTGCCATATACCAGCTTGAAAGGAGAGTTCCCTGTGGATCTTTTAATGGTCACTTTGTCAGCCCATAGTGCATACTTGAGCTTTGAATCCCAATTCTTTTTGTTGTCCTCTAACAGTTTCTTAATTATCATTATCAGGCTTTTATTAGAGGATTCTGCCAGACCATTTCCTTGTGGATAATATGAGGTGGAATGAACTAGTTTAATTCCCATTGAATCACACATTTCCACCAGCTCTTTTGCCCTGAAGGCTGTTGCATTGTCTGTGACTAATTTATTTGGACAACCAAATCTGCGGAAGATATTTTCTGTTAAAAACTTGATGACCACATTATGATCAACCTTCCTAGTAGGGACTGCTTCGATCCACTTAGTGAAATAATCAGTAGCTACTAATATCCATTTATGCTGGCCATTGGAATGTGGATTGATTTCTCCAATAAAATCCAAGCCCCACTACTGAAAATGTCCTTTTGCAATTATTGGTTTTAGGGGCAAGGACTTCAACTGCTATTTTCCTTCAAATCTTTGGCACCTGTCACAAGACTTAACAAATGAAAATACATCAAAAAATAAAGTGGGCAAATAGTGCCCAGCTCTGAGAATTTTATGGGCTATAGTTTTCCAATAATGGTTCCCTCCACACATGCTGGAATAAAACTGCTGCATAACTTCTATTGACTATTTTTTGTCCAGACACCTCAAAAGCACTCCAGATGTATCCTTCCAGTAGAGCAGATTTTGATTAATGCAATATTTAGCTGCTCTAAGATTTATAGTCCTAGCTTGACTTTGAGTAAAGTTTGAAGGGATTTCTAGCTTCAGCGAGAATTTAACTATTACAGAATACCAATCACAAGAAGCTAGATTCTCGGCCATTCACTGCTCTCTGTCTGGTTCAGCTGCTTCCTCTTCTTCTGCCTGACCATTTTCTGCAATTGTGCACAGGGAATCAATATCCAAAGATCTTCACTTTTCTTCAGCCAATAACTTGGGAAGACCCTGACCTTTGACCAGCTTGGTGGGCTTTAATTCTATATTAAATTCTATCATCTTTGCAATCCATTTAGCCCTTCTTCCATCAGCATCAGGTTGTGTCAAGACATCTTTTATTGTAGCAGAGGGTACATATGCAATTATCTTGGAATGTAAGATATAAACTCTGAAATCTTTCAAGGATTTAATAAGAGCATATGCCTGTTTTTCAATAATATCACACCTTAGTTCAGCATCCCTCAAGCTCTTGCTGAAAAATGCTACTGTATGTTCTGAACCTTCTTCATCCGCCTGCAATAAAACTGCTGCAATAGTGTCTTCAGAGGAAAATTAAAATATATGGAACTCCTTGCTATAATCTGGACTTATTAATGTGGGAGATTCCATAATGGCTTTTTTAATAGACTCAAATGATTTTCTTGCTATATCAGCCCATTTTATTTCTGCCCTTTTCTTCAACATGGAGGTAATATGCTTCACTAGTTCTGCAAAATTTGGAATAAACCTCCTTACAAAATTAATTTTGCCCAAAAAGGACTGGATATCTTTCTTCGATCTTGGGACAGACAAAGTATATATAGCCTTTACTCTTTCTGGGTCAATCTGGACACCTGCAGTAGAAACAATATGTCCTAACAGCTTGCCTTCATCTAAAACAAATTGAGATTTTTTAGGATTGACTGAAATTCCAAACCTTCTGCACTTTAGAAACACTTTTTTCAAATGCTGTAAATTATTTTGATGGCTGTTGGATTAAACTGTTATATCATCAAGGTAGATAAGAACAAATTTATCCTTCTCTCCCACAAATGCTATATCCATAGCTCTCTGAAAGGTGGCCCCAACATTCATCAATCCAAAAGACATCTTAGCATACATAAAAGTGCCCCAAGGAGTGGTAAATGCAATCTTATCTAGGTCATCTGGGTGCACAACAATCTGATTAAAGCCTGAAAAACCATCCAAGAAAGACATTACTTTGGCTCCTGAGACTTTTTGCAGCAAATGCTCCATCTTGGGTAGAGGATAGTTATATTTCTTGGAGCATTTGTTTAAATTTCTGAAATCAACACACAGTCTGATTTCTCCACTTTTCTTCCTTACCACTACTAGATTGGCTACCCATTTGGAATATCTGAGAGGGACTATGATCTTGGCAGCCAATAATTTTTTAATTTCCTTTTCAATTAGAGGAAGAAGCATAGGATTTATTGGTCTCAGCTTCTGCTTGAAAGGAATGGTGTCTTTCTCCAGAGGGATTTTATGCTGAATTATGTTCTTATCACACGTTTTCAGATCACTATAATCCCAGGCAAACACATCAGCAAATTGCCTCATTAGATTGCAATATTCAGCACTTTGATCAACTGACAAATGAGTGGAAAAATTTACATATCTAGGCTGACCTGGACTTCCTATATCATGCTTACAGACTGTAGATTGGTCTTCTTTTTGGGCAGCGTTGTAAGGTACATCATTCTGGTCAAACAATCTTTCAAGAGGAATTAAACCCTTTGGAATATGATTACTAGGAAGCTGGACAATGCTATTTTTTCCAATTTTATTTCTTAGCTGGGGCTGGGGGCGTTCTTCCAAGGCTTCATTTTCTTGGTCAATTTGCATTTTGGAAAACTCATCAATGACTTGAAGGAACCTATTCAATTCATCATCATCTTCAAAAACTTTCCAATGTTGGACATTATTAGGCAAGGATGGTCTATACTTTATTTGGACTTCATAAACTAGTCTAGGAGGCATAGGAGGAATAAATAGACTAGCAGACACAACAAGAGAATCAACAAGATGATTTTGGGCTCTAGGAATGTATGAAATACAGAAATTATCAAAAGAATCTCTGATTCTACATACCTCATTTCTGTATGCTTTCAGCCTTGGGTGCTTTGCTTGAAAAGTTCTATTTACTTGCTGAATGATCAAATTAGCATCTCCAAACACTTTCAGATTCTTGATTCCTCTGTCTTTTGCTGCATTAAGGCCCAATAGCAGAGCTTCATATTCTGCTATGTTGTTTGTGACTTGAAAAGCCAGCTTAAAATACAGTTGTGTTCTTTCTTTCTCTGGAGATACTAGCACCACCCTTGCTCCTGTAGTCTCTCTGGAATATGCTCCATCAAATAACATCTCCCAAACCTGACTTCCTTGCTCTTCTTCGGCCTGAACTTTTGGTTCCCTGATCTACATTGAGGCCTTCTGAGATTCTTCTATTTGGAGAATACATGCTCCAAAATCGGTGTCCACTGCATATATGGGATGATTAGTAGGATTCTTCTTATCTTTGATGATGTATGCCAACTGTGCTTCTCTGTACAATCTCTTGCTCTCTCCTCCAAAAACTAGGACAGTGGCATAAGATAGATCATTTTGTAATGTCCCACCTAGTATCTTAATCCACCCTCTGGACAACAGCATGCCAAACTTAGGAGGGACATTTGCTACCACAATATCCATCATCATATTCTTCATGGGCCGCTGAGTTAGGGTAATGGCCAGATCTTTAATCAATCCTAGGAATTTCACTTTCCTTGAATCGAAAGAAAATAAATCATGATATGGTCTAGTGATATCAAGGCCCAACTCTTCCATGACAGCTTTAGGCATCAAATTGTGGCTAGCCCCAGTGTCTAGCAGGAAATTGTGGAGGATTTTGTCATGAATCGTCAATGAGACATAAAAAGATGGAGAATTATTACTAGCAGGTTCAATCATAGGACTAAGCACAATGGTAGGCTTGTCATCTTGCAAATTGACAAAGTCAGTGGAGGTTTGTGTGGTTTCCAGCTCAAGGGATTCAAGGATGGGCTTTCTAAATATTTCACTCTTTACCAATTCTACCAGAGGCACAGATATTTTCAACTTATGAACTTCTAACTCAAAGCTAAAAGAAGAAGATAACTTATCAGAACCTTTTACCTCTTGCACTGGAGCTTTGAGGATGACTGGATCAGCTGCTGGTCTTCTTTGTATGATATTCTATGATTTTGTTTGGAAAACAACTCTTTGGGCATGATTCTCCTTGACATTTTTTGCATTTGACCTCAGGTTATATCTTTGCTGTTCACCAGTTTGTAGAATTGCCTCTCTGTCCCACTGCTGATTGTCTTGTTCATGCAGCAATGATTCTTCATAAGCAGCCAAAGTAAAAAATGCAGCACTGTCTTTATCTTCCATGCAGTGAATTTCATCCTCATCTTCTTCAAATTGTTCCTCCTCCATGACTACATTCTGGAAGTGGGCTTTAACTTTCTGATCTTCCTTTGATTCTTCACCCCTCTGCATAATTTGTAACTACTCATTTGCTCTTCTGAATGGATTCTTATTCCTTGGAGCAAATGTGTTTTGTTGCCTTGTTTTTCCTGAATTTTGCTCAAACTTTAGCTTAGAAATTTCAGCAGCCAATGACTCTATCATCTTAGTCATTTTGTCTAATTTAGGCTCTGAAGACAAAACAGAAGAAGTAGAAGCCGGACCTCTCTACCTCCTTCTGTCAACTTGACTTTTTAGCTTTTTTGCAGCCATAATATTGGATTCCATTTCTAGTGTTGCATCCTGCATATCAACTAGAGTGGCATATCTCCTTTCTCTCAACAATAGGCATAAATCAAATTCAAAAGCATTGGAATAAGTGAGTTTGGCAGAGGTGGGGGTAGGCTTTACCTCAGCTGGTATCTTACTATACATACGGTTGAATCTTTTATTAAAATTAGGCAAAGATTCACCATTTTCCCTCTTCAGATTACCAAACTCAGTGTAGTAATACAACGTCTTTTTTTATCTCCCCAGTGCTTCAAAAATGCATCATCTAAGGCTTCAATATATGTTATAGATCTCTGGGGTAATTCTCTAAACCACTTCCTAGCCTCTCCATCAAGGCTCTGGACAAAAACTCTCATCCACACATCATTTTCGCTTATATCTAAATTATCAGCATAACTGTAAAAAGCTTTCTAGGTGTTCTTCTGCTGTTACTCTCTCTGTACTAGTGAATTTAGGCATATATTTCTGATATTCTCCCATAGGCATAGGATTTAAAGGAACAAGCAAGATTAAAGGTCCATATCTGGCAGCTACAATTATTTCTATCTTCATGGGTGCTTGTTGTCCTGCCATAATTGGGATATGTGGAAGAACACTGGTAGATTGAATGGTAGGAAGTAATGTGATGGATGGCAGAGACAAAGGGATGTTTTGGATTGAATGGGAAGCTTTCTTTGGACTGAGATTCAAAGGGGAACTAACTGAACAAGGGGTTGAACTAATCTCTGAAGGAATTTCCTTATTAACAGTGCTGGGTTCTAAATCTTCATACTGTATATCTTCAGTTACAACATTATCTTTTAGAGATGCATGAGATTTCTTAGACTTATTTGATCCTAATGCCCCTTTCTCGTTCTACTGTTGATATTTACGATGTTATACGTTCTTGTGATTACGATCATACAACAAGTCTTGACAGGCAGGATTGAAATCTGTATGACGAGCCAGGGTCCTGAAAGAATCACTAGAGAAATACGTCATTTAGATGCTCATTCACCTTCGATTTGACAATCCTCTCAGGGTTAGGCACTGATTCAGCTGGTGATTTCTGAGGATATTTTCGAGTATGTCTCAGAAACTGAACCAGAACTTCAATGTGGAGTCGCCAAAGGATGGTCTTCCTGCAGTGGAGTCGCTAGATATATGATTACAACCAAAAACTGTGCCCAGACCTTGTCTATCATCAAAATCTGGAACTGTGTCGTTCTCCCAGGGACGCTGAGCTTCAATTCTCCTTTCCCCGGCAATCGCGCCAATTAATGTTATCACCCCAAGAAACTCTCCTAGGTTGTATATCAGAGATGCTCGGGAACATTACAAACTCAACAAAAATGTTGGAAAAATGGAGGATGAATGAAAGGAATGATGCATATTTAAGACAGATAACCACTTCTACTATGCCTAACCCCAGACATGGGTGAAAACCCCCAGACTACAAGGATTTAGACCACCAACTACTCACAGTTTTAAGGAAAATGTGATGATGGAGAATACTGATCACACTAGCAGATGCACAGAACCCTGTGATGGCTAGCTACAACCAGTTAAAAGGTATGTAAATCTATTCCATAATGCACAGATAGAATGACAACTCTCTGGCATTAAAATAACAGAAACCTGCATACAAATTCAATGATATAAGCTAGATTCTAACACAGAGGTGGGATGACAGCCCCTCTAATGCTAAACATCAACAACCCATGAATAAATGCATAATAGGCACAACCTCGAACAAAGAAGAAGAAGTGGAAAGTGAGCAATTAACAGCAAAAGAAGCTTGCATTAGCTGAAAATGAAGACCAGAAGCTGCAGGTATCACAGTAGTTACAGTCTCCAGAAGTTGAACTTTACATCAAGATAACATTCATCAACTATCAACATATCTTGTTTTTGGGTTTATATAGAGTTTATTCACAAAATTGCTCTGTTGACCTATGCGTGGAGGGGTCATAACTAACCACCAACCACATTTACTATCAGATATGGTCTTTGATACAATTTGATTGTTTTAATGGACAAAATGACCTTTATGTTGCTCTCCTGTACTTCACGAACAGGTGAAATGCCGTGTTTATCTGCTCAAGGATGTCCTTCTCATCCTTCGGAGGTACACTGTGTTGAATGCGGTTGCTGAGGATTTATTACGCTGGGAGCTGAAACACTGGCCGCCTTCCTCCTTTGGGTGCACAGGACTGCCAAAACACGAAAATTGTGTGGAAAACGAACGAGGAGCTAAGAATGAACGCTAGCCGTTGGATGGCTTAGACAGACGGTCGAGATCTGATGGCAGGAGGCGATGGGAAGACACAAAGGCACAATTGATTATAAGCCGTCGGATCTGATAGATAAAATGACGGAGATCGGGTTATGAGGGCTATCAGAAGGTATATGCGCGGGAAGATTATTGGCCGTTGGATCTCGGGCGGGGATGATCGGACGACTATCGGAAGCGGGAGCTGCACGACGGTTAACAAGCGGGAGGATGTACGAGAGAGGGCGGTAAGCGGTTTTCCCACACCGCTAACGGCGCTGTGGTGGTTTTCGTATGCGGGCATGCGATGCAGTAGTTATGAGACACGTGGCTATAGGGATGGCGGGGTAACCACTTTCCTCGCGGGTTATCGCGTGCATGGGTTCTAACGGCGGGAGGAGCGGATATCATTGGATCCACGAGAAATGATCAGATGACGGTGAGTGAATGCACACGTGCTTTGAGTGACGTGACAGGTGAGGGCCGCGACGGTGACGTTTTTTATATGCACGTGGTTATATCACCATGGCTTTATAAGTTAGCTTTGTGCCTGGGATCCGAAGGAAAATGATATAAACAGGGCTTACGGGGAAATTTTAGCCGAAAACGGAGGAATGGGAGTTAAAGAGTGTAAGCGGAGTGATAAGGAAAGGGTGGGTATTGATGCGTGATCATGTTATTGGGGTTTTATTACATTTAAACCCAACACCCGGGAGCTAAGGAAACACGGCTTTAAAGCTAAATGTGGGTATAAAATAGTGATAACGGTCCTTGTGGAGTTATAGGGAGAATGAAGGAGGAAGCGGGAAAAATTTCTGCGAGCCTTATACAACCAAGACCAACATTCCCCAAAACCTATTTTAATCCATCAAATGTCGAAGAACAAAGCAGAGCTAACACTTCCCATGAGTCCCAGACTGCATGGGTAGGATGCCTCGACAGGAGAATCACTAATCCTGTCCATAAGTCACCACAACGTATCACAGAGGAAGGCTAAACCATTCACCCTGTACACAGTGCACCACTAGGGGATGGTGAGTTTCCCTATGGTCGCTTGTTGCTCCAAGAAGTACCCCAAGTTCCCTGGAGCTCCCAGAGCTCAATGTATGCATCATTCAAGATCCTCATAAGAGGGTCTCTCAACGACTCCAAGTCATTCTGGAAAGTCACAAATTTGATCTTTCCTCGGGGCTTCAACAGAATGTCTGCGACCTGCACATTAGTCCCAATGCGATGGAGCCTTCTTGCTCATCGATGTACCATATCCCAGATAAAGTGGTACCTGATGTCTATATGTTAGAGCAATCATAGAATACAAGATTCCTCAATAATCGAATCCCCCTCTGGTTGACATAGAAGATCACGATGGTATCCATCATGTGTACAAATAGCTCACTAAAGTGCTTCCACAATTAGGAAACTTCACACGAGGTCATACTCGTAGCTATGTATTCGGTCTCAGCGGTGCTTATAGCAACCGACTTCTACTTCCTTCTCATCCAGGATATCGAAGCAGAATCAAAAGAGAATCAACACTCAGAAGTGCTTTTGTGATCCTGCACACTTCCTGCCTAATCAACTTTAGAATAATCATATAACTTCACATTTTTGGCATTGTATCTCAATCCATGATAGTTGTGCCCTGAAGATATCTCAAATAATTATTGGCACCAATCCAATGAGGCTCAACCAAATATGAGCCCAACATGCTAACTACAAAACATATATCCGGCCGAAAGTTCACCAAGAACATCAATGCGAATGAGTTTATGAAACTTAGAGGCATTTCCCAAATCTAGTTTGGCATCACTACCACATAACTTCTGAAAGTTAAGCTCCATCAAGGTAGTCACGGGCTTGCAGTTCACCATTCCAAATCCAGAATCCAACTCCTTCTTACTTTTTCATATGAGAGGGTCTACACCTATCAGAAAGAGGTCATCCTCATAAGGTGCCAGTATGAGAGGTCTATCATCCACAACCTTCAAGCAATGGTTTGGATCGACTTCACTCCTAGTGAATCTCAGCTTCATCAGACAACTATCAATCCTCTTATATTAAGCCCGAGGTGTTTTTCTTCAAGCCATAGAGGGCTTTCTTCAACTTGCATACATGAGATTCTTGATTATGAATCTCAAACCCCTCGGGTTGTTCCAAACCTATGGACCTGCTACATGAGGGGAATGGTCCCCTTGTAATATTTTCTTTTGGTACATCTTGTACATGTACCTTCATTCTCTTCTTGAATTCAGGCATCCCTGACACCATCTGACTCACATCGGGTAGGGCCCCATAATAAGTAGACCTTCGCTGCTATAGAAGAGATGTGTCAACTGACATGGTCCCCAATGGACTTCCTACAACTTGATACAAATTTCCAACCTTGAACCCAAGAATAAAAGAATCTTTGAAAATTCCATTTGCAAACATGTACCTTTCTATCGATGAATTCCACCCATAAACCTTTGACTTCCATTTGCCGAAATGGATACCAGGTTCTTTTTGTGATTAGGTACATAAAGAGATTCTTATAAATGAATCGAGTTACCCTCGTTCAATAGAGGGGTAGTATTCCCTACTCCCTTTCTAGGATAGGTGGCATTGAATCCAAGTATAATTCCATGATTGTTTTCATCTCTACCAAATTAGAGAGTGCACCCTTCTATCTAATGAAGTGGCTTGAAGCACTACAATCAATAAGCCAAATTCCCAAAGAGTCTGGAGTTCCTTGCTTTCTTTGAAGAGTCGGTTGTTTCCTTTTTGACCTGCATTACTTGTCATTCCTCTGATCATTGAAGATGTCCCTGGAATGATTGTTATCATCATCAAGTGATGTGTCCCTACCATTCGGACACTCCTTCGCATAATGGCCGAACTTATTACAAACAAAGCATCTGCCTTTCCTTCCACCCTTAGATCTGGACTTCCCATTGAAGTGATCTTTAGGAAGGTCATCAGATGCTTCCGTTGCGCCACTCAGATAATATTCTTTGCTTCGTCTTCACCCTTGGTGAATTTGAAGAGGGATGAGGGATCCATTGATCCTTTTGTCCTTTCCCAACTGTCTTCGGTGATTTCTCTTTCACTCTTTCTTGGGATTTGTCTTCACCTCAGATCTGATACCATGTTAAATTTAGGTAAGTTCTATGCTTAGAGAAAACTATTTCAATTTTCAAAGTTAGCTCAATATATTTTCCAGATTAGCAATCACATCAGCATAATAGTAAATTGTAGATAGAACATAAACATGAATCGCAGAAGACAAGCCAAGACAAGAGGACACAAGATGTGGTGCTAGCCAGGGACAAACCCCAATGTGGGGAAACCCTTGATCAATTATTCTTATATGTTCTTCAATAGTTCAGTAGAAAGAGAGAGATAGTACATATACAACAGAAGTCAACACTTTGACTTATCTAAATAAGAGCATAGATCATCTCTAAGTAGATGATACATGAGGTAGCTGAACTCAGTTGAAGACATGCTGCTTCAACTGATTCTCCTAGGTGACTCCATCACCATGCTGCACCTATCATTGTGCTGCTCCTCATCATCATGTTTCACCTCACTGTGTTGCACCCATCATCACTGTGATGCATCTAATCATGCTTCACTAATCATGACTATATTGCATCATGTACCATTGCTATCCCATGTGCCATTGTTGCACCATGTTGCCACACTGTTGTCCCGTGTGCCATTGCTACACCATGCTGCCACACTATTGTCCCATGTGCTTGTTGCACCATGCTGCCACATTGCTGTCCCATGTGCTTTCTGTATCATGCTGCTGTCCCATGTGCAATTGGTGCAACATGTTGTTGCTGTCCCATGTATCTGCCATGAAACATCTGACACCACCTATCCACTGCAAGTCAACAGTTCTGAGAATGCATTTGCTGTTGTTATGAAAATGACTAGTTAGAGTAAATATGACTGCTGTAATCACCTCTAATCAGTCACCAAGACAACCCTCCTTAGCTGCGGCTTACCCTTGGAGAAGTGGTGGCTCCCCTCATTGTTATTTTGGGCATAGAAAACCCTCAATACACCTTCATGCTGCCCTGTTTTGGAGTGGCTAGGCTTGTGGCCTACCACAGACCTCCACTTCCACTTACAACCCACTCAAACCACCATACGTGGCCCTCCAAATAGCTCGTAGGGCTTGCGGCTTACCCACAACATCCTACACTGCCCTTCACCAAGAGTTGGGTACCTAAGAACACCTCCACGCTGTCTTGAAACAATCTTCCCTTGTCTCAGCCTCAAAGGAGCTACCTCAGCCTCCCTTACAACACCTCGGCCCTCCAAAAGACCCATGAAATAGACCTTCCTTTGCTGCGTCCAAGACCTTCTGTTGACTACGGTTAGGGCTTGAATTTGACCTGCATCTAGGTCATATTAGAATACCAGCGTGTGGAACTTGTTGGACTACGGCTAGGGCTTGTAGAGACCTCCTCTAAACAACGTATAAGTTTTCCTTAGACAACCTATAGAAGGCTTCTCCTAGCAACGTAGATAAACCCTCCTTCCAGCACTTGGTCACCTGAAGCTGACCTCCAACGTCCCTTCAAACCCTCGCTGACTTGTCTTCCTTATTGCGGCTAGGGCAGATTGTTTAGCCTCCATTCATCCTTCGTCTAGGGCTTCATCCTCCTATATTTATCCTCCACTAAAACCAAAAGCGAGTGGAGATAAATCAAGAGTGAAGTGTGTGTGAAATGAATCTCAATTCATCTCCTATTATACTAAAACATTGAGCACATGTGGGGGTTATTTAGTTGTTGGCCGACCTTGACGAATTGTCCCATAACACAAATAAATTAATATCTCCATGAATACTTATCAAAATCGGATGATCTTTAGATCAATCCTATACCTATCGATGAGAGGGCTCCAAGAAAAATATCAGCTGATATTAATAAGATGACCTACATGGAGTTTGGCCCTAGTTGCCAATTTTGATATTGTGACTACCACTCCGTGTGGACTACTCTTCCTGAAGCTATGCATGTCCTGCTGTGTCGTGTGTCTCTGATAGAGTTGGGACTATTCCCTTTAGACTTGAGACTCACTTCCACCCTCCTCCTCTATGGTGAAAGAACCTTGACATAAGTAACACTAAGCACTCAGCAGACACGTGAACCTCACTGTTCGAAGACAAAGTAGACTACTCTCATGTGTTGACAAGCAAGAGCTAAGGACTCATACTAGATGGGACTCCTACACCAAACGGTGTGAGGTCTATTTGGGACTTCATACTGGGGAGATCCCCTGAATGTTGGTGGGTCCAACACTGTCAACATTTCTGGCGCTAGAAGGAGGGCTGCTAGTTGTTTATGGTTGAATGTCCTCTCACCCCCACTCATCAATCATTTGGTCAAGGCAGTAACTCACACTCCCTCTCACCTACGCGTGACTCTGAAGTTGGTTACTCCTCACCTCCCAGACGTGAACATGAAATTTCGTATTAGCACCTCTGCTCTATCCATCCCATCACCCGTCAGTTCGTTAAAGCAATCGGTTTGATCCCAAGAATAAAAGATCTTCCATACACATCAAGAAAGCCAAAGACCACTCCCACAGGAGTTGTTGTATCATCAGTGGAAGAAGCAGTTCTTGCCACACTCGAAGGTCTGGTAGAAGCTGTTGAGAATAGAGAGGAACCTCCAGTCTTCCAACAAGGAGAATGAGACACCCTCGTGATATTGGGCTCAGATTCCGGTACATGAGGTAGAGGGGAAGGCAATAGAGGAGACGGAGGGGGAGACGAACCAACAAACTCGTAGCCAAAACCTTTAGATTTTGAAGAAGAGTAGGAGGATGAAGAAGAAGAAGACATGGCTGACCAAAAATTGGAATGGATGACTCAAGGACCATTGGCTCTCCTGAGTGTTTTGCATAGGATGCCAAAGTGTTCAGAGAGAATGCTCACAAAGTATGACCCGGACATAGGAGTGAAGGTAGAATATCACTTGGACAACTTCTACCTACAACTACAAACACTCGAGGTACAATACGCCGACATTGCATGCATACTATTCCCGTGTACCTTGGATGGCCACGCAACTGTATGGTATCACAACCTTCTGGTCAACTCTATCCATAACTGGGGTATGTTCAACCACATGTTTCTAGAAAAATTTGCTGATGACAAAACCTCAGCCATGTTGCTCAAAGAGTTGGGTAGCCTGATGATGGAGGTGAAAGAAAAGGTAAAAAAATTAATAAGAGGTTTTTGCGCATATTGAACAAGTTTGTAGTGGACACGAAACCTCATGACTCCATCACTGTCAATTACTACATGTTCGCGCTGCCAACCAACATTTCATAGTTCTTCAATTGAGTTGCGAAACCAACATTACTAGAAAACTGCAAAGAGGCAATCGTTGTAGAGAAGGACCTGCATGCGATTGGAGTCATCAAGGAAGAAGAACCAATGAACGATTCCATAGATGCGAGCAGGTTGCCCCAGGATGTGACGAGCAAGGTTAAAGACAAGGAAACAAGTGATATTGAAACCCTTGTCTTGTCAAGAACTTGACAAAAAAAGTGTTCGAGCTCAAACAATGAATGGTTGACACATCTGCGAGTAGCCGCCCACCAAGAAAATAGAAAGGAAGCATGTCATCAGGCTGCAATCACTTCCCGGCTAAAATTGCACAGAGATCCAGTTCAGAGTTCCAGTTAGAACTGTGTGGGAATAATGAATTTTTATCTTTCCATGAAGACGATCACCCGGAAGGGTCTTGTTTAGAATGGAAATGAGTTGCAGGCTCAATATGCAACCACGCACTAAATGTAGTGAGTAGTACGCAGTGCCAGCGGAGAGACACATATGACGACAAAGATGCTGCACCTAATGAGGCACCCAACACTAGGCAGGTAATCAACATGTGTCAGTGCTCGCAAGAAATGCATAAGACAAATAGCGAGAAGTAACCCCAAAAGAAAAATGGTCGATATAATCTCAGAAGTTAAGGAGCTCCTGTTGATCAGTGGTTGTCATTGATGTAAACCCAAGCAGCACCAAGGGATACCCCAATCTTGCAAGGGAATTTTGACTTGACAGCTCATTTTATTTTGCATCAAAGGTCTTCTCGACGGATTCTACTCGTCGAGATGTTTCTGTTGATATATGGTACACCTCCCAGTTCTTCATGATTTGAGAATCATTTGCATTTGAAGTTAGTAACCCCAGTTAGTGAGCTAAAACCCTATGGGGTTGTGGCATGGAACTCATAATTGGTTGTGGTCATTGAATAGTCAATAATTAATAATACTTTTTTGCTCCTAAAATCCCTCCAATGTTCACTTGTTGAGGACCCTCTCAACTCAAGACATTCATATAAATAATGAACCTCATATCGTCCTCTTGTAGGTTTTTTGTGGCTTCAAACAGGTCATCGTGGAATTTTTGCTATACATTTTTTTCTGCGAATCTTTAGACGCTGAAATTAAAACTGATTTGATTCGAAATATTGATGAAGCTCGTGACCAAATTTCACATCTTTGTTCGGAGATATGATCTGAGGTAGTTAGGGTTTTTGCAGGCTCTCGAATTCCATGTCAAACAGGTGACGTTGGGAAAATCATCATAACTTTCTCTCTGAGCATTGGATTCAAATTTCGTAACTAGCCACAGAAAGAGGACGAACTGAAGTTTGTTGAGTAGTATTTTTAGGGCCAAAGTTCAAACAGTGACATGTGGAACTTCATACTAGTTCGCTCTACTGAACTAGGCTATAATCAGGTCATTGTGAGAGATTGGGCATAACTCTTTCTTGAAGAATCCAATCTTGATTAGCTCTGTGGGGTTACAAAGGGGACTCTGAGGGCTGTGGTCGCTCTATTGAACTAGGCTATAATCAGGTCATTGTGGGAGATTGGGCATAACTCTTTCTTGAAGAATCCAATCTTGATCAGACCTGTGGGGTTACAAAGGGGACTTCGAGGGCTACCACAGGACAAAATTTTAGACCCCAGAGATCCGAAATTACATAGATACAAAAGATTCAATATCGAGCTCCTAGAAGGAAAGAAAAAACATGAATTCAAGAATCACTGTAGTAAGGACCACGCATCAACATTCAAGGGTAAGTCTCCTACAACAAGGTATGTATGATTAAGTGTTTACATATGAATTTTGAGTATCATCTCTGACAAATGTTTTTGCAGGACAACATAAGTATATACAGGGTCTCGATTATATCTCTATGTCTCTATATGTCACAGGTAGTTTTGATACCACATTTCAGATGTCCTATTCTTGATACTACACATTTGATGCTACACCAAGTCTGCTAAATCTATATGATGTTGTAAGTTCATGTTACTTGTCTTGTCATAGTTGATAGAATAGTCTCTATTGTTGTACTTAGAACTTCGTTCATCACAAGTCTAAGGTCTATCATCAGTTTCTATTGTATATATCTTTACATTAGTTTTGGATATAGTCTTGCATAGAGTCTAGGCCTATATCAAGAGTGGAAGTCTTTGTCTATTGTTGCAACAAGTCAACAACAAAAGTGAAAATAACATTTCAGGTATGCATTGTAATTTTAATTTTGTATTTATTCATTATTATGCACTTACATGTGTTTTGAAGGCAGAGGTAAGTTGAAGGGTATTTTGTTTTTCCTTTTGAGATTGGGTTTCGCTGGGAAAATTTGCATGCAGGTAGAAGAAGATTCAAGGACAAAATCAAATGAGAATTCAAGAGCTGAAGTATCAAATCAAAGGAAGCATTGCAGTGGGACATCCTTTAAAGATATGATAGTCATCCGTATATTGTGAAGAAGTGTCAAGGCCAAGAGTCATCATTGTAAAGTTGTAAAAGAGTCATTTGTAAAAGTGTCATCATTGGAAGAGTCATTATTGTAAAAGAATCAATCTGCCTAGAGTCGAAAAGGCATTGTTGGGAGGTATAGGAGTCTCTATTGGGATGATGTCATGGTTGGGTTGCAGGTCATAGTGTGATTGGGTGTTCAGTCAAAATCATTGTAAATCATATTGTATCATGGATCATTGTCCCTGGTACGAGAATCCACACTCTTGTCTCATTTCAGTCATTATAGGGTGGCAGGGAGGTGCTAGGAAGGTGCATGAAGTCGCCTACAGGTTGGAGCCTGTGAACACTTCAGGGTGGTAGGTTGGTATAGGGTGTTGGGGCATCCATTTAGTTGATTACTGAAGAAACCAGGGCATTAGGGCTTCCTTCTAGTGGGAGATGGATAAGAATGCTTTTCTAGAATTCTAGGAAGTTGTTGCTTTCATTTCAGTTGGCGCTGAAGATTAAATAATTTATTAGAAAAACATTTGGTGGTTTTTGACCCGGAGGGGGTTTTCCGCCTAAATGTTTGTGACTCTTGTGTTCTTTTATTTACTATTATTACTACATAAGCATTAATAATAATTTAAGATAAACTAATGCTCTGAAATAATTTAAAAGTGCTTAATGCTAAGGAATACTGATTCACCCCCGCTCTCAGTATTTTCCTACAATTGGTATCAGAGCTTGGTTCCTTCAATAACAGTGTAACAACTGGAAAGAGATCATGGAGTATACTAAGAATAGAGTTCTTTTGTTCAATGGAAATAACTATGCACTTTGGAGTGGAAGAATGCAGGTTCATTTTCTGGCACAAGGATACAAAGTATGGGAAATCGTTGACAGGCTTCACACCGACCCAAGATGAACAAGGTAAGAAAAATATGGTATGTGATGCAAAGGCTAAAGATATTATTATCAGTGGACTTATCGAATCTCTTTATCTTAAGGTATTGAGATGCAAAACTGCTAAAGCGGTATAGGGCAAGCTTGAAAATATATATGCAGGTGACTCAAAGGTGAAAGAAGCAAAACTTCAAATTTTTAGGGCAAAATTTGAGCAACTCAAAATGAGGGAAGATGAAGATATTTCTGCATACTTTCAGCGTGTTGATGAAACAAAAAATGCAATGGAAGGTTTGGGAGAACCCGTTGAAACGAAAATTGTCGTCCAAATGATCCTCAAAACCTTGCCAACAAGATTTAACCTTAAGGTATCTGGCTTGGAAGATAGATTGAATCTGACCAATCTCAGTATAGATGAATTACATGGAATTCTTACGGCATATGAAATGAGGATTGAATAAGAGGATGGCACATCTCACTTAGAAACAACATTTGTCACATCCAAAAATAATAGTAAGGACAAACAGAGTCTAAAAGCAAAAACTTACAATTGTAAGGATGAGGAAAATGAAGAAGATGAAGAAGAATTCTCGGATAAAGGTTTTCTTATTTCATGCAAAAAATGAGAACAGGTACGAGAAAATTCAAAGCTAAACTTCGGCATTAATATGTTTTGATTGTGGTGAGGTTGGGAATTTTGTATCCAAATTTCCTCACAAAAATGAGGTTGTTACGAAATAAAAGAAAAGTCCTAGGAAGTTGTTGCGGTCACCAACAACCCCCCTCTTTGTTTGATATTAGCAATAACATCAAGCAAAGGGGGGCCCTTAACAAAAAATCCCAAATTTTTTTTTATCAAAATTTTTGTATTTAACTCCCTAAAAGCTATATCGCATCGCAAAGAGAGAGTGAAGCGTTTCCTTATGCGCATAAATAAGCTGCAAAGAAGCGATGCGAAATTCATCGCATCGCATATTTTGAAAGCGCCCTTAAAAGAAAACAAAAAGGAATCGTTGATGGCCGATCTGTGATCTGCGATGAATGAGACTATTAATTGCTGCGATGCGAATTGCAGAAACCACTCATCGCAAAGTTTCTTCGGCATGATCTGTAAACCCAAAATTGAGCGCGCACCTTAAGGAAAATTAATGACTGCACGCCTGAGTATCCAAAGATGATCGTATTGCGTTTTTCGAAGAGTCAAGTCATTATGAATGTCATGATTATGCATTCATTTAGAACTTAAAGCTTTCATGTCAATCTTTTCGTCAATTCTCTTTTCCTTTGCGTAAACTGCAAGGCAACAACTAATATAAATCTATATGCAGGAAACATCTAAGGAAAAGGGGAAAGCGCCAATACTAGAAGAAAAAAGAGGAGATGCCTTCGCAGATGGATGCCGCATGCAGCAGGGCCGCGGATTCCAAAGTATCACTCAACGGACACTGATGAAAATAGACTATCCAAGACTCAGAGTCAAAGGCGCACAAAAGCAACATGTTTGCAAAAGATCCTGAAGCTCAGACTGGGTAAAGCAAAAAGAAAAATGCTAAAGAGGGAGGACGCTCCAGAAAAGCCTGGAACAAAGAACGGAAGATTGTTCAGGCAACGAAATCCCTAACTCATTGAGTCATTCGCACGGCCGGAAACCGAAATAGCAACAGCACAATCAGTTTGAAAGAAATCTGGGTTATACTAAGTATACACACAACAAACACACCCAGCCAGAGGAAGATTTTCGAAAATATCTTCTAGTTTGTCAGAAGGAGGTGCCAGATTTTGTTATTTCTACTTTTATCGCTCGAGCAAAAGAAAAAGAAAACCATCCGACTCTTTCCAGGCGAACCTTGCATTGCTTACAGCACTAAGGAGCAGATACAGAAACGGTTAGAAATTAGATTCAATTTTTAGAAACAAATTTGTTTTAGTAAAAGGGCGGTCATTTGAAGCCATTTCCTAAATTTGTGTAATTAAGATTAGTTAGTTAGTAGTATTTAACCCTTCTCATGGCATTTGGAGAAGGGTCCGGAAATTTGTCAAAAAACTTGTCCTCAGAACATGCACTTTTGCACCCTCGGAGGGGGTTTTTGATGAATGAATGGATCGAGATTTATTTATGTTTGCATTTTAATGTCTGCTACTGATGTTGCACTTCTGTACTCTTAGTAGATGTTATAAGTAAGTAGAGATAAATCGTTATTGCTTGAAGTTTGTGAGTGAAATCAGTCATAAATGGTACTTTTATCTCTTGATTAATTTCTGCTCATATTCTTAGAGTGATATACAACTGAGTTGTTTATATGTTAATGTATGAATATGTGGGTTACCATTTGGCACTTTTGTACGGTGGAGTCATTTGTTTGTGCTTGACATATGAATAAACTGTTATGCGATATGCTGTTCACAACTGTTTTGCCTAACTTCTTATGCAGAATGGTTTATCTTAATTGGTTTATATTCTTATGATAGCTGAATGATCTTTATTACCAGTTATTGTATGAAATCTTTTTAGATTGCATAATGAAAGAATTTTACCCCGGGTTAGTATAGATTAGATGTGCTGTTTTTGTTAGATTACAGTAGCATAGAGTCAGTTTAGAGTTTAGAATTAAATTAGCTTAAAATCACCTCTAAATTAGCATCATCAAAATCTACACACACACACACACATCCTTTAGATTGGGAAGCTGGTCCCATTATCCCTAGTCGGACCCGCTACACCAAACAGGCAAGGAGCCGCCAACCAGGTTCCGGGCCGGGTGGGTATCCCCATTGTTGTTGACCCGATTTCGGGGTCCTCAACATATTTGGCGCTAGAAGGAGGGCACGAACTATGAATGGCAACTAAGTCAAAATCTAAATGCCATTCTGAGAGTAAATCACCCTCATCAACTCCCCCGACTTCTCCAGTACGGTTAAACCCAGAGTTAGAAGTCGCTCGAGTATCCACCACTGCTACCTATCCTAATATATCAGACCAACTTATCATTGAACCCCCGGAAATTCAAGCTTTGATTCGTAAACTCCAGGGATTCTCTATTTTTTCTTAGAGGTCTGATAAATCTCATAGCAGCGTGACTTCGCAGTACAATCCTGCTCATCCCCTGACCAGATTGAAGAGTGAGAAATATAGTATTCAACCAAGTCAACTCCCTCTCCCTACTAGGAAAAGAGCAAGGAAAACACCACCAAAGTCTGACCGTGAGACTCTTTCATCTACTTCATCCATTTAAACACCCTCACCGCGAAGTCAACCACCCACATCCTCATCCCAAATCACTCATCCATCTTCCACAACACTTCCTCTTCAATCATCAAAGATCATAATACCTTCATCTTCTCAGCATCAGGGACCGTCTTCTGCACTTTCATTAACTAGCGGCTCAACGATGGCCCAGTCTCCATGGAACAATCCTGGGGCAGTTTTAATGCCTCCACCCCTGAGCCCAATACCGGCCCATCCTGAGAAATGGCTACCTAAGTTCAATCCAGAAACATGCATGCTAGCTGAAGAGCATATCAATAATTTCATGCTTTCTGTTAATCTCAACAGAGTTACCAACGAGGATGCTGTCGTCCGGCTTTTTCCTTATACAATGCAAGGAACAGCTGGGTCATGGTACTTTTCGTTACCTTCCGGGTCCATCACAAGTTGGGACACTTTTCAAAGTCAATTCCTCACCAAGTTTGGCGATTACAGATCAACAGCGACATTGATCAATGACCTATCTAATCTTAAAGCTGAGGCTAGAGAACCCATTAAAGATTTCAATTTACGGTTCAATAAGATCCTCAACAAAATTCCCGCTGCTTCTCAACCCAGCAAGGAAGTAAGATGTGAATGGTACATCACGGCCTTACCATCAAACTTGGCTATCTTTGTAGATAGGGCAAACAAGACGACCTTAGTTGAAAACTTGACTGAGGCATTAGCAGTAGAAAAACGCGTAGTTGCCCTAGAAAAGAGATCTGCAATAGAAGAACGCAAATCTAAGAAAATCTCTTTCAAAGAAGACACCAAGAAGAAGCAAACGAAAGATCCTTTCGATATGGAAGGATTACAAAAGGTGTTAAAGGCCATGTCCAATGAGATGATTGACATAAGAAAACAAGTAGCAGAAACTTCTTCAAAAAAGCCCTACAGATCTTTTAAAAGAAATCCTCCCATGGAGGTGAAGCCACCCAATGCTGTCTCAAACGTCGAATCTGAAGAAGAAGAAGAAGAAGAGAATACCACTGAAGGGCAGACCGATGATGAAGAAGTTGTGGAACTACAAGGAATGTGGGATTTCATCCTCCCACAAGAAGATGATCAAGAAGCATTTCCGGTTAGCACGGGAAGCAAAAATCAACTTGATCCCCCCCAAACTACCCCTAAACAGAAGGGCGCAAGCCCTGCAGCAAAAGATAAGGTCGCATCAAAGAAAACAACTGCTAGAGCGACCCAATTTAGCCCAGTCCAATCAGATCAAACACCTCCATCAAGAACACTGATAGTGTCAGATGAAATGGAGTATAACATTATCGATGACATGAAAAAGACTAGGGCTAATATTACTCTTTACGAATTGAGCAAATTAAAACATCAACAGAAAATAATGATGAAAGAATTACATGCCGTGCCTACTACATCTTTACCTACAGCTGTAGCTTCCCACAACATGGGAAGACCTCCGACCAACATGATCAATAAGATTGATCCGAATGACATTGCCTTGATTGGAGGAAGGTCAAGATCCCATACTCCTCCTTTTCTTCTCACTTATGAAATTTTCAATAAAAACATGCACAATTGCTTGGTTGATTCTGGTGCTTCAACGAATATTCTACCCAGATCAATATGTGCTAAATTGAATGTCCAGCCACAAAAATCCGCAGTGCGCATAGTTCAACTTGATCGATCTCAAGTCGAAGTGATTGGTGAACTTAACCAGGTGACCATAAGATTGTCGTCTAACCCGAAAGTATGCCAGGTTATCGACATTCTGGTAGCTGATATCCCTGAATTTTATGGTTTAATTCTTAGCAGGGATTGGTCCAAAAAACTCCACGGATATTTCTCAACCGACTGGTCGCACATGTGGTTACCCTACAACGGTAAACCAAATCAAATAAAGGTTGAACGAGAGTTGCACCAAAAGTACATAGTGACAGAATTGGAGGGAGAGAACGAAGCAATAGCATACAACAGCAGTATCATAGGCAATTACTCGGTAGATTCTTTCCTCTGCAATTTCAATGCTCACACCTCACCTTACTTAGAAAATTCAGTTTTGTCCCAAGTGGAAATTTTTTCCCAAACTGATGATTCAAAGTGTTTTAATTTTTTAGATAACTCTGTAAATACGTCTTTATTTTGGAAATTATATTTTGATGGCTCTAAATCTAATGAGGGAGCAGGAGCAGGATGCGTTCTGATTAGCCCAGACGGAAACAAGATCATGCTTACAGGCAGACTTGAGTTCAATTGCACAAACAATACAGCGGAGTACGAAGCCTTGGTGCAAGGCCTATACAAAGCAATCGGGTTGAATGTTAAGTATCTTCAAGTCTTTGGAGATTCTGAAATTGTCGTCAAGCAGTTACGTAACACCATACATTGCCTGTCAAGTCATTTAAAGCACTATCAATCTTTAGTTCAAGATCCGACTTCACATTTCATAGCATTCAATATTTCGTCAATCCCAAGACTCCAAAATGCGAGCGCAAACCTGTTAGCTAACGTAGCCTCTAGACTTATTCCCTCCGAAGATTTCAGTCCAGATAGGTTTTTAATAGAATTAATCTTTAGACCATCCATCCCTGAAAACATCACCAACTGGAGAGTATTCAACGACGATCCAGACATTGTAAATTTCCTCACTTCTGAAGGCTCCTACTCAAATCAAATAATTGACGAAGACCATCATGATCACCAAATTCAGCAAAATAGCACTGATAATGCTATACCTAAATCGGTGGTTAAGTTAGAAGATTTATATGATTTGAAAAGTTGGTTTAAAAGGTCTGCCAATTCTAAACTCTACAGTTCAACTCTGAACTATGAATTAGTGAACCTAGGAACCGATCAGAAGCCGCAAAACGTTAATCCAGGCCACGGCCTAGCCCCTGAAGAAAAATCATCATATATCCGTCTTCTGAGACAATACAAAAACGTTTTTGCATGGAATTACGATGAGCTGAAGACATACAACACTTTTATCATTCAACACACTATCCCTATGATTGACAATGAAAAACCTGTCCAGCAGAAGCTCAGAAAAATCCACCCCAACTTAAAAAATCAGATAAAGACTGAGCTAAATAAATTGTTGAGAGCCAGAATAATTTTCCCCGTTAGACACTCCAAATGGGTATCCAATATGGTGCCCGTTAGAAAGAAAAACGAAGATATCAGGATCTGTATTGATTTCCGGAATCTCAACAAAGCCTGTCAGAAAGATAATTTTCCCCTCCCACCTATGGAGCAAATATTACAGGCAGTAGCGGGCTCAGAATTAATGTCTTTCCTGGATGGATTTTCAGGATACAATCAAGTGCTGGTACATCCCGATGATCAATTGAAAACCACATTCCAAACCAAATGGGGCACATACGCATATCGGAAGATGCCATTTGGTCTGATCAATGCCGACGCTACCTTTCAGAGAGCCATGGACATCGCGTTTAAAGGTTTAGTCAATAAATCGGTAGTGATTTACCTAGATGATATAACAGTGTACTCCAAGAAGCGAAGCGACCATCTCAAAGATTTGAAACAAATCTTTCAAAGATGCTTAAGGTATGGGATTTCACTTAAGCTAAAGAAACCTTTTTTCACATTAAGTGAAGGGAAATTTCTTGGATTCATAGTGTCGAAATCTGGTATTCACATTGAACCTGACAGAATCAAAGAAATTTCTGAAATATCCATGCCCCATAACAAAAAGGCAATGCAATCTTTCCTTGGACAAATCAATTTTGTAAAAAGGTTTGTCCCGAATTTTTCACGTATTATTTCTCCTTTACAAAATATGATAAAAAAGAATTCAAATTTTAAATGGGGTCAAGATGAGCACGCAGCATTCAACTTGATCAAACAAGCTATCATCAACGCTCCATCTTTAGCTACCCCAAATTTTTCAGAATCTTTTATCTTATACACTTTTGCCTCAGAGAAATCTTATGCCGCGATTTTAACTCAAACAAATCAAGAGAAGGCGGAAGCTCCAATCACATTCTTTAGCTCGAACTTACAAGGTGCTGAACTCAATTATTCAGACGTGGAGAAACAAGCATATGCTGTTTTCAAAGCGATCAAATATTTCAGACCTTTCTTACTTAAGGCCCATACCAAAGTCGTAGTACCGTTTCCAGCGGTAAGAAACCTGTTAGTACAGAAGGATGTGGGCGAAAAGAGAGCAAATTGGATTACCGCTTTACAAGAATACGATCTTGAGATCAAGCCAACAAACATCGTAAGAGGTCAAGGCTTCTGCAAAATGTTAGCTGGAGCATCGCAAATTCCTGAGAACTCATCTAAAGAGGTACATACATATGAGGTAAGCCTAAACGACGCAGAATCATTATATGCGGACACCATTTATTATCTTAAGAACGGGTATGCTCCATCACATCTAGATCACACCAAGAAAAGAGCTTTGAGATTAAAAGCTAAACAATACCAGCTCATAAATGATGTTCTGTTTAAAAGGAATTACGATTCTGTACTTCTTAGGTGTCTTGAGAAAACTGAAGCTGAAAAGGTGTTGCAGGAACTCCACGATGGACCAGCAGGTGGACACTATGCTGGAGAAACTACTGCGCATAAGATATTACGTGCAGGACATTATTGGCCCACGCTGTTCAAAGACTCATACAATTACGTAAGGAAATGCCAAATCTGCCAGACTGCTGCAGGGAAACAAAGGAAATCGTCCATGCCACTACAGTCGGTTAACATCGAGCAACCATTCAGCCAATGGGGTTTGGACATAATAGGTGAGATCGTTCCTCACTCTTCTAAGCAGCATAGGTATATCCTCACGGCAAAAAATTATTTTACTAAATGGGTAGAAGCAGTTCCTCTCAAGACAGTTAATTCTGAAAACATTATTGAATTCATAGATCAATTTATCATCACTAGGTTTGGATTGCCAACGGCCTTAATGTTTGATAATGCATCATACTTTTCTGGAAATGCAATGACTGAGTTTGCACTTAAAAGAGGATTCAAACTGAAATATTCTACCAATTACTATCCACAAGGTAATGGGTTGGCTGAATCAACAAACAAGAACCTAATCAGGATTATCAAAAGAACAGTCGACCAAAACCAAAAGAATTGGCACAAAGCACTGGTAAATGCTTTATGGGCAGATAGAATTACGAAGAAAGCTTCAATCGACACTTCTCCCTTTAATTTAGTTTATGGGAAAGAAGTGGTTCTTCCAACTCATTTAGTCATTCCCTCTTTGTCTTTAGTACAACACATCGATGAAGTATCTACTTTCTCCTTACAATTGAGACAAATGGAGATAATCAAACTAGAAGAACGACGAGAACAAGCTAAGAAAACCCATGCTCATCACCAAGCGCTAATAAAATCCTCTTTTGACTCAAACATCATAACCAGAAAGAACTTTCAGATGGGAGATTTAGTTTTGAAATGGGATAAGGCTCATGAAGAAAAGGGCAAACATACGAAATTTCAGAAGCTGTGGCTTGGTCCTTTTCAGATTGTAGAAGTCATAGGCCCATCGACGTTTGTGTTGCAGGATTTGGCAGGTAGAAGAGATTCTTTGCCTGTGAATGGACAAATTCTTAAAATGTATTTTCCATAGAAGATCATTCTTCTATTTTTGTAGGATAGTTTTAGTTTAGTTTATTTTATTTTGTTTTTCTCTTTCTTATAAATAAAACCGGTTGTAAATGATCATTGAAAAGGATTCATGAAAGAGCACACCAACTCTCTATCAGATTTTGATTTCACTTGTACAAATAGCAAAACTTTTCGAAAAATCTGATTTTTATTATTGACAAATAGAGTTAACTTTAACCTGAATATGATATTAGTTTCAACCTCTCAAAAAACTTTGATGAAAGCAACCTTTGGTAAAAAATTGTTTTATGTCAGCATAATGAAAGGTATCATTAATAATAAAATAAATATTCTCTGTAAAGCTGTTGTTTTCAAACTCTATTATTGTCGTCCAAAGCTTTCTTAAGGAAAAAAAATGACTTCCTCCCTGCTAAAGGAAACCGCAGCATTCAGAGGAACAATCTGAGAAAACACTATATCTCAAAGAATAAGAGGTCTCATCACGAGCCGGCTTATCATGATCATAGATATTATAACTTGCTGACTTTGCCAATACTGTCTATCAAAACAGGGCAACGACTCAAATATTGTTGCAATCAAAAGACAAGGGGTCTCATCACGAGCCAGCTTGTTCAGCAAAAGTGTAAATCAAGTGAATGACCGTGTCATAATTTGGCCACCAAACCAAGACATTGTTCTTTAGAGAATAAAAAAAAAAGAAAAAAGTATCAAAAAGGATTTTTCTCTGAAATGTTGTAAATAACCTCAAGCAGGAAAAAGGATCATTGTTGGATAACATGGTAACCCTGTCGAGGCTATGGACGCTTGCGGGCAGCAGAGGCTCTACCTACGAAAAATGAGCATATTTTAAAGCCAGTATGCAGAGAATACTTTATTTTATCTTTAAAAGGGACCAAGTAATGTCTGGTATGAATGCAAGAACTAAGCCTAAGGAAGCAGACAATTGGGATAAAAGAAAGGTTGAGACAAAGTATCATTGACAGGACAAGGGGTAATCTACTCTATCTGTCCATAACAAAATTTAGACATATGAAAATTTTTCTGTTTCGGAAGTGGAAATGTCAATAAAAAAACAGAGATAACTGGTTCTTCACAGTGAATCGCCATTGTTGTGGTCACCAACAACCCCCCTCTTTGTTTTATATTAGCAATAACATCAAGCAAAGGGGGCCCCTTAACAAAAAATCCCAAAAATATTTTTATCAAAATTTTTGTATTTAACTCCTTAAAAGCTATATCGCATCGCAAAGAGAGAGTGAAGCGTTTCCTTATGCGCATAAATAAGCTGCAAAGAAGCGATGCGAAATTCATCGCATCGCATATTTTGAAAGCGCCCTTAAAAGAAAACAAAAAGGAATCGCCGATGGCCGATATGCGACGTCGCATATCGCAACGTCGCATAAGCAGCGCACAATGATCAAATGAAAAATGCGATATTGCGATCTTGCGATCTGTGATCTGCGATGACTGAGACTATTAATTGCTGCGATGCGAATCGCAGAAACCACTCATCGCAAAGTTTCTTCGGCATGATCTGTAAACCCAAAATTGAGCGCGCACCTTAAGGAAAATTAACGACTGCACGCCTGAGTATCCAAAGATGATCGTATTGCGTTTTTCGAAGAGTCAAGTCATTATGAATGTCATGATTATGCATTCATTTAGAACTTAAAGCTTTCATGTCAATCTTTTCGTCAATTCTCTTTTCGTTTGTGTAAACTGCAAGGCAGCAACTAATATAAATCTATATGCAGGAAACATCTACGGAAAAGGGGAAAGTGCCAATACTAGAAGAACAGAGAGGAGATGCCTTCGTAGATGGATGCCGCATGCAGCAGGGCCGCGGATTCCAGAGTATCACTCAACGGACACTGATGAAAATAGACTATCCAAGACTCAGAGTCAAAGGCGCACAAAAGCAACATGTTTGCAAAAGATCCTGAAGCTCAGACCGGGTAAAGCAAAAAGAAAAACGCTAAAGAGGGAGGACGCTCCAGAAAAGCCTGGAACAAAGAACAGAAGATTGTTCAGGCAACGAAATCCCTAACTCATTGAGTCATTCGCATGGTCGGAAACCGAAATAGCAACAACACAATCAGTTTGAAAGAAATCTAGGTTATACTAAGTATACACACAGCAAACACACCCAGTCAGAAGAAGATTTTCGAAAATATCTTCTAGTTTGTCAGAAGGAGGCGCCAGCTTTTGTTATTTCTACTGTTATCGCTCAAGCAAAAGAAAAAGACAACCAACCAACTCTTTCCAGGCGAATCTTGCATTGCTTACAACACTAAGGAGCAGATACAGAAACGGTTAGAAATTAGATTCAATTTTTAGAAATAAATTTGTTTTAGTAAAAGGGCGGTCATTTGAAGCCGTTTCCTAAATTTGTGTAATTAAGATTAGTTAGTTAGTAGTATTTAACCCTTTTCATGGCATTTGGAGAAGGGTCCGGAAATTTGTCAAAAAACTTGTCCTCAGAACATGCACTTTTGCACCCTCGGAGGGGGTTTTTGATGAATGGATGGATCGAGATTTATTTATGTTTGCATTTTAATGTCTGCTACTGATGTTGCACTTCTGTACTGTTAGTAGATGTTAGAAGTAAGTAGAGATAAATCGTTATTGCTTGAAGTTTGTGAGTGAAATCAATCATAAATGGTACTTTTATCTCTTGATTAATTTCTGCTCATATTCTTAGAGTGATATACAGCTGAGTTGTTTATATGTTAATGTATGAATATGTGGGTTACCATTTGGCACTTTTGTACGGTGGAGTCATTTGTTTGTGCTTGACATATGAATAAACTGTTATGCGATATGCTGTTCACAACTGTTTTGCCTAACTTCTTATGTAGAATGGTTTATCTTAATTGGTTTATATTCTTATGATAGCTGAATGATCTTTATTACCAGTTATTGTATGAAATCTTTTTAGATCTCATAATGAAAGAATTTTACCTCGGGTTAGTATAGATTAGATGTGCTGTTTTTGTTAGATTACAATAGCATAGAGTCAGTTTAGAGTTTAGAATTAAATTAGCTTAAAATCACCTCTAAATTAACATCATCAAAATCTACACACACACACACACACATCCTTTAGATTGGGAAGTTGGTCCCATTATCCCCAGTCGGACCCGCTACACCAAACGGGCAAGGAGCCGCCAACCAGGTTCCGGACCGGGTGGGTATCCCCCTTGTTGTTGACCCGATTTCGAGGCCCTCAACAGAAGTTCAAAAAGCAAGGCAAGAAGAAATGGTTTAAGAAAAGTTTCTTCTCCAAAGAAGATAGCTCCTCATCCGAAGAAGACAGTGATAATGAAGAATAATTCAACGGAAGAGTATTTTTTATGGCCAAGCATAATAAGCAAGAGGCACCTGACGAAGAAGGAGAGGAAGAAGAAGAAATGAATGAGGTTGAATTTCAAAACGAAGTGATCAGGGTTATGAAAGAGCTCAAGGCCGAGAAGAATCACATCAACGTTCTTAAAAACGAATTAAAGACAGAAAGGGAATAGGTCCTAAATCTTAAAATCAAGGTTGAATAATACAAACAAATTAAAGAATCACTCAGGAAAGAATTAAAGGAAAGCAATAAGGAAAGAGAAGCATTGGAAGATGAAATCGTTTCTTTGTGAAAGGAAGTAAAAAATGGAAAAAAATCTTCAAAACTACGCCAATAACTCAAAGACTTTGGATGAACTCATCAGCAACCAGTGATCATGCAGCGACAAGACTGGTCTTGGTTACAAAGAAAAATTTGAAAAGGAGTCAAGCCCTTCTATGAAAACCAAAGAAGTGGATATGCAAAATCTACCAAGTAGGTAGATCTCCCAGCTAGATTGAGAGATCAAGAATCATAGGAAGAACCTTGTAAGACAATTCCTCGAAGAAGATTTCCTCCCAAGTATAAACCTATCTTTTATGGTCATTTTTATTCATGTGGAAGGTTTGGACATAGAGCTGCAGAATGTCACATGTATGTTTGAAATGAATATAATTCCAGGAGATCTCTTAGAAATGGATATTACAGAACTCAACAAAATATCAACAGATTTGATCATTTGAGAGATGATGTCGAATGTTACAAATGTAACAATTTTGGACACTTGGCCAAAGATTGCAGACTTGGAAGTTCTTCAAAGGAATTCTCACAAAATTAGAATGAACAAGTATGGAAAAGGAAGACTCAAAGGTGTGCTCTCACTCTCAAGGCTCAAAGAAATATAAACGATTGGTATGTTGGAAGTGGTTGTTCAATGCATATGACTGGAGATAGAAATAAGTTCATATCCTTGAAAGAAAAGAAGGATGGAACACTGTCTTTTGGAAATGACGGGGCTTCAAACGTCATAGGAGAAGGTATAGTCACTCTTGGAAGCAATGATGCATTAGCAAAGGATGTGTTGTTGGTTGAAAATATGAATCACAATTTGCTCAATGTTGGACATATGTGTGATCAAGAACACACAATGTTATTCAACTTGAAGAGACGTGAAATCAGGGAAGGCAAGTGTGGTAAAATTGTGGCTACAGCAAGCAGAGCTCCAAAAGACATATATATTATGGATGAGATACCTAAAGGGTGTTTCTTGGCAAAAGAAGGCGAGAGATGGTTATGGCACAAACAAATGGGACATATAAATTTCGACAATTTGGTTAAGATTAGTAAAAAGGAAGCAGTTAGAGAAATTCTGAAAATCTCAAAACCTACCAACACGATATGTGAATCTTGTCGGCACAGAAAACAAACAAAAGTCGAGCTCAAGACAAAGGAACATTTTACGACACATCTATTTGAATTAATACATACTGATCTATGTGTTCCTATGAGAACAAAATGTTTAGACAATGAATTATACTTTATGTTAATGATAGATGATTACACCAGAATGACAACCGTCAGTTTCCTGAAGAAAAAGTCCGAGGCATTTGAATGTTTCAAAATATACAAGGAATTGGTTGAAAAAGAAATAAATTGAAGATCAAATGTCTAAGATTAGATAATGGCGGAGAATTCACGTCCAAATAATTTCAGCAACACTGTGACGAACATGGAATAAAAAGGCAATTCTCAATAGCCAGAACACCACAAAGAAATGGAGTAGTTGAAAGAAAAAATAGAACAGTACAGGAAATGGCTAGAACCATGTTAAAAGAATCAAACTTAGATGATAAATTCTGGGTTCAAGCAATTGATACTATCGTATTCATTATAAACAGAGGCCTGCTCAGGAATAATTGTAACATGGTACAAACTATGGAAAGGAAGACCAGTGAACGTCAAATACTTCAAACTATTTGGAAGTAAATGCTACATCAAAAGAGAAGACCAAAAATTGGGCAAGTTCAATTCCCGTGTTGACGAAGGTATTTTTGTTGGTTATTCATGCAAAAGAAAGGCTTATAGATGCTACAATCTAAGGCAAAAAAAAATAGTTGAAAGTATAAATGTTACTTTTGACGAAGACTGTGTTCTAAAGGATAACAATGAGCTCGTTTCTTCAAGGAAATCTGAGGGGCTTGAGGTAGAATTTGTGAAGGATGAAGAACAAGCTCTAGAACAAGACTAATCAAATAAGGAAACACCATTCAACCAAGAAGAAATGAGAAATGATCAGCATGATGTACAAGAAGTTTCTCCAAAGGGTTCAAAAGAATGGTATCAAAAGAATGGTATCAAAAGAATCATCTGTCAAATCAGATCATCAACAACATAAATGAAGGAATTGGAACTAGAAGAAGTTAACAACTTCATTCATCACAACAAGCCCATCTTTCCCTTTTAGTGACTTTTGAGCCTAACAATTTTGAGGAAGCTAGTCAAAATGAACACTTGGTAGCAACTATGAATGAAGAACTGGATCAAATTGAGAAGAACGACACTTGGGAATTTGTTCTACGACCAAAGGATAAAAATGTTATTGGAACTAAATGGGTCTTCTGAAACAAATTGAATGAGGACGGACAGGTTACCAGGAATAAAGAAAGATTAGTGTGCAAAGGATATGCACAAGTTGAGGGAATCGATTTTGAAGAAACATTTGCTCCTATTTCCAGAATGGAAGCTATCGGGATGTTTCTTTCTTATGCATGCTCGAGAAAAATCAAATTCTACCAAATGGATGTTAAGTCATCCATTCTAAATGGTGAATTGGAAGAAGAAGTTTACTTTGAACAACCCGAAGGTTTTTCGCTCACTAACAAAGAAAAATACGTTTGCAAACTAAAGAAGGCACTATATGGTCTCAAGCAAGCTCCTAGGGCTTGTTATGATTGTCTTGATAGGTATCTACATCAACAAGGATTCAAGAAAGGAAGCATTGACAACAATCTCTATGTGAAAGTGGATCAAGATAACCTAACGACTATCGAGGTATATGTGGATGACAAAATCTTTGGAAGCAATGATGATAGATTAAGTAAAGACTTTGCCACAAAAGTGCAAAGTTAGTTTGAAAGGTCTATGCTTGGCAAGTTGACATACTTTTTGGGGCTTCATATTTCTCAACAAGATAAAGGATTATTCATATATCAAACCAAGTACATCAAGGAAATGCTCAAAAAATTCCAGATGGAAGATTGCAAGTCAGTACTTACCCCCATGATAACAGGTTGCAAGTTAAGCTTAGATGATTCATCAAAGGATGTGGACCAAAGGTTGTATAGATCCATGATTGGTAGTCTCCTATATGTGAAAACCTCCTGACCTGATGTGATGCAGGCAGTTGGACAAGTAGCAAGATTCCAAGCAGCACCAAAAGAATCTCATATTATTGTCGTCAAAAGAATTCTTCGATATCTTAAGGGCACAACGGAATATGGTCTATGGTATCCCAAAGGAAATGATATGGTTATCCAAGCTTATATAGATTTAGATTGGGCAGGAAGTGTTGATGATTATAAGAGTACTAGTGGAGCAACATTCTATCTAGGTGGTTGTCTTGTTTCATGGTTAAGTAAAAAGCAGTCTTCAATCTCATTATCCACAGCAGAAGCAGAATATATCGTGGCAGCAACTTGTTGTACACAATTTCTCTGGATGAAGCAAACTTTGCAAGATCTTCAAGTCAAGTTTGATGAGCCTATTCCCATATTTTTTGATAACACCAGCGCCATCAGTATCTCTAAGAATCCTGTGATGCATTCCAAAACGAAGCACATTCTGATTAAATATCATTTCGTTAGAGAGCAGGTCACTGAAAGGAATATCAAGCTTGAATATGTTGGCACAAAGGAACAAATTACTGATATCTTTACCAAACCATTACCTAGTGAAGCATTTGAGTATCTTCACCAAAAGTTTGGTATTCTCCCAAGTTTTCATTAGACTCTTTCTCTTATCTACTCGAGTAGAAAGAGGGAGTGGAGGTGTGTATAGGTCCGCAGTATGGATGTTTGTCGGGGGGAGTTACCATTTTCCATTTATGAAAAAGGAGGAGAGAAGGCAGTAGGAAGAGGTGTCATGATTGCAGGGTGAGTACTTGTGTTTCCATCAATGCAAAAGGGGGAGATTGTTGATCAGTGGTTGTCATTGATGTCAACCCAAGTAGCACCAGGGTTTACCCCGATCTTGCAAGGGAATTTGACTTGAAAAATCATATTATTTTGCATCAAATATTTTCTCTACGGATTCTACTCGTCTAGATGTTTCCGTTGATATATGGTACGCCTCCCAGTTCTTCACGATTTGGGAGTTATTTGCATTTGGAGTTAGTAACCCCAATTAGTGGGCTAAAACCCTATGGGGTTGTGGAATAGCACTCATAATTGGTTGTGGTAATTGAATAGTCAATAATTAATAATAATATTTTTCTCCTAAAATCCCTCCAACGTTCACTTGTTGAGGACCCTCTCAACTCAAGATATTCATATAAATAATGACCCTAAACCTCCTCCTGTAGGGAGTTTGCGGCTTCAAACAGGTAATCGTGGAATTTGGGATATAACGTTTTTTAGGCGAAGCTTCAGAAGCTAAAATTAAAACCCATTTGAGTCGAAATCTTGATAAACCTTGTGACCGAATTGTAGATCTTGGTTCGCTATATTTTCGGAGATATGATTCGAGGAAGTTAGGGTTTTTACAGGATCCCGAATGCCATGTCAAACAGGCGGTGTTGGGAAAATCGTCATAACGTTCTCTCTGAGAATTGGATTCAAATTTCCTAAATACTCACAGAAAGAGGATGGGCTATAGTTTGTTGAGTAGCATTTTCAGGGATGAAGGTCGCAACAGTGATACGTGGCACTTCGTACAAGTTCGCTCTACTGAGCTAGCCTATAATCAGGTCATTGTGGGAGATTTGGAATAACGCTTTCTTGAAGAATCCAATCTTTATTAGACCTGTGGGGTTGCAAACAGGACTCAGAAGGCTACTATAGGATGAAATTTCAGACCTTGGAGATTTGAAATTACATAGATACAAGATATTCAATATCAAACTCCTAGAAGGAAAGAAAAAGCATGCATTCAAGGATCACTACAGTAAGGACAAAACATCATCAGTCAAGGGTAAGTCTCCTACAACAAGGTATGTATGATTAAGTGTTTACATTTGAATTTTGAGTATCATCTCTGACATATGTTTTTACAGGACAACGTAAGTATATATAGGGTCTCGGTTATATCTCTATGTCTCTATATGTCACAATTAATTTTGATACCACATTTCAAATGTCCTATTCTTAATACTACACATTTGATGCTACACCAAGTCTGCTAAATCTATATGATGTTGTAAGTTCATGTTACTTGTCTTTTCATAGTTGATAGAATGCTCTCTGTTGTTGTACTTAACTTGGTTCATCACAAGTCTAGGGTTTGTCATCAATTTCTATTGTATATATCTTTAGGTCAGTTTTGGATATAGTCTTGCATAGAGTCCAGGCCTATATCAAGAGTGGGAGTCTTTGTCTACTGCTGCAACAAGTCAACAACAAAAGTGACAAGAACATTTCAGGTATGCATTGTAATTTTAATTTGTATTTATTCATTATTATGCACTTACATGTGTTTTGCAGGAAGAGGTAAGTTGAAGGGTATTTTGTTTTTCCTTTTGAGATTGGGTTTCACTGGGAAAATTTGCATGTAGGTAGAAGAAGATTCAAGGACAACATCAAGCGAGCATTCAAGAGCTGAAGTATCAAATCAAAGGAAGCATTGCAGTGGGACATCCTTTAAAGACATGACAACCATCTGTATATTGTGAAGAAGTGTCAAGGCCAAGAGTCATCATTGTAAAGTTGTAAAAGAGTCATTTGTAAAAGTGTCATCATTGGAAGAGTCATTATTGTAAAAGAATCAATCTGCCTAGAGTCGAAAAGGCATTGTTGGGAGGTATAGGAGTCTCTGTTGGGATGATGTCATGGTTGGGTTGCAGGTCATAGTGTGATTGGGTCTTCATTCAAAATCATTGTAAATCATATTATATCATGGATCATTGTCCTTGGTACGAGAATCCACACTCTTGTCTCATTTCAATCATTATAGGGTGGTAGGGAGGTGCTAGGAAGGTGCATGAAGTCACCTACAGGTTGGATCCTGTGAAAACTTTAAGGTGGTAGGTTGGTCTAGGGTGTTAGGGAATTCATTCAGTTGATTACTGAAGAAACCAGGGCGTTGGGGCATCCTTCCAGTGGGAGTTGGAGAAGAATGTTTTTCTAGAATTCTAGGAAGTTGTTGCTTTCATTTCAGTTGGGGTTGAAGACTAAAGAATTGATTAGAAAAGCGTTCAATAGTTTTTAACTCGGAGGGGGTTTTCCAGCTAAATTTTTGTGCCTCCAGTGTTCTTTTATTTACTGTTATTATTGCATAAAAATTAATAATAATTGAAGATTAACTAATGCTTTGAAAAAAATTTAAAAGTGCTAATTTCTAAGGAGTACTGGTTCACCCCCCCGCCCCCCCTCTCATTATTTTCCAACGGCTCCCCCTACATTTGGGGAAATGCGAGAAAATATTGAATTATTGAGGAAGGTTGATCCACCAGCCGTCCAAAAGAAGAAAACACAAAGCAAGCTCGGGAAGACAACGACGGACAAGAGTACGTAAATGAGTAGCAAACTGCATAACACTCCGCTGAATAGTACGGACACCAGTCTGACCCCAAACATATCAGTGAGTCTACCCGCTCTTGACTACAACATTGTGGAAGAGTGTTATGATCATGACCTGTGAGAAATTCCAGAATACCAAATATGCAAAGAAATACGATCCAAAACATACAACAAAATGAAAAAAACAACAAGTATTTTATTATTTAGAGATGAAAGCAAAATTCACTTGCTTCTTCGAGGGGGCAACCTCTAGCAGAGGGGAGCTCGATTAAAAAATAAGACTCCATATTTCTCAATGGAGAGTCTCTAGCCTCTCTATAGGATTCATACATACAGTACCATGGGTCATTACCATGGTTCTCTCAATACCATATATCTAATACAATGGCCAGTTTGCAACTAACTATGGTCCCTTTCTTAAATGCAGGTCAACCACTTACAATTATTAATATAGGCTTTATTGTCTCTTTAACTAACTATGATTATGACTCAACCCTATTGGGTTTATTACATGAATAAAGGGGTTAGGGTTGGACCTATTATCACTCCAGGAAGCTCTCCTAGGTTGTAGCTCAGAGATGCCTGGTAACATATAAATCTTCAATATCGTTCTCGGAACTATTGGAATGGATGATGGTTTGGATCAAGTCAAATGACTATCTCAACTCCATTTTCACTCAAGACATGCATGAAGTCCCTTAGCTTGACAAGGCTTTAGACCACTAATGCTCAATAGTTTATAGATTCAATGAATAGATGGAGAATCCTGACTGTACCAGCAGATACATACATAAACACATATGAATGGCTAGCTACAGAAAGTAAATGAAGCTTGTAAATCTAATTTATCAATGCAGATATAAGATGCCGATTATTTGGCATTAGACATAGAAGAAAACATGAATAACATATTCAAGTGCAAGTTTAGAGTAGAGGAGAAAATGGGAATTGAACATGTAACAACAAAAGAAGCTTGTATTACTGGAATGAAGATGAGACGCCGAGAGGAACATAGTATCCACAGTCTCTAAAAGTTGAACCCTTGTTTCTTTTAGATTTCAACCATTTATAGGCTTTTTACAATGCTTTCGGGCTTTCTGAGGCTCGAGAGGTCTTAATTTATCCCCTCTGGCTTCTAACTACTTGATGCCATGACTAGACACACATGAACTTAGAGGTCTCTTTTTCTAACATCATAGTAACCAAATTCTGGTAATTGTGCCTCGCTGTCAGGTGGCTTGCTCGTGCTAGTGATGCTCCATGATTTTTGTTGGTTCAGCTGTTTTGTGCTGTGGCTTTTTCCCCCTTTTTGGTTTTCTGTCTCCCTGCCTCTGTCCTGTAATGGAATGGGTCTTTATGCCTTTGAAATTCTTTCGAATACCAAAAACGAACCTAGAGGAAGAGTGGGATACTTTTAATAAAAGTATCAATATAGAGGAATAGGTGCTAGAGTTGCAAACTCCACAACATAAAATAGTTCTGGAAATTACAGTGGAAGAAAATGCAAATGAACCAGAAGTAGAGCATATCCCTATTACCCCCACCTCTAAAATAATTCCGAGAATTGAAGAAATAGCCCCTCTAGATGTATTCTATAGCCCACAGCATAAGGCCATGGTGAAAAGGTAAAGAAAGAAAATAAAATTGGACTCTATAGATGTTACTACCCCCGAAAATGAACTAATGGATGTTCTATGGAAGTACTCGCCTGTTGATCCATCTGCCAACCTAAATAGACTCTCGCAGTTTGCAAGTGCTTATGCTACAACAACCATAGACAAAGAAAAAGAAGTCGAAATGTTGCTTAGAGAAAAGGAAAATAAAATAACGTCGCTTGAGAAACAATTACAGCAAGTCAAATCCGACCAACAGGCATAGATACAGTTGGCCAAGCTTCAATGGGAATTTGAATAGATGCAAATAGAACATAGAATCATCTTAGCCAAGAAGGAAGCACAAGTTCAGGAAATAATTGATCTACATAAAGACGATCCAAAAATTGATTAGTTTATTACCGAATCACTCGACCTTAATTCCCAGTTGACACATCAGAAAGAATTACTGTGCCAGAGGATTTCACACCGGAAATCTTATTGCAAAACAAGTGATAAACTAACAAGTTAAGTCATAGAAATGCGACTTGAATATGATGAGATATTTAAAAAGATATCTGATTTCATCACCTGGAAAAATACAGAGGAGGGGAGAAAATCCGACTTGCCCAAGCTAGAAGAATCACATAAGGAAATTCTGTTTGCAAGCTGGGATTCTTGGCTTAAAAAAGGAGAAAAGGAAACAACAGACACGGCGGCAACAACAAAACATTATCATAGAAAATATCAATGAGAATTTGCATGGTGCCAATCTAGTGGCAAAGTCCATTCCAGGGTTCCTTCCAAATGCGATTTATATTGAGCAACAAAGGAAATAGGCAACAGAAGAAAAAGTAGAAGTGATAAGGCAAATGGCCAGGGTAGACTGGGAGGCATATTGGCAACATTTGGTCAAGCCTCACAGCCAATCGATGACCCTCCGATGCCTAACCATTTCTGCCGAGAAAATGGTGTCAGCACTGACCAATGCCGTATTTGATGGAAAGTTGAAAGCTAAAGTCGGCCAGCCTACATAGCTAAAGCCTATGGTGGATATTTTCGATTTGAAGGATCGAATGCAATGTAGTTAGTCACCCTATTTACTTTAATTTTGATTTTATTTTTGCATAAATTTAGGCAGGTCATTTAAATCTCCTCAACTATTTTTGTAATAATCTATTTTTTGTTTTATAGTTTTAGTATTTAAACCCCTCTCATGCATTTAGAAAGGGGTCGAGAATTTTATTAGAAACTCTCTTCAAAACATGCACTTCTGTCCCTTTGAGGAAGTTCTGGTAAAATATATGGAACAAGATTTATTTTTATTTGGCTTAGCATCTTCTACTGAAATTAGACTTTTGTACTCTTAGATGATGTTGAACAGATTGAAGATATATCAATATTGCTGAAACACATGATTAGGACGTATTATAAATGGTACTTTTATCTCGTAATCCTTTTTAATTGTGTATTAAGCAATCATTTCCTTTTCGAATTATTTATGTATGAAAGTCTGAATTTTGATTATCATTATTGCACTTCTATATGATGATGATCTTTATTTTATGCTGAATATATGAATAACTCTTTATGTGATATATTTCTCACAATCCTTTCGGCCAACTTTTTATACGAAATGATTATTGTTAAAATGGATTCACTTCTAATCATAATTGCATGATATTTATTACCAATTTCTTTTAGAAATTATGATTAGATAATTTTTAGAAATAATAAGTTAAATGCATTTGTTATTGATTAGTTTAGACTAGATTACCATTAGCTTAAACATTACTCTAAAAACATCACACATCACCCCATTTAGCACAATAATTAAACAGATTGGGAAACTGGTCCCATTATCCCAGTCGAAGCCACTACTCCATATGGAAAAGGAGCTTCCAACCAAGGTCCAGACCGGGTGGTTTTCTCCCATGTTGAGGCAACGATTTTCAAGGCTTCAAGATGTCCCCATTCATATGTTTGGAACAACCACTATCCAGATTCCATTTGTCTTCTTGATTATGAGCTGATAAGGTGAGTCCACATTGCATGCTCTTTTTAGTATTTGCTTTCCAACTCCCTTTATCCTTTTGGATAATTGTCTGTCTAACATTTTTGGACTTAGATAGGTATTCAAACTTGCTTTTTCACTAATTAGATTTGTTCCCAAAATTATTACATTTTAAGAATTCTACTTCACTTAGCAGGGGAGAGAAGACATTTTGATTTCTGAGAGAAGATTTTTGAGACTTATAAATATGATGCGTGTTTTAATAATCCAGGGAAAATTCCACCTACATCATGTCATGTGTGTCCTATCAACAAATCATATATAGTCTCAAGTATCTCATCATCAAGAATCATCATTGATCATCTCAATTCATCTCTTGCTTATTCATGCTTATCTCTTGATTGTCCCTGCTCATATGTTGAATATTATCAAATCTAAAAGAAGAATAATTTGTTATTGGAGCGGAAATTATTCCACAACCCTCTATTCATTGGGGAGCCATTGCTACCACCCGAAATCAAGACATCAGGTTGTCATTTCTATGACCTGCATCATCATTAGACAACATATCATCACGGAGCACATCTCAACCTAGAATCTCATGGGGGAGCTATACATATACAACCCCACATCAAGCAATATGATATCCAAACACATAGGGGAGCACATCTCAACCCTATAATCACATCGGGGAGCTCATTCTCAACCCAAAATTGTATAAGGGAGAAAATCTAAACCTAATCATATTGCATTCTAATCTTCCCAACAATTACCCTCAATATTCATGTGGTAGAATAGCTGCATGATAATATGAGCTTGGACGAGATACCTTATGAGCCTTGGTATTGCAACAAGAATGCTGCAACTCCGAAGGCTACCGACTTTAATTATCAACCCGAGGTTCATAAAAACTTAAGAGGCATCAGAACTATATGTGAAACATAAAATGTGTCCTTCCTTTGTTGTCATGATGTAATGGAGTGCATGTACTGAAGTCAAATCCTAAACTAATTGCAAAAAATGAAATGCTTGAAATTGAAACCTCAACCTATTGCAAGAAAGAAAGTACAAGGAAAGAAACCTATTCTAATTGCATAAAGTAAACATCATGAACTAAATTTCAACCATTACATTTAAAATATTTTAGGCCATTAAAAAATTCATTGGATGTGGAAATCAATAAAATCATCATTGTATTACCCATTTCATAAAATTGTCCATTAGCCCAAATCGCTAAAATATTTTACATGGGTAAAGAGCACATCCTAAGTGGTATTTCCTCTTCTCTAATCATTGTTTTAAAACCTATGGTTCTTGATTCAACCCTAAGGGACAATAACCAAGCTTCTTGAGCGAATCAGGACAAGTATATGCATGTTGGAAGGCTACTACAGGGTTTCTTGTAGTACTGCTACATGAAACAACAAATTTGCTATAGGGAGTTATAATTCATCGAATGACCAACCAAATCAAATCCAAATTCAGTGGGACAAATTTTTTTATTGACTAGGATGTCTTAGGTCTCCATCCAAGTGGAATCACTTAAAAATACCTATGTTAACCCATGCTAAAAAATGGCAGAAAATTACTAGTCTAAAATCTAGAAATTCGAGAACTAGTGAGGTAGTAAATCTATCAAATGCCTAACCTAATCAAGTGACATAGAAATGGGGTAACTTTTTTTATTAACTAGATTTTTTTTTTAATATAATGCAAGTGGAACCAATTTTATTGAATCTTGTTATCACGCTCTAAAAAATAGCATAAATTTAATGTTATTTGCCACAAAGGAATTCCAGAAATCTAGATTTGGGAATAAGAAAAATAATCCAAGTAGCTCAATTATTACTATGACCTTCCAAAGCTTTTCCAAGGATTAAATGATTCTTTTGACCCTAAAAAATAACTTACATCAACCATTTAACCCAATCCTACAACAAGAAATCATTAATACTAAATGAAGAAATAGAAAGAAACAAGAACAAGAGATGCATGTAAATAATACGTGAAAAGAAGAATAGAAAATGATACAAAAGGGCCCTGCGGCTCCTAGGATGGCCAAGACCAAGGAAACTCATATTACTATGAAGGAGACCAAGGTTTAGAAGCTGAACATGACACCAATCTTCATTATTTTCATTAATACAAACACATCCCCGCAAGAAATGGAAATGGAGCTGCAAAAATACGAGTTATCTCCACAAGAATACTAATAAAAATCCATCCCTAGAGGAAAATTTGACTTGGTACTTATACACAATGTTTAGGAATCATTCCCCGTGAAAGAGGAACCTTTCCCCACCAAAATCCCTTTATTAGGGTATCTGGTTCCCAATGCTAGGAATCTGCATTAAATGGTAGGGAACACATTCCTATATTTTCTCAATCATTGTTTCTCCACAATCTGTGCCATAATTCCAGAATATCTTGTTGATTTATTATTTCATATCAATCCTCCTGTATCAGGGAGAAAGCCCCTAAATTATCTCCTCCTCCAAATCTCCATAATCTGCCCAATATTCTCACAATATTCCACAAAAATAAATAATATTAGGCACAAATATGCAATTATCCATAAACCTTCCTAATCAACATATTAAAGTAAAAAATACATTATCTAATGCAAAAAGAGAGGTTTATTGTGTTGAAGGATGGTCAGATGGGCCTTAATTTATGTCTAATTTAAAGGCCCATCATATCCCCCTGCTGAAAGTGTTGCTCATCCTCTAAGAAACTTAGAGACATCAATTTGGTTAATTCATGGCTCTGGTGGCCTCTCTCTTGTGCATTCCTCCGTCCTTTCTCTTAAGAATCTTGGTTGTAAGTTCTGCAAAGACAAGTCCAAAAATGTATTTGTTCTTTTCATGATTGTTTAACAGTATTTCAAAGAAAAAAACATAACTTTCCTCTTTGCAAGCGAATTATGTTGCCTTGTATATCCATTTCATTCATATCCTCTCCCTTGAAACGTTCATTCCATTTTCACTCATTTTTCCAAAACTGTTTGTGTATAGAAAAATCATAGTCTTTTTTGAGACCATTAGCCTGCCTTCTTTCCCTTATTCAAGATGAGTTCTTGAATATTTTTTAGTATAGCAAGGTCTTCCACATCCTTTTACAACCTTCTTCTACCTTGTTCCACCATTTTGAAACCTCTAAAACGTTAAAAACAAGAACTAGGACATTTTGTAGTAATTCTGATAAAAACTACAGGAAACCTTGTAGCGGTTCCTATAGTACTACAGGAAAACCTATAGCAATTTCTATAGTACTACAGGAAACTCTGTTTAAACATGTTTTGAGCAAAATTGATAGGCTGAGCCTAGAGTAGGCCCTCAACTTGACTTCCATGCCTTTCTCCCATTTCTATAACATCTTTTAGGCCTTGGACAAAACCTAGAAAGAGATCAGGCACCTCTTGGAAAGCCTCTTTTCATCACTGCAGTTCGAGTTTTGTTTTGATGGTGAATTCTTTATTTCCTTTTGTTGCATTCTTCTTCTCTTTTGTGGCCTACATGATTTCCTAATGGCTTTGGAGTTCTCTGTTTTGATTAGGTCTCTCTTAGGCATTGCCATTTTGGATTTTAGCACAATTTGTTCATTTCTTCCTTCTTGTAGCAGCATTCTACCTTCCTATAACAGTCATTCATTCTTCATTCAGGGTCTTATAACTATATAGGAGTGATGAGAAATGATGTATAGGGGTTGGAGGATGATGCTAGTGCTCAGAGGGAGTAGTGTAGGTTTGTGAAAATGAAAAGGATGTTCTGTTTGTTTTTTCAAGAAATTTTCAGGGTGAGACAGAGTGTAGAGTTTGTTCTTGAAAAATATTATTTTTTTCTATGAAATGGGATGGATGAATGATTGATAGAAAGTGGATATGAAGTGGATGGAGGGATTGGAGTGCTTTGATGACTTGGCCTTTGCACAAATTTCCTGTTTTAACTATTATCCCCATTCCTCGAAATCACCACCCTTCATAATTTGGCTTTTCCACATTGCATGAGTGAAGGAGTGATCTGGAATTAAGTATTTGAAGGTGGTTGATACTTCTAACCCATCCTTAGCTTAAAAAGCCTCATCTCTCATGCATTGACAACAAATTTATAACTATAATATGCTCATGAGAAGAGGTCAAGAATATTGCATACCTATACCTGCCTGATGGTTGTTGGAGAAACATGCATGTTGTTGCTGAGTTAATGATTGATCCGTGGTCCTTTGGAGGTGATAATTTCCTTTGTTTTATTTTGCACAGGTCTTCATAGCTTGTTGATTCTAAACCTTTGTCTTCCAGTTACCATGAGCAAGATATCCTAGTCAAATCGGGCCTTCTTGGAGTGATGGGTTTTTCCATGGGAGATGTTTACCTTCCTTATACATAATTCCACCATTAGACACCTTTCCCACACTTTATTTCACCTTCTTTACCTTCCTATGGCTTTCATTCTGTTTCCTGTAGTAAACTTGGACCCCTGAAGTAGTACTACAGGAAACAACAAATTTGCCTTGTTTTGTGCATATCTCCCAAACAGTAGAATGGATTGACCTAAAATTTTCTAGGCATGTTGCCATCATCCTTATGCACCTTCCCATAAAAAAAATAAAAAATTGTCCAATGGATGCACGAATCTTGAGAAATATTAAAAGTGGCTGAAGTTGATAGAGGTTAAATTCTTGGAAACCATGCACTATAATTTGCTGAAATTTCTTGGGCATGCTATTATCATCCATATTCATCTCCCCATGAAACAAGATTTTAAATGGATGAATGAATACCGAGAACATAAAAAATTGGATGTAGGTGATGGAGACTGATTTCTCAAAAAATGTGCGTTGGAATTTACTGAAATTGCTTGAGCATGCTACCATCATCCATATGCATCTCCACCTGAAACAACTTGGCAAATGGATGTGTGGTTTTCAATATATGACAAAAATAAATTTATGCTTGATTTATTTTTGTTTCCTATAGTAAAACAGAGCATTCCTGTAGTATTTTACGACAACAAGGAAACTAAATGGGAAAATCTTGAGAATGATGGGTGGATGCTGGAAATAGATGAGGGTGATGGATTAACATGGCCTTGGCCCTTACAGAGCATATGAACAAAGGAAGACAATATCCAATTTTGACTTCCTTTGACTAGAATTTTGACCAACTTTTTTTTGTGCCAACTTTTTTTTTGTTTCTTGCAGATGTTCGAGAGAACCTACATTCATCAGAGAGATCCATGGAGAAAATATTTTTTATTTTTTCCTTTTTTTCTTCAAGGCCTTCTATACGCCTCAATGAGGTTTTCAACTAGTAGGTCTCCCTAGGTGCCTTAACGGAGGTTTTCACCTAGGACCTTTCCTTTTTCTTTCTTTTTTTCCAACCCATTGACCGCCTCATGGAGGTTTTCAATTAATGAGCCAATCTCAGGCACCTCAAAGGAGGTTTTCATCTGATATTTTTAACTTTTCTCTTATTTTTCATTTTTAATTTTTTCTACCCTACTCTATTTGAAAGCAAAATCACTTTTAAGTATAAGAATACATCCAATGGAGCCATGTGCACATCAATATGATAGACAACCTGATGTGTAGGCTTGAAATGTATGATTTGACATTTACCTTAATTTGAGATATCAAATGATTTGACTTTGATTATATCTAGCACAGTTGAAGAAGAGAGTGTTAATGTAACTTAATGACTGTCTAGAACCATATTTCAATATAGTTGTGATGCCCTTGGTCCACTTGTTGATTTGGATCATCTTGGATGTCTTCTTCTTCCATGACCTTTAAATCTTCCTCTTTTTGCTGATTTTTCTCTTAAACACATGGAGGATTTGATGGTAACCATGAGGGATATTTCTCAATCTCTAATTCTGATGTCTACTCTTCATCAAATGCAGCCCATGATCCTTCAATATTCTCATTTGAATAGTCTTCTTCTGGATGTGGTCCTTCAATGATATCAAGAGAATCTCTTTTTTCCAATACTCTTCCTGAGCTAAGATGAATACCATTGAGATCAAGAGGAAATGTTTGGAAGTGTTATACCTCAGCATTGTAAGTGGGCTGAGCTACTTCATTGTGGGGGTTTGGAAATGATGATACAGGTAGTTGGGTGGAAGTGGATATTTTAGATGGATGTGGTTGGCGTTGTGGTTATGGTGGAGGTGAATGGTAGAGATAACATGGAGTTGGGTATGGAAGATATTGAGGATATTGTGGATGGCTCCCATAAGTTCCTTGACAAACTTTTTGTGAAGATTGGTTTTGGGGTTGAGATGGCCAGGGTTGCCAAGGAAAGGGTGTGTTCCAATTATTTTGAGATGGATGTGCATAAGCTTGAAATTGTGAATTAGGCGCTTGCATCGTATCAGAATGAATAGGCTGCCATGGTCCTCTTGGAGCTACATAACATAGCTGCATTGGCAATTGATTTGCTCCATTGTCCTCTTGTTAAACTTCCTTCAACCTGGGTAATGAGGGGAAATATTTAACATATGTGATTTTGCATAGAAAAAAAAATATCAACATCTTCGTTTTGGTCATTTTGTGTTATTAACATTTCTACTTGTTCACTTAGATTTCTAAGAATTTCTGTTTTAAAGTTATCAAGAAAATTTCCAAGTTTAGCTTGATTTACCGATCTTGATGCTGATTGACTTACTCTTGCGCTTATTCTTGATATGTGTTTGCATGTTTCACAGATTTCTTCAAATGATAATTGGTATACATCACTTGTACTCATGAGATCAAGAATATCAATCCACTCATCTCTAATTGTTCTAAGTAAGAAGGTTTTTAGTGTGTCAAATACTAAATGATGTAATTTTCCCCTCTTAACATTGTACATGAACCTCTCTATTAAATCCTCAAGGCTCTCATCTTATTTTTGATTCATTCTAAATATTTCTTCTTTAAAATCGTGATCTTTATATTTTTCTAGAAATTATCTTTTGCATATCATTCCATGATCTTATTGAATTAGTCCCTAAACTCATGAACCATTTAAGAGTTCTATCCTTCAATGTTGCTTGAAGCAATATCAATTTTTGAGTGTTTAACAAGTAACCATAAGATCTACAAAGGATTTGAAATTCAAAGAGAAAGGTTTTCGAATCCTTTCACCTTAGAACATGAAAGTTTGGAAGAAAAGATGGAGGGATGTTCCTCATATGCACATTGATATCAGTATCTTGAATGGTAAATCCTACAGGATCTTCCTTATTGTTGTCATATCCATCCATTTATTCTACTTTCTTTTCCATATCTTCTTCTTATAACTGCAAAACTGGACGGTGATGTGGCTCTTACTGCACCACGTGATCAAATGGGGGGATGGGTTGGTGTTGGAGATTTTTTTTTTGCTTTTATGATTGAATGAAAATGCTAATGCAATGCACTTTTCTATTTTTGAAATGAAATAAGGCTAATGAAATTTATTTGTTTATGCAGAAAATAAAGTAAATAAATCAACTAGGGAAGAAAAAAATGCATACTTTGACACCTCACCGACAACGACACCAAAAGGTGATGAGCCTCGATATTGCAACAAGAATGTTGCAACTCCCAAGGCTATCGACTTTAATTATCAACTCGAGGTTCGTACAAACTTAAGAGGTATCAACAGTATATGTGCAACATACAATGTGTCCTTTCTTTTCTATCATGATGTAATGGAGTGCATGTACTGAATTCAAATCCTAAACTAATTGTAGAAAATGAAATGCTCGAAATGGAAACCTCAACATATTGCAAAAAAAAAGTACAAGGAAGTAAACCTATTCTAATTTCATAAAGTAAATATCATGAACTAAATTTCAACCATTACATTTCAAATAATTTATCTCCATTAACAAAGTTCATTGGATGTGGAAATCAATAAAATCATCATTGTATTACCCATTTCATAAATCTTTCCATCAGCCCAAATCGCTGAAATGTTTTGCACGGATAAAGAGGCAAGTCCTAACTGGTCTTTAGTCTTCCCTAATAATTGATTTAGAACCTATGGGTCTTGATTCAACCCTAAGGGATAATAAAAATTCCAATTGAGGGAATCTGGGCAAGTATATGCATGTAGGAAGGCTACTACAAGGTTTCCTCTAGTACTACTACAGGAAACAACATATTTGATATAGGGAGTTATAATTCACTGAATGAAAAACCAAATAAAATTCAAATCGGACTGAAAAGAACATTATTGACTAGGATGAACTATGTCTCCATTCCAAGTGGAATCACTCAAAAATACCTCTATTAACCCATGCTAAAAAATGGCAGAAAACTACTAGTCTAAAATCTAGAAATTCAAGAACTAGTGAGCTAGTAAATCTATCAAATGCCTAAACTAATCAAGTGAAAATTAAATGGGGTAATTTTTTTTATTAACTAGAATTTTTTTGTGATCTAATAAAAGTGAAACCCACTCGATTGAAGCTTCTTAGCATGCTCTAAAAAGAAGCAGAAATTTATTGTTATTTGCCACAAAGTAGTTCCAGAAATCTAGATTTGGGAATAAGAAAACTAATCCAAGTAGCTCAATTATTAATATGACCTCCCAAATGTTTTCAAAGGATGAAATGATGCTTGTGATCCTACAAAAGAACTTACATCAACCATTTCACCCAATTCTACAATAAGAAATCTTTAATACTAAATGCAGAAATAGAAAGAAACAAGAACAAGAGATGCATGTGAATAAGAATTGAAAAGAAGAAAAGGAAATGATACAGAAAGAGATCTGAGGCTCTTGGGATGGCCAAGCCCAAGGAAAATTAGAGTCCTATGAAGGAGACCAAGGTTTAGAAGCTAAACATGGTGCCAATCTTCATTATTTCCATTGATACAATTACATACCTGCAAGAAATGAGAATGGAGCTGCAAAAATACAAGTTCTCTCCACAAGAAGACTAATAAAAATCCACCCCTAGAGGAAAATTCGATTTGGTACTTATGAAAAGTGATTAGGAATCATTCCCCGTGAAAGGAGGAAGCTTTCTCCACCAAAATCTCTTGATTAGTGGATCTGGTTCCCAATACTAGGAATTTGCATTAAATGGCAGGGAACACATTCCTAGATTTTCTCAATCGTTGGAGATCCACAATCTGTGCCATAATTATAGAATATATTTCTGATTTAATATTTAATATTGATCCTCCTATAGTAGGTAGCAAGTCCCTAAATTATCTCCTCCTCCAAATCTTCATAATCTGCCCAATATTCTCACAATATTCCACAAAAATAAATAATATCAGGCACAAATATGAAATTATCCATAAACATAACAAACATAACTTTCCTCTTTGCAAGTGAATTATTTTTCCTTGTAGATCCATTTCATTCATTTCCTCTCCCTTGAAACTTTCATTCCATTTTCACTTATTTTCCAGAACTGTTTGTGCATAGAAAAATCAGAGTCTTTTTTGAGACCATTAGCCTGCCTTCTTTCCCTTATTCAAGATGAGTTCTTGAATATTTTTTAATATAGAAATGTCTTCCACATCCTTTTACAACCTTTTTCTACCTTGTTCCACCATTTGGACACCTCTAAAATGTTAAAAACAAGAACTAGGACATTTTGTAGTAATTCTAGTAAAAACTACAAGAAACCCTGTAGCGGTTCCTGTAGTACTATAAGAAACCCTATAGCAGTTTCTGTGGTACTATAGGAAACTCTGTTTAAACATGTTTTGAGAAAAACTGATAGTCTGAGCCTAGGGTAGGCCCTCAACTTGACTTCCATGCCTTTCTCCCATTTCTATAACATCTTTTAGGCCTTGGACAAAACCTAGAAAGAGATTAGGCACCTCTTGGAAAGCCTCTTTTCATCACTGCAGTTTGAGTTTTGTTTTGATGGTGAATTCTTTATTTCCTTTTGTTGCCTTCTTCTTCTATTTTGTGGCCTACATAATTTCCTAATGGCTTTGGAGTTCTATGTTTTGACTAGGTCTCTCTTAAGCACTGCCATTTTGGATTTTAGCACAATTTGTTCCTTTCTTCCTTCTTGTAGTAACATTCTGCCTTCCTGTAGTAGTCATTCCTTCTTCATTCAGGGTATTCCAACTATATGGGAGTTATGAGAAATTATGTATAGGGGTTGGAGGATGATGCTAGGGCTCAGAGGGAGTAGTGTAGGTTTGTGAATATGGAAAGGATGTTCTGTTTGTTTTTTCAAGAAATTTTCAGGGTGAGACAAAGTGTAGAGTTTTTTTTTTTTTAACAACGTCGTCTACTTGTATATTATAAAACTGCAGTTCATAAATCTATTACAATAAGGGGGAAGTTCCAAGAGCTGAGATTCAAAATTGGGTTCGCAGACCCATAGTTCTCGAAGCTTCTCTTGACTACACTTAAAGCTGAAAACAAACGGCTATATTGCCTTACAAAAGATCCTCCTATCCAACTAAATTTGCAGTGCATATGGATTAAGGGGAGTGTTGGGTGACCGAGACATCCGGGAGTGGTTCCCTCCTGCTCACTCTAGTTGAGGCTTCTCCTTGCTGACTTTCAGTGATGGTGCGGAGGTGGTCTATTACAGCTTCCATGTGGATGCAACGGTCCTTTAGGTCTTCAATATCTTTCTTCCTCTTCTCTAGCTTCTTGCGCTTAGAATTTCTGTCCGCGTGGTAGTCCTCCGTGAGCTTTTTCACCTGCTTCTTCAGGGCGTTAATCATGACAACATGTGCTTTGCACATATGACACTCACTGTTATTGAAAATGTTATCCATTGGGTTCCTTGGCTGCTGCTGATTGGCAGGCTGGTTGTTCTGGTCCGCCATCTTGTTTGGAGCGTTTTCTGCTTTGTCAAATGCAAAGGATTTGGGAGGCTTGACCTTTGTGTTGCCGAACTGTTTGGCTGGAGCAGAGTGGAAAAGAGAGCCCTGTTGCTGAATGAGGGCGCTGCTGAGAACACAAATCCGATGATTAGCCTTAGAAAAAACACAGAGATGAGGAAGTTTGTTTACCCTGAGCAGAGGAAAACCGACTGAGCCCCCACAGGAAATGTGTTGCTTCAATCGATACAAGCTGGCACTGTGCGCAAAGAGATACCAACGATTGCCGTCCGCTGAGAGGGTCTCAGAGGTTCTTTTGGCACCAAAACTAGCCTTGCTACTGTGTAAGAGACCGACTTGTCCCTGCCTCCGACCCCAAAGAGCTCTCCGCCTCTTCCTGAGATTATGGTGAGTTGTGAGGACCCTGGTAGGCTTGCTGAGATTTATAAGGCCAAATCGGGCTTTCTCCCGCTCGTGAATGGGTGTGGAGGATCTGATCTTGACTAACATCGGATCATCTGAGGTGATATGTCTCCGTCCTTGTGATCTGGAACCGGCATGGGCGTGATCACGCCTTTTGTTGCTTCCTGAGGTGTGTCGTAAAGAGCCACTGTTAATTCCTTCGTTGCTCGAATCCTGAGGCCGATTCCATGTCCTGCTTCCCCAGTTTTGGCAGTCGAGAGGGATTTGGAGAACAGAGGATCGCCTTTGCACTGGCCGGCTGTCTCTAATAGGATGCCTGAGGTGACTTCTAGTCTGATGCATAGGGATTGAGAGTTGACTAAGGGATATCATGGTCATAGATTTCATTATTCTCCTTCACCTGGCCCGTGGGTCTTCTTGTGGCCTTATTGGCCAGCTCATCTGCTGTCGAATTGTGGATTCTGAGGACGTGCTTATAGATCACGTTGTTCATGCCCCTGACTTGTTCCAATATTCTGTCTTTTAATCTGTTCAAGGCACATTGGTTGAAGTTATTCCCCGTGTTCATGGCTGCTATAAGGATTGCTGAATCCCCTAACACTAGGAGGTCATGAATGCCCAACTTCCACGCAATGGAGGTCCCCAATAGAAGGCTGTATGCTTCGGTTTTGTTGTTTGACATGGTCCCCAAACTCCATTCATAGGTGACCATCGTTCTCCCTTGAGGATCCCTGATTACTCCCCCTGCTCCAGCTATTCCTGGATTGTTTTTTGAGGCCCCATCAAAGTGAAGCGTAAACATCTTTTGCCTTTGAATCCATTTGTTGACTTCCTCTTTTGACCCTCTGAGTTTCCATTCCTTCTGCCCTGATTCTTTTATTGGCTTGCATTTTGTTTTTATCTTATAATTGAATCTTTGGACCCATTCCTTCACCTGCTCATCTGTGTAGTCCGGGTCTGCATGTTGGATCCCATTAGCTTCGATAGTTTCTGTTATGAGCGCAATAGATTTGACCAGGATGCTTGAGACACTAGGTTTTTTGCCTTTGAATATGCTTTCATTTCTAGCTAGCCATATCTGCCAGCAGAGGTTAGAAGGGATGCTGGTCCAAAGTCTCTTGGCGAGGTTCATGTTTTTGTTTGCAAAAGGAAAGAGTTTCCCCCAGCCTTTCTGAAGGAGAGAGACCTGATTGGGAACATCCCCTATCTCAAGAGGGCTGGTTATGAGTTTCCAGCAGGACGAAGCTATTGGGCACTCTATGAAGAGGTGGTTAATGTTTTCTTCCTTTTTCCTGCACATAAAACATATTGAAGGCCCCTGAATACCCTTTTTTCTCAGGTTTTCTGCTGTTAGGAGCTTGCCGTGGAGCAAGGTCCAATTAAAAAGTTTGATCTTCGGAAGGCTTTCGATTTTCCAAGCATTCTTGTGGTATTGCCAATTGTTTGATGCTGCTTGGTTTTGGATCGCTTTGTACCCTTCCTTGACTGAATAATTGCCTCCAGTAGGATCCCATATGTAGCTGTCTTCTTTCGCTCTGCCTGAAGGAGCTGCTCCTGCCAGTGAAAGCTTAAGGTTGTTCCAAAGATCATCTAGTCCATCAGGGAGGTGCCTAATTTTCCATCCTTTCCAGCTGTCATGATCCCAATTTGAGATGTCAAAGAGGGTTTTAAGGTTTGTATCAGACATCCACTGCTGCAACGGCCTCAGGTGGGAGAGCTTTTCCTTGGCTTCCTGGCCCATTATTCTATCCCTCCATATGCTGGTATGTTTCCCATTACCTGGAACTTTGGAGATATGAGACTTGAGGAGAGGCAAGGTTTTTTTGATCAGCTTCCAAACAGGGGCGCATTGTCTTTCTGTGATTGTATCTAAGAGTATATTGCTATTGCTCCCACTTAGATATTTCTTTTTGAGAACCTCTGCCCACCAGGATCCCTTCTCAATTAAGATTCTCCATATTAGCTTAAATCCCATTGCCAAGTTTGCCAATCTGGGAACTCTAATTCCTAGGCCACCTTTTTCTATGGGAAGGATGACCTTTTCCCATTTTACTAGACTGAATTTTTTCGTTTCTTGCTTTCCTCCCTTCCATAGGAAGCTTCGAAGGATCAGCTCCATGTGCTTGTGGATGCTTGAAGGGGCAAGGGTTATGGCGAATTGGTAGATTGGAAGGGCTGTAAGGATTGATTTGATAAGGATTGTTCTACCAGCCAGATTGAGCCAATGCATCCCCCAACCTTGAAGTTTCCCCCTCAGCTTCTCAATTAGTTTGACCCAAACTTCGCTTTTGATTGACTCTTTGGCCAGCGGAAGTCCTAAGTACATAAAGTATGACCAACTTGATTGGGCTGGGATTTCCAAAATTATAGAGATCCTTTGAGTTATATATCTTGGAACGTTCCAGGTATATATCTTGCATTTGTTGTTGTTTAATCTGCCCCCCGAGGCTTGAAGGAAGAGATCAAGGATGGCCTTGAATCTCCTAGCCATTAGGCTTGAAGCACCGCCTATTAGCAGAGTGTCATCTGCAAATAGGGAATGGTTGATCCCTTTAGCTCCTCTGATGATGTCCACTCCAGTTATTTCCTTTAACCTTCGCTTGTTTTCCAAGTGCAAACTTAATGTTTCTGCCATGATAATATAGAGGAAGGGGGAGAGAGGGCAGCCTTGCCTCAAGCCTCTAGTGCTCTTGAAGGCTCTGCATGGCCTCCCGTTGATTAACGGAGCTGTCCAGTTTTGAGAGACACATTCCATGACCCTATTAATGAAATGCTCTGAAACCCCAAATTTTGCAAGCACAGTCCCCAAGAAGGTGTGGTTTACCCTGTCAAAAGCGTTCGCCATATCCAGCTTGATTATCATGCCTTTCTCATTTCTAGCTATACTGCTGTGTATTGCCTCTTGTATCAGAATTACATTATCAGTTATGTGTCTCTTGGGGAGGAACCCTCCTTGGTTGTCCGAGATGACTGAGGGTAGGATTTTTTTCAGCCTATTTGCCAGAATCTTTGAGATGATTTTATATGAGACATTGCATAATGAAATAGGTCTGAACCTATCAAAGGATTGGGGGTTGGGCTCTTTTGGGATTAGAGCTAGAAACAAGGATTTGACACTGCTACCCATTTTGCTTTTTAGGTGGAAATTTCTCACCATTCTGAGAAAATCTTTTTTGATGATATCCCAGTGAGTTTTGTAGAAGCTTACCGTGAAGCCATCCGGCCCGGGAGCTTTGTCAAGAGGCATGCTGTTGATTGACCATTCTACCTCTTCTATGGATATTTCTTTGTCCAATTCGCTGTTTTGGGCTTCTGTAACCCTTCTTTCAATGATGTTTGTGAAATCTGTGTTTTCCTTGTAATGTGGGTCAGCTGTGAGCAGGGATTGAAAATGATTTGAGGCAGCCTCCTTGATTTCCTCTTTCTCCCTTATCTCTTTCTCATTAAACATTATCTTGTCTATGTTATTCCCAGCTCTCCTTACCTTGAGACAATTGTGGAAGAACGAGGTATTTTTGTCCCCCGAGTTGAGCCAGAGGCATCTTGACTTTTGCCTTAGCTCTTCCTCTTCTTTTCGGTGCTGGTTGTATAATGCTTTATACATCTCCCCTTCTGTCTTTTGGTCTTCTTCCATTTCTTGGACTGTCTCCTTTTCCTGATTCCATTTCTCCAAGTTTCTTTGCAATTCGTTTTTTGCCAGCCTTTCCTCATTTGCGTGGTTTCTTGCCCAATTTTTTATGACAATCCTTAATAGTTTGATCTTTGATTCCCAAACGAAGTGAGGGGAGCCTGTTGTCTCTATCCTCCAGGTTTCTTTTATCAAGGTTTTGAAGTCTTCGCTGGCGTCCCAGACTTTATTGTATTTGAATGGAAGCGGGCCCAAATCCTCCTCTTTTTCTAGATACAGCGCCACGGGCTTGTGATCAGAAGTGTATCCCTGTATGATTGAGCTGTGGATCCTTTGAAAGTTGATTGCTGCACTCTCCTGAACGAGAATTCTATCGAGTCTCTCTTTGATATTATTCCTGCCTGTCCTTTTATTTGACCATGTATAACGGCCATTTTGAGGAGGGATGTCTATAAATTTGTAAGTTTGGATGATATCCTCCAGTTTGTCTCTGAATGGGTCTATGAAGTACTTCCCTCCTAGTTTTTCCTCTGCATTCCTAATTAGTTTCATGTCTCCTCCAAGAAAGATCTTCCTCCCTTGGGTAGTCTCGATGTCTGCTTTCAAAGATTCCCAACATGTTGCTTTGTCTCTGAAGTGGGGTGGTGCATACACATTATAGATTGTGTATTCCTCCTTCTGATCTGAACTTTGCATATCAGTTCTAATCCACCATCTTTTTTGATTGTTGCTTATGAGATTCCAATTGCTTTTTTTCCATATTACTCCTATGCCTCCTGAGGCTCCTATGGCGCTCGTGGCTATTCCTTCATACTTTTTATTTTTTGAAATGCTGTTTTGGAATTCTTGATCACTGATTTTGGTCTCCTGGAGTAGGAGGAAGTCTGGTTGTTCTGATTTGATGAGATCTCGGACTGCATTTGATTTAAGGGAGGAGCCCATCCCCCTACAGTTCCAAGAGACCAAAATCATCATTTACCTGATTTGTTGTGAGTCCCGCTTTTCTCCTTCATCTTCTCGCCACTTCCCTTATTCTTGTCCAGGTATGTGTCTATTGGTTGCTGAGTCCCTGTGGTCATCTCTTTTGCTGCATTCTCATCTCTTATTTCCTTATTCGATTTTCTTCCAACTTTCCTTGGTGGATCCGTGGCTGCAATGTTTTCCTTTGTTTTGTTTCTTGTTAAGATCCTTTCCACTGTTTGAGGAGGGGAAGCCTGGAGGGGGGAAGAGGGGGAGATTCTGGGGCCCTTGGGGGAAGGAGGGGGAGATGAGGGTTCCTCTGAGGCTAGGGATTCAAAGGGGTTGGAGGATGAGGGGATGGATTGGCCCGTGCTTGCAGGGACGGTGGAGAGGGGAGGGGTTTCAGAGTGGGGCACCTCTGGTTCAGGGGGAGGGTTTGACTTCTTTTTTTTCCTGACTATTTCCCATGCTTCCTCAGGGGATTCAGTGTTGTTATTGACTTCTGATCTAGATTTAGAGCACCTATTTGCAAAATGACCGTACTCATGACATACCTTACACTTAAAGGGGAGTTGCTCATAGTCCACCTACTGAATATGCGTCCACTGGTCCACTCTGAGCTTGACTGCCTCTGGTAGACCTTTGCCCAAATCTACTTCCACGCAGATCCTCGCACATGCATGCATATTTTCTTTTGGCTCCGATCTGTCCACGTATTTTCCTATTGCGTTTCCAATTGCTCGGACAGATTCGTCGGCCCAGTAGTGAAGCGGAAGATGCGGAAGGCGAACCCAGACAGGGACTGCGTTGGGAACATCCATTTCTGGGTCGAAGTCCGGGGTCCAGTGGTTGAGATAAAGGCCTCTAGTGTCCATGAAGTATGGTCCGTTCCTGAAAATTAGATTGCGATCCTCCACTGTTTCGAAGAGGAAGGTGAAGAAGGCTCTTCCACAAAACCTTATCGCAATTTTCCCCTGGACCATGGCATTCCAGTTTCTTTCCACCCAACGTTGAACAGTTCGAGGGGAGGGCCATAACCCCGTGAACTGTCCAACCAGGCCGCGTTCAGCCAAGGCTACAGCGGATCTCCTTGGAAGAGTTGGGGGAAGAGGGATTTCCGGGATTTCATCAAGCTTCTTGATAAATTTTGAGGCAGTAGGTCGAATCCTTTCTGAGTTTTTCTCTGGAATGAGAGTTGCAAAGGCTTTTTCCAGTTCAGCCTGTTCAGAGGCGGGTGAGTCCATCGAGCCAGGGGCGCTCATCGAACGGCAAGGGAAGGGAGGGAAGGGCAGGAGGCCCAGCTGAGAGGGAGCAGCAGTGGATGCCCGCAGGAGCAGCGCGATCAAACGGAGACGGGGCAGAATGCCCGGGATGCAGGGAAGGCAGACACCAGCGGAGGAGGCCCGCAGCGGGGGCTGCAGCCCGGCAGCAGGGCTCCCAAGCTCAGTCAAGGGCGATCAGGGCATCCAGGGGTGGGAGAACTCCATTCGCTCCAGCTCGCGTTTTTTGTTGTAATGGCAGTATTTTTTCCTAGCAAATTTAATTGTTATAAGAAGAAAACTCGAGACAAAGTGTAGAGTTTGTTCTCGAAAAATATTTTTTTTTCTATGAAATAGGATGGATGAATGATTGATAGATAGTGGATATGAAGTGGATGGAGGGATTGGAGTGCTTTGGTGACTTGGCCTTTGCACAAATTTCCTGTTTTAACTATTATCCCCATTCCTCGAAATCATCACCCTTCATAATTTGGCTTTTCCACATTGCATGAGTGAAGGAGTGATCTGTAATTAAGTATTTGAAGGTGGTTGATATTTCTGACCCATCCTTAGCTTAAAAAGCCTCATCTCTCATGCATTGACAACAAATTTCTAACTATAATATGCTCATGAGCAGAGGTCAAAAATATTGCATACCTGTACCTACCTGATGGTTGTTAGAGAGACATGCATGCTGCTGCTAAGTTAATGATTGATCCATGGTCCTTTGGAGGTGATAATTTCCTTTGTTTTCTTTTGCACGGGTCTTCATAGCTTGGTGATTCTAAACCTTTGTCTTCCAGTTACCATGAGCAAGCTATCTTTGTCAAATCGGGTCTTCTTGGAGTGATGGGTTTTTCCATGGGAGATGTTTACCTTCCCTATACATTATTCCACCATTAGACACCTTTCCCACACTTTATTTCACCTTCTTTACCTTCCTATAGCTTTCATTCTGTTTCTTGTAGTAAACTTGGACACCTGAAGTAGTACTACAAGAAACAACAAATTTGCCTTGTTTTGTGCATATCTCCCAAATAGTAGAATGGATTGACCTAAAATTTTCTAAGCATGTTGCCATCATCCTTATGCACCTTCCCATAAAAAAAAATTGTCCAATGGATGTGCGAATCTTGAGAAATATTAAAAGTGGCTGAAGTTGATGGAGGTCGAATTCTTGGAAACCATGCACTATAATTTGCTGAAATTTCTTGGGCATGTTACTATTATCCATATTCATCTCCCCATGAAACAAGCTTTTAAATGGATGCATGAATACTGAGAAAATAAAAAAATGGATGTAGGTGATGGAGACTGATTTCTCCAAAATTTTGTGCTGGAATTTATTGAAATCGCTTGAGCATGTTACCATCATCCTGTTGAAGCCCCGAAATCGGGTCTACAACAAGGGGGATACCCGCCCGGTCCGGACCTTGGTTGGCAGCTCCTTATCCGTTTGGTATAGCGGGTCCGACTGGGGATATGGGACCAGTTTCCCAATCTATGAGTGTGTGTGTGTAGAATTTGATGTTCCTGATCTAACAGTTCCTAATTTAAGATATTCTAATTCTAATTGTAATATAATGTTATGCTATTGTAATCTAATAAGCAGCAACATCTAAGTCTATACTAACCCGGGATGTAATTATTCTATTATGCGATCTAAAAAGATCGCATATAACAACTGGTAATAAAGATCATTAAGCTATTATAAGAAAGGAAATCAATAAGGATGAACCACTTCACATAAAAAGTTAGACGAAACAATTGTGAAAAACATATCGCATAATGAGCTATTCATACATTAAGCATAAATAAATAGCTATCACCGTACAAAAGTTCCAAATGATAACTCAGGCATTCATGCAATAATACATAAACAACTAAAAACTGTATATCACTTTAACATATAAGCAGAAATGGTCAAGAGATAAAAGTACCATTTATGACTAGTCCTACTCATAAGCTTCAAGCGACAATGATTTATCTCTCCTTGCTCTAACATCCACTAAGAGTACAGAAGTGCAACATTAGTAGTAGACATCAAATGCAAACATCAACAAATCTTGATCCATTCATTCACCAAAACCTCCTCTGAGGGTGCAAAAGTGCATGTTCTGAGGACAAATTTTTGATAAATTTCTCGACCCTTCTCTAAATGCATGATAAGGGTTTAAATACTAATAAATAAATAACTTAATTACACAGATTCAGGATACAGTTTAAATGACTGCCCTTTTTCTAAGCAAAAAATAAAAAAAAACTATTTCTAAAAATTAAATCTAATATCTAACTATTTCTGCATTTGCTCCTTAATGTTGCAAGCATTCAATATTTGCCTGGGTAGAGTCGGATGACTATCTTCCACTTTTGGTTGAACTAAGCAAACAGAATTGGTAAGAGCTGGCACCACCTTCTCAGGCTAGTCCTTGTATTTACATCAGTCATTACTTGGTCTTGTAAAGATCTACTGCCAGTAGGCATTTATAGCCTCGACAGGGTTACCTGTTACCCAGCAATGATCCTGTATCCTACTTAAGGCAGCCTACAACTTTCAAAGAAAAATCCATATCCACACTTACTTCTTTGATTTTCTTTTTTACTCTTAAAGAACAATGTCTTGGTTTGGTAGCCAAATTATGACACAGTCATTCACTTGATTTATAACTTTGCTGAACAAGCTGGCTCGTGATGAGACCCCTTGTCTTTTGATTGCAACAATCTTGAGTCATTGCCCTGTTGTGGTGTACAGTATTGGCAAAGTCAGCAAGTTATAATATCTGTGATTATGATAAGCCAGCTCGTGATGAGACCTCTTATTCTTCAAGATAAAGTGTATCCTTGGGTTGTTCCTCTGAAAGTTGTGATTTCCTTAGCAGGGAGGAAGTCATTGTTTCCTTAAGATAGCTCTGGACGACAATGATAGAGTTTTTGGAAACAGCTGTTCTACAGAGAATCTTTATTTTGTTATTGATACCTTTCATTGTACTGAGATAAAACAATTTCTTCACTAAAGGTTGTTTTCATCAAACTTTTTGAAGTTGAAACTAGTATCATATCTGGGCTAGAGTCTTTAACTATATCTGTCAATAATAAAGATCAATTGTCCAAAAGATTTTCTATTTATACAAGCGAAAAGTTCAAAATCTGAAAGAGAATTGGTGTCTTTTTCTTAAATGCCTAATGTAACTACTCACAAATGGTTTTATTATGAAAATAAAAATAACTACTCTACAAAAAATAGAAGAACAATCTTCTATGGAAAATATTTCTTGAGAATTTTTCCGTTAACAGGCAAAGAGTCTCTCTTACCTGCTAAATCCTGTAACACAAACATTGATGGACCTATGACTTCTACAATTTGAAAAGGACCAAGCCACATTTTTTGAAATTTTGTATGTTTGCCTTTCTCTTCATGAGCCTTGTCCCACTTTAAAACTAAGTCTCCCATCTGAAAATCTTTTCTGGTCATGATGTTTGAATCAAAAGAGGATTTTACTAGTGCTTGATGATGAGCATGCGTTTTCTTAGCCTGTTCTCGTTGTTCTTCTAATTTGATTATTTCCATTTGTCTTAGATATAAGGAGGAAGTGGGTACTTCATCAATGTATTGAAATAGAGACAAAGAGGGAATTGATAAATGAGTCGGAAGAACCACTTCTTTCCCATAAACTAAATTAAAGGGAGAAGTGCTGATAGAAGCTTTTTGCGTTATTCGATCTGCCCATAAAGCATATATCAAAGCCTTATGCCATTTTTTATGATTTTGGTCAACTGTTCTTTTGATAATCCTAATTAGGTTTTTATTTGTGGATTCAACTAACCCATTGCCTTGTGGGTAATAATTGGCCAAATATTTAAGTTTGAATCCTCTTTTAAGTGCAAATTCAGTCATTGCATTTCCAGAAAAGTATGATGCATTATCAAACATTAAAGAGGAAGGCAATCCAAACCTGGTGATTGTAAATTGATCTATGAACTCAATGATATTTTCAACATTAGCCGTCTTGAGTTGAACTGCTTCTACCCACTTAGTAAAATAATATGTTGCTGTGAGGATGTATCTATGCTGCTTAGAAGAGTAAGGAACGATCTCACCTATTATGTCCAATCCCCACTGACTAAAAGGTTGCTCAATGTTTATCGGTTGTAGTGGCAAGGATGGCTTCTTTTGTCTTCCAGCAGTAGTTTGGCAGACTTGACATCTCCTCATGTAACTGTGCGAGTCTTTAAATAAAGTGCACCAGTAATATCCTGCGCGCAAGATTTTATGTGCAGTAGCATCTCCAGCATAGTGTCCGCCTGCTGGCCCATCGTGGAGTTCCTGCAAAACTTTTTCAGCTTCAGATTTCTCAAGACACCTAAGAAGAATAGAATCATAATTTATTCTAAAAAGAATATCATTTATGAGCTGATATTGTTTGGCTTTCAACCTTAGAGCTCTTTTCTTAGTATGATCGAGGTGTGAAGGAGCATACCCGTTCTTAAGATAATAAATGATATCAGTGTATAATGACTCTGCATCGTTTAGGCTTACCTCACATATTTGTACCTCTGCAAATGGAATTTCAGAAATTTGCGATGCTCCAGCCAGCTTTTTGCAAAAGCCTTGACCTCTTACAATGTTTGCTGGTTTAATCTCAATGCCATATTCTTGTAAGGAAGTAACCCAATTGGCCCTTTTCTCACCAACATCCTTCTGGACTAGAAGGTTCCATACCGCTGGAAACGATACTATAATTTTAGTATGGGTTTTGAGTAAGAAAGGTCTGAAGTATTTGACCGCTTTGAAAACAACATAAGCCTATTTCTCCACGTCTGAATAATTTAATTCAGCTCCCTGTAAATTTGAACTAAAAAACGCAATTGGGGCTTCCGATTTTTCTTGATTTTCTTGAGTGAGTATCGCAGCATATGACCTATCTGAGGCAAATGTGTATAAAATAAAAGACTTTGAAAAATTCGGAGTTGCTAACGATGGAGCATTAATAATAGCTTGTTTGATCAGGTTGAATGCTTCGTGTTCATCTTGGCCCCATTTAAAATTTGAGTTCTTTTTAATCATGGCTTTCAAAGGAGAGATGATTCATGAAAAATCTGGAACGAATCTCTTTACAAAGTTGATCTGACCAAGGAAAGATTGCATGGATTTTTTGTTATGAGGTAAGGATATTTCAGAAATTTCTTTGATTCTGTTGGAATCGATGTGAATACCGGATTTTGACACTATGAATCCTAGAAGTTTCCCTTCACTTAATGCGAAAAAATATTTCTTTGGATTAAGTGAAATTCCATACCTTAAACACCATTGGAAGATTTGTTTCAAGTCTTTAATATGGTCACTTCGTTTCTTTGAATACACTGTTATATCATCCAAATAAATTACTATAGATTTATTGGCTAAACCTTTGAATGCGATGTCCATGGCTCTTTGAAATGTGGCACCAGCATTAATCAAACCAAATGGCATCTTTCGATATGCGTATGTGCCCCATTTAGTTCTAAATGTGGTTTTCAATTGATCATCAGGATGTACCAACACTTGGTTATATCCTGAAAATCCATCCAAGAAAGACATTATTCTGAGCCCGCCATTGCCTGCAATATCTATTCCATAGGTGGTAAAGGAAAATTATCTTTTTGGCAGGCCTTGTTAAGGTTTTGAAAATCAATGAAGATCCTAATATCTCCGTTTTTCTTTCTAACAGGTACCATATTGGAGACCCATTTGGAATGTCTGACGGGAAAGATTATTCTAGCTTTCAATAACTTATTAAGCTCCGTTTTTATTTGGTTTTCTAAATTGGGATGGATCTTTCTCATCTTTTGTTGGACAGGATTTTCATTATCGATCATGGGAATAATATGTTGGATGATGGAAGTGTCGTATGTTTTCAGTTCATCATAATTCCAGGCAAAATCATTTTTATATTGTCTCAAAAGACGAATATACGCTAGTTTTTCTTCAGGGGCTAGGTTGAGACCTAGATTAATGTTTTGTGGTTTGGCATTGGTTCCTAGGTTTACCAATTCGTAGTTCAAGGTTGAACTTTGGAGTTTTGAATTGGTAAACCTTTTAAACCGATCCTTCAAATCGTACAAGTCTTCTAACTTGACTACCGACTTAGGTATAACATTGTTAGTGTTATCTTGTTGCAACTGTCGATCATGTTGGTCTTCATCAATTATTTGATTGGAGTAGGATCCTTCAGATGTGAGGAAATTTACAATATCAAGATCGTCATTGAATACTCTCTAATTTGTGATGTTATCAGGAATGGATGGTCTAAAGATTAATTCTATTGAGAATCTATCTGGACTAAAATCTTCCGAAGGAATAAGATTAGAAGCTACGTTAGCCAAAAGGTCTGCACTTGCGTTTTGGAGCCTGGGGATTGAAGAGATATTAAATGCTATGAAATGCTCAGTCAGATCTTGAACTAAAGATTGATAATGTTTTAAATGACCTGATAAGCAATGTATAGTGTTACGTACCTGTTTAACCACAATCTCAGAGTCTCCGAAAACTTGAATATACTTGACGTCTAACCCGATTGCTTTATACAACCCTTGGACCAAAGCCTCATATTCTGCTGTATTGTTGGTACAATCAAATTCGAGTTTGCATGTGAGCATGATTTTATCTCCTTTTGGACTAATCAGAACGCATCCTGCTCCTGCTCCTTTGTTCGATCTAGAACCATCAAAAAATAATTTCCAAAACAAAGATTTATTTACAGGTTTATCTAAAAAATTGATACATTTCGAACTATCAGTTCGAGAAAAATTTTCGACTTGGGACAAAACTGAGTGTTCTAAATAGGGTGACGCATGAGCATTGAAATTGTTGAGGAAAGAATCTACCGAGTAATTGCCAATAATGTTGCTGTTATACGCTACTGGTTCATTTTCCCCCTCTAGCTCCGTTACTATGTATTTCTGGTGTAGTTCTCGTTCAACTTTTATTTGATTCGGTTTACTGTTGTAGGGCAGCCACATGTGCGACCAGTCAGTTGCGAAGTATCCATGAAGTTTTTCTGACCAATCCCTGCTAAAAATTAAGCCATAGAATTCTGGAATATCAGCAACTAGAATGTCAATAACTTGACATACCTTTGGGTTGGATGACAGCCTTATGGTTACTTGATTTAGTTCGCCAATCACTTCGACTTGAGATCGATCTAGCTGAACTATGTGCACAGTGGATTTCAGTGGCTGAACGTTTAACTTGGCACATATGGACTTTGGTAAAATATTGGATGAAGCACTAGAATCTACCAAACAATTGTGCACATTTTTATTGAAAATTTCATAAGTAAGGAGAAACAAGGGAGTATGAGATCTCGATCTTCCTCCAATTAGAGCGATGTCATTTGGATCAATCTTATTGATCGCGTTAGTTGGAGATCTTCCCATGTTATGAGAAGCTTGAGAAAGTACAGTAGCAGGCAAAGGTGCAACTGGCACAACATGCAATTCTTTCATCATTATCTTCTATTGATGCTTTAACTTGCTCAGTTCGTAAAGGGTGATGTTGGCCCTAGTCTTTTTCATATCTTCTATAATATTGTACTCCATTTCATCTAACATGATTAGTGTTTTAGATGGAGTTGATTCATTTTTTTGGACTGGGCTGGTTTGAGTCGCTTTAGATGTCATTTTCTTTGTTGCGAATTTATCCTTTATTGCAGAGCCTGCGCTCTTTGGCTTAGGGATAGTTTGGGGAGGATCAAGTTGATTTTTGCTTCGTGTGCTAACTGGGAATACTTCTTGATCTTCTTCTTGTGGGAGGATGAAATCCCACATTCCTTGTAATTCCACAACCTCTTCTTCATCAGTTTGCCCTTCGGTGGCAATTTCCTCTTCCTCTTCTTTGGATTCAGCATTTGAAATAGCATTGGGTGGCTTTGAATCCATTGAAGGGCCTCTTTTAAAAGCTCTGTAGGGATTTTTTGAAGAAGTTTCTGCTACTTGCTTTTTGATGTCGACCATTTCATTGGACATGGTCTTTAGAATTTTCTGCAATCCTTCCAAATCGAATGGATATTTTGCTTGTTTCTTCTTGGAGTCTTCCTTGAAGGTGACTTTCTTGGATTTACGTTCCTCTATCGCAAATTTCTTTTCCAGGGCTATTATATGCTTCTCTACTGCCATTTCTTCTTTCATGTTTTCGGCTAAGGTTGTTTAATTAGCCCTGTCCATGAAGATTGCTATGTTTGATGGTAGAGCGGTGATATACCATTCACTTCGTACTTCTTCGCTGGGATGGGAAGCAGTAGGAATTGTTTTTAGGATTTTATTGAAACGTAAATTGAAATCTTTGTTAGGCTCTCTAGATTAGGCCCTAAGGTTGGATAGGTCATTGATTAACATAGCCGTAGACCTGTCATCACCAAACTTGATCAGGAATTGCTCCTGGAAGATATCCCAACTAGTGATAGATCCTGAGGGTAATGAAAAATACCATGATCCGACTGTTCCTTGCAGAGTATAAGGAAAGAGTCGAACAAAAACATCTTCATTAGTAACCCCATTGAGATTAATGGATAGCATAAATTTGTTTATGTGCTCTTCTGCTAGCATGCCTGCCTCAAGATTAAATTTAGGCAGCCATTTCTCAGGATGGGCTGGTATTTGACTCAAGGGTGCAAACATTAAGACTGCCCCAGGGTTATTCCATGGAGACTAGGTCATTGTTGTGCTACTAATAGTGTAAAGTGCAGAAGATGATCCCTGTGGCTAGGAAGATGAGGATACTATGATTGTAGATGACTGAGGAAGAGTTGTGGGGGTTCTAGTGGATGGATGGACAATGATCTGAAGTGGTGGAGTGGATGGTTGACTTCGCGGTGAAGAAGTTGAGATGGATGATGTTGATGAAAGAGTCTCACTGTCGGACTCTTTAGGTGATTTCCTTGCTCTTTTCCTGGTGGGAAGAGGTAATTCGGTTGGCTAAATGCCAAAATTTTCACTCTTTAGCCTGGTCAGGGGATGAGCAGGGTTATAATGCGAAGTCACGTTGCCTTGAGATTTATCAGACCTTTGAGGAGAAATGGAAAATCACTGAAGTTTGTGAATTAGAGATTCGACTTCAGGAAGTTCAACTGTATATTGTTCTAAAATGTTAGGATTTGTAGCAGCGGTTGATACTCGAGCAACTTCTAACTCTGGATTTAAGTGTAATTGAGAAGTCGGGGGAGATGGTGAGGGCGATTTACTCTTAGAATGGTATTCAGATTTAGATTTACTTGCCATTCATAGTTCAGGCCCTCCTTCTAGCGCCAAATATGTTGAAGCCCCAAAAATCGGGTCTACAACAAGGGGGATACCCACCTGGTCTGGACTTTGGTTGGCAGCTCCTTATCCGTTTGGTATAGCGGGTCCGATTGGGGATATGGGACTAGTTTCCCAATCTATGAGTGTGTGTGTGTAGAATTTGATGTTCCTGATCTAACAGTTCCTAATTTAAGATATTCTAATTGTAAATGTAATCTAATGTTATGCTATTGTAATCTAATAAGCAGTAACATCTAAGTCTATACTAACCCGAGATGTAATTCTTCTATTATACGATCTAAAAAGATCGCATATAACAACTGGTAATAAAGATCATTCAACTATTATAAGAAAGGAAATCAATAAGGATGAACCACTTCACATAAAAACTTAGACGAAACAATTGTGAAAAACATATCGCATAATGAGCTATTCATACATTAAGCATAAATAAATAGCTATCACCGTACTAAAGTGCCAAATGATAACTCAGGAATTCATGCAATAATACATAAACAACTAAAAACGGTATATCGCGCTAACATATAAGCAGAAATGGTCAAGAGATAAAAGTACCATTTATGACTAGTCCTACTCATAAGCTTCAAGCGACAATGATTTATCTCTCCTTGCTCTAACATCCACTAAGAGTACAGAAGTGCAACATCAGTAGCAGACATCAAATGCAAACATCAACAAATCTTGATCCATTCATTCACCAAAACCTCCTCTGAGGGTGCAAAAGTGCATGTTCTGAGGACAAGTTTTTGATAAATTTCTCGACCCTTCTCTAAATGCATGAGAAGGGTTTAAATACTACTAACTAAATAACTTAATTACACATATTCAGGATATGGTTTAAAAGACCGCCCTTTTTCTAAGAAAAAAATAAAACAAAACTATTTCTAAAAATTAAATCTAATATCTAATTATTTCTGCATTTGCTCCTTAATGTTGCAAGCATTCAGTATTTTCCTGGGTAGAGTCGGCTGATTGTCTTCCGCTTTTGGTTGAGCTAAGCAAACAGAATTGGTAAGAGCTGGCACCACCTTCTCAGCAAAGTCGATGATATACTCGAGAGTCATCCTGTGACTATGTGGATTTACTGCGTATGCCCAGTAATAATCGCAGTTCACTTGATTAACCCTTTGGATTGCTTCTGCATTTTCTTTAACTTTCTATTTCCAGTTTGTTTTTTACCATTGCTTCCTTGCACTTCTCGGGCGTACAAGTGACTGAGCCGTTAGAAGCTTTCCTTTTCGAACACTTTTCTCAGTGATGCGTGATTAGCGCTAGGTGCTAATCGCGCATCGAAAATTGCCTCCGTTCTTTGATCCAGGCTTCTCTAATGCGTTTTTCTCCTTTTGCACCTCTTCATCTTTATCGGGTATAAAGCTTCAAAATCTGTAAAAAAAATAATGTCCTTGTGAGTTCTTGACCCTGATCATTAAACTGCCTGTTGATATCAGCATCCTTTAGTGCTCATTTAACCATGGCTGTATATGAAAGATCTGTAATGGATGGCTCAGCAGCATTCTATGAATCTGCGGCTCTGTTGCATGCGGTATCTATTTATGAGAGTGTCTTTTCTCTGTCTTTGAACATTGGAGCTTTACCCTTTTTCCTCATAGCTTCTTGCACATTGCTTTATGTAACTTTTGTTTTTCGTTCCTGTAGTTCACAGGTGAGGAGAGAGTAATGATAATAAATAACGACATGAAAGTTTAAATGCTACGGATATGTAAAAACACGCCACCTGACATGAACTGGCTCTTCGAACAACACAAAACCATATTTTATTAACAACTGGCATATAATACATTAATCATCATTAAAGCGCGTAACCAGAAAACTTTTTCTTGATTATTGAGCCAGGAAAATCTGCAATGGAATGTTTCTGCGATCTGCATCGCAGTATCACATTACTGCAATTTCATCGTGCTGTGCTATCGCAAGATCGTGGATCGCAGTATCGCAAGATCGCAGGTCGCTTAATCGCTAAATCGTTATGTGTCTTTCATGCAATTTTGCGAGATGTGATATGCGATATCGCATATTGGCGTTTTCGCATATCGGCATTTTCTTAAGGTTTTCTAACGTGAGCTTTTCTTAATGCATGTGATGTGATGGAGTTCGCATCGCGATCTCGCATTTCATCACTTTGACTCACGAGGAAATACCCTATCATTCTTTGCGCGATGTGATGTTTCTTAAGGAGTAACATACATGAGTTGATTTTTTGAATTTTTTGACTAAGGGTCCCCACTTACATAGTCTTATTGCTAATACTAAATAAGGAGGGGCGTTGTTGGTGGCCACAACACATCCATATGCATCTCCACCTGAAACAACTTGGAAAATGGATGCGTGGTTTTCAATATATGACAAAAATAAATTTATGCTCGGAGTATTTTTGTTTCCTACACTAAAACAGAGCATTCCTGTAGTATTTTAGGACAACAAGGAAACTGAATGGGAAAAGCTTGAGAATGATGGGTGGATTTTGGGAATATATGAGGGTGATGGATTGACATGGCCTTAGCCCTTATGGAGCATATGAGAAAAGGAAGACAAAATCCAATTTTGACTTCCTTTGACTAGAATTTTGACCATTTTTTTTTGTGCCAACTTGTTTTTGTTGCTTGCAGATGTTCGAGAGAACCTACATTCATCAGAGAGATCCATGGAGAAAAGATTTTTATTTTTTCCTTTTTTTCTTCGAGGCCTTCTATACGCATTAATGAGGTTTTCAACTAGTAGGTCTACCTAGGTGCCTCAAAGGAGGTTTTCACCTAGGACCTTTCCTTTTTCTTTCTTTTTTTCCAACCAATTGATAGCCTCATGGAGGTTTTCAATCAATGAGCTAATCTCAGGCACCTAAAAGGAGGTTTTCATATGATATTTTTAATTTTTCTCTTATTTTTCATTTTTAATTTTTTCTACCCTACTCTATTTGAAAACAAAATCACTTTTAAGTATAAGAATACATCCAATGGGGCCATGTGCACATCAATATGATAGACAAACTGATGTGTAGGCTTGAAATGTATGATTTGACATGTACCTTAATTTGAGATATCAAATGATTTGACTTTGATTATATCTAGCACAGTTGAAGAAGAGAGCATTACTGCAACTTAATGACTGTTTAGAACCATATTTCAATATAGTTGTGATGCCCTTGGTCCACTTGTTGATTTGGATAATCTTGGATGTCTTCTTCTTCCATGACCTTTAAATCTTCCTTTTTTTGCTGATTGTTCTCTTAAACACACAGAGGATTCGATGGTAACCATGAGGAAGATTTCTCAATCCCTAATTTTGATGTCTGCTCTTCATCAAATACAACCCATGATCCTTCAATATTCTCATTTGAATATTCTTCTTCTGGATGTGGTCCTTCAATGATATCAAGAGAATCTCTTTTTTCCAGTACTCTTCCTAAGCTGAGATGAATACCATTGAGATCAAGAGGAAATATTTGGAAGTGTTGTACCTCAACATTGTAAGTGGGCTGAGCTACTTCATTGTGGGGGTTTGGAAATGATGATACAGGTAGTTGGGTGGAATTGGATATTTTAGATGGATGTGGTTGGGGTTGCAGTTATGGTGGAGGTGAATGGTAGGGATAACATGGAGTTGGGTATGGAAGATATTGAGGATATTGTGGATGGCTCCCGTAAGTTCCTTGACAACCTTATTGTGAAGATTGGTTTTGGGGTTGAGATGGCGAAGGTTTCTAAGGAAAGGGTGTTTTCCAATTATTTTGAGATGGATGTGCATAAGCTTGAAATTGTGAATTAGGCACTTGCATCATATGAGAATGAATAGGCTGCCATGGTCCTCTTGGAGCTACATAACATAGCTGCATTGGCAATTGATTTGCTCCATTGTCCTCTTGGTAAACTTCCTTCAACCTGGGTAATGAGGGGAAATATTTAACATATGTGATTTTGCATAGAAAACAAAAATATCAACATCTTTGTTTTGGTCATTTTGTATTATTAACATTTCTACTTGTTCACTTAGATTTGTAAGAATTTCTATTTTGAATTTATCAAGCAAATTTCCAAGTTTAGCTTGATTTACCAATCTTGATTCTGATTGACTTACTCTTGTGCTTCTTCTTGATATGTGTTTACATGTTTCACATATTTCTTCAAATGATAATTGGTATACATCACTTGTACTCATGAGATCAAGAATATCAATCCACTCATCTCTAATTTTTCTAAGTAAGAAAGTTATTAGTGTGTCAAATACTAAATGATGTAATTTTCCCCTCTTAACATTGTACATGAACCTCTCTATTAAATCCTCAAGGCTCTCATCTTATTTTCGATTCATTCTAAATATTTCTTCTTTAAGATCATGATCTTTATATTTTTCTAGAAATATATTTTGCATATCATTCCATGATCTTATTGAATTAGTCCCTAAACTCATGAACCATTTAAGAGTTCTATCCTTCAATGTTGCCTGAAACAATATCAATTTTTGAGTGTTTAACAAGTAACCATAAGATCTACAAAGGATTTGAAATTCAAAGAGAAAGGTTTCCGAATCCTCTAACCTTAGAGCATGAAAGTTTGGAAGAAAAGATGCAGGTATGTTCTTCATATGCACATTGATATCAGTATCTTGAATGGTAAATCCTAGAGGATCTTCCTCATTGTCGTCGTATGCATCCATTTATTATACCTTATTTTCCATATCTTCCTCTTTTACCTGCAAAACTAGATGGTGATGTGGCTCTTACTGCACCACGTGATCAAATGGGGGGATGGGTTGGTGTTGGAGTTTTTTTTTTTGCTTTTATGATTGAATGAAAATGCTAATGCAATGCACTTTTTTGTTTTTGAAATGAAATAAGCCTAATGTTTTTTTTTTTGTATGCAGAGAATAAAGTAAATAAATCAACTAGGGAAGAAGTCAATGCATACTTTGACACCTCCCCGACAATGGCACCAAAAGGTGATGAGCCTTGATATTGCAACAAGAATGTTGCAACTCCCAAGGCTATCGACTTTAATTATCAACTCGGGGTTCGTACAAACTTAAGAGTTATCGACAGTATGTGTGCAACATACAATGTGTCCTTCCTTTTCTATCATGATGTAATGGAGTGCATGTACTAAAGTCAAATCCTAAACTAATTGTAGAAAATGAAATGATCGAAATGGAAACCTCAACCTATTGTAAAAACAAAGTACAAGGAAGGAAACTTATTCTAATTTCATAAAGTAAATATCAGAAACTAAATTTCAATCATTACATTTCAAATAATTTATATCCATTAACAAAGTTCATTGGATGTGGAAATCAAAAAAATCATCATTGTATTATCCATTTCATAAATCTTTCCATTAGCCCAAATCGCTGAAATGTTTTGCATGGGTAAAGAGGAAAGTCCTAACTGGTCTTTAGTCTTCCCTAATAATTGATTTAGAACCTAGGGGTCTTGATTCAACCCTAAGGGATAATAAAATATCTAATTGAGGGAATCTGGGCAAGTATATGCATGTTGGAAGGCTACTAAGGGTTTCCTCTAGTACTACTACAGGAAACAACATATTTGATATAGGGAGCTATATTTCATTGAATGACAAACCAAATAAAATTCAAAATGGATTGAAAAAGAAAATTGTTGACTAGGAAGACCTATGTCTCCATTCCAAGTGGAATCACTCAAAAATACCTCTATTAACCCATGCTAAAAAATGGCAGAAAACTACTAGTCTAAAATCTAGAAATTCAAGAACTAGTGAGCTAGTAAAGCTATCAAATGCCTAACCTAATCAAGTGAAAATTTAGTGGGGTAATTTTTGTTATTAACTAGAATGTTTTTGTGATATAATAAAAGTGAAACCCACTCGATTGAAGCTTGTTAGCATGCTCTAAAAAGAAGCAGGAATTTATTGTTATTTGCGACAAAGTAGTTCCAGAAATCTAGATTTTGGAATAAGAAAACTAATCCAAGTAGCTCAATGATTAATATGACATTCCAAATGTTTTCCAAGGATGAAATTATGCTTGTGATCCTGCAAAAGAACTTACATCAACCATTTAACCCAATCCTACAATAAGAAATCATTAATACTAAAGGCAGAAATAGAAAGAAACAAGAACAAGAGATGCGTGTGAATAAGAATTGAAAAGAAGAAAAGAAAATGATACAAAAGAGATCTGAGGCTCTTGGGATGGCCAATCCCAAGAAAAACTAGAGTCCTATGACGGATACCAAGGTTTAGATGCTGAACATGGTGCCAATCTTCATTATTTCCATTGATACAATTACATACCTGCAAGAGATGAGAATGGAGATGTAAAAATACGAGTTCTGTCCACAAGAAGACTAATAAAAATACACCCCTAGAGGAAAATTCGATTTGGTACTTATACAAAGTGATTAGGAATCATTCCCCATGAAAGGAGGAAGCTTCTCCACCAAAATCCCTTGATTAGTGGATCTGGTTCCCAATACTAGGAATCTGCATTAAATGGCAGGGAACACATTCCTAGATTTTCTCAATCATTGGAGCTCCACAATCTGTGCCATAATTATAGAATATATTGTTGATTTATTATTTAATATTGATCCTCCTATAGTAGGGAGCAAGTCCCTAAATTATCTCCTCCTCCAAATCTTCATAATCTGCCCAATATTCTCACAATATTCCACAAAAATAAATAATATTAGGCACAAATATGCAATTATCCATAAACATAACAAACATAACTTTCCTCTTTGCAAGTGAATTATGTTGCCTTGTAGATCCATTTCATTCATATCCTCTCCCTTGAAACTTTCATTCCATTTTCACTCATTTTTCCAAAATTGTTTGTGCATAGAAAAAATCAGAGTCTTTTTTGAGACCATTAGCCTGCCTTCTTTCCCTTATTCAAGATGAGTTCTTGAATATTTTTTAGTATAGCAAGGTCTTTCACATCCTTTTCCAACCTTCTTCTACATTGTTCCACCATTTGGACACCTCTAAAACGTTAAAAACAAGAACTAGGACATTTTGTAATAATTCTGGCAAAAACTACAGGAAACCCTGTAGCAGTTCCTATAGTACTACAGGAAACCCTATAGCAGTTTCTGTAGTACTACAGGAAACTCTGTTTAAACATGTTTTGAGAAAAATTGATAGGCCGAGCCTTGGGTAGGCCCTCAACTTGACTTCCATGCCTTTCTCCCATTTCTATAACATCTTTTAGGCCTTGGAAAAAACCTAGAAAGAGATTAGGCACCTCTTGGAAAGCCTCTTTTCCTCACTGTAGTTTGAGTTTTGTTTTGATGGTGAATTATTTATTTCCTTTTGTTGCCTTCTTCTTCTATTTTGTGGCATATATGATTTCCTAATGGCTTTGGAGTTCTATGTTTTGATTAGGTCTCTCTTAGGCACTGCCATTTTGGATTTTAGCACAATTTGTTCCTTTCTTCCTTCTTGTAGCAGAATTCTACCTTCCTATAGTAGTCATTCCTTCTTCATTTAGGGTCTTCTAACTATATGGGAGTGACAAGAAATGATGTATAGGGGTTGGAGGATGATGCTAGGGATTAGAGGGAGTAGTGTAGGTTTGTGAAAATGGAAAGGATGTTCTGTTTGTCTTTTCAAGAAATTTTCAGGGTGAGACAGAGTGTAGAGTTTGTTCTTGAAAAATATTATTTTTTTCTATGAAATGGAAAGGATGAATGATTGATAGATAGTGGATATGAAGTGGATGGAGGGATTGGAGTGCTTTGGTGACTTGGCCTTTGCACAAATTTCCTGTTTTAACTATTATTCCCATTCCTCGAAATCATCACCCTTCATAATTTGGCTTTTCCACATTGCATGAGTGAAGGAGTGATCTGTAATTAAGTATTTGCAGGTGGTTGAGACTTTTGACCCATCCTAGCTTATAAATCCTCATCTCTCATGCATTGACAACAAATTTATAACTATAATATGCTCAAGAGAAGAGGTCAAGAATATTGCATACCTGTACCTACCTGATGGTTGTTGGAGAGACATGCATGCTGCTGCTGAGTTAATGATTGATCCATGGTCCTTTAGAGGTGATAATTTCCTTTGTTTTCTTTTGCACAGGTCTTCATAGCTTGGTGATTCTAAACCTTTGTCTTCCAGTTACCATGAGCAAGCTATCCTTGTCAAATCGAGCCTTCTTGGAGTGATGGGTTTTTCCATGGGAGATGTTTACCTTCCTTATACATTATTCCACCATTAGACACCTCTCCCACACTTTATTTCACCTTCTTTACCTTCCTATAGCTTTCCTTTTGTTTCCTGTAGTAAACTTGGACCCCTGAAGTAGTACTACAGGAAACAACACATTTGCCTTGTTTTGTGCATATCTCCCAAATAGTAGAATGGATTGACCTAAAATTTCCTAAGCATGTTGCCATCATCCTTATGCACCTTCCCATAAAAAAAATGTCCAATGGATGCACGAATCTTGAGAAATATTAAAAGTGGCTGAAGTTGATGGAGGTTGAATTCAGGGAAACCATGCACTATAATTTGCTGAAATTTCTTGGGCATGTTACTATCATCCATATTCATCTCCCCATGAAACAAGCTTTTAAATGGATGCATGAATACCGAGAAAAAAAAAAAATGGATGGAGGTGATGGAGACCGATTTCTCAAGAAATGTGCGCTAGAATTTACTGAAATCGCTTGAGCATGTTACCATCATCCATATGCATCTCCACCTGAAACAACTTGGCAAATAGATGCGTGGTTTTCAATATATGACAAAAATAAATTTATGCTTGATGTATTTTTGTTTCCTATAGTAAAATAGAGCATTCCTGTAGTATTTTAGGACAACAAGGAAACTGAATGGGAAAAGCTTGAGAATGATGGGTGGATGTTGGAAATAGATGAGGGTGATGGATTGACATGGCCTTGGCCCTTATGGAGCATATGAGCAAAGGAAGACAAAATCCAATTTTGACTTCCTTTGATTAGAATTTTGACCATTTTTTTTTTTTTTTTTTTTTTTTGTGCCAACTTGTTTTTGTTGCTTCCAAATGTTCGAGAGAACCTACATTCATCAGAGAGATCCATGGAGAAAAGATTTTTTATTTTTTCCTTTTTTTCTTCAAGGCCTTCTATACGCCTCAATGAGGTTTTCAACTAGTAGGTCTACCTAGGTGCCTCAAAGGAGGTTTTCACCTAGGACCTTTCCTTTTTATTTCCTTTTTTCCAACCCACTGACCACCTCATGGAGGTTTTCAATCAATGTGCCAATCTTAGGCACCTCAAAGGAGGTTTTCATCTGATATTTTTAAGTTTTATCTTATTTTTCATTTTTAATTTTTTCTACCCTACTCTATTTGAAAACAAAATCACTTTTAAGTATAAGAATACATCCAATGGAGCCATGTGCACATCAATATGATAGACAAACGGATGTGTAAGCTTGAAATGTATGATTTGACATGTACCTTAATTTGAGATATCAAATGATTTGACTTTGATTATATCTAGCGCAGTTGAAGAAGAGAGCGTTACTGCAACTTAATGACTCTCTAGAACCATATTTCAATATAGTTGTGATGCCCTTGGTCCACTTGTTGATTTGGATCATCTTGGATGTCTTCTTCTTCCATGACCTTTAAATCTTCCTCTTTTTGCTAATTGTTCTCTTAAACACACGGAGGATTCGATGGTAACCATGAGGGAGATTTCTCAATCTCTAATTTTGATGTCTGCTCTTCATCAAATGCAGCCCATGATCCTTCAATATTCCCATTTGAATATTCTCCTTCTAGATGTGGTCCTTCAATGATATCAAGAGAATCTCTCTTTTCCAATACTATTCCTGAGCTGAGATGAATACCATTGAGATCAAGAGGAAATATTTGGAAGTGTTGTACCTCAGCATTGTAATTGGGCTGAGCTACTTCATTGTGGGAGTTTGGAAATGATGATATAGGCAGTTGGGTGGAAGTGGATATTTTAGATGGATGTGGTTGGGGTTGCGGTTACGGTGGAGGTGAATGGTAGGGATAACATGGAGTTGGGTATGGAAGATATTGAGGATATTGTGGATGGCTCCCATAAGTTCCTTGACAACCTTACTGTGAAGATTGGTTTTGGGGTTGAGATGGCCAAGGTTGCCAAGGAAAGGGTGTGTTCCAATTATTTTGAGATGGATGTGCAAAATCTTGAAATTGTGGCTTAGGTGCTTGCATCATATCAGAATGAATAGGCTTCCATGGTCCTCTTCGAGCTACATAACATAGCTGTTGGAAATAATACTGAGAGGGGGAGTGAATCAGTATTATTAAATTCTTTTTAACAAATCTTCCTTATTTATATTTTGAATTATTTTTGCATATCAGTACCATAAAATAATGAGCATGAACAAGAAAAACACCAAAGAACACCAGATGTAAGGTGGAAACCCAATGTGGGTGAAAACCACCTGCTGCAATATGTCTCTATCTTCTTTCAAATTAGAAACTCCTTTTACAATGATTTTGTACTGGTGCAGTCCTTTACCAGTACACAGGCTGAAACCTGCAGAGAGCTACAACTCTCTCTCGTTTTCCAGTCTTTCCTGGAAGGGAGCTACAACCCCCTACTTCTTTTCATAAAGCATCAAATGATCATCAAGTACATGTAAGTTACATAGTCCACTGCAGTAATCAGATCAGCAATAACAGAACTAACCCAGAACACCTAATCAATAGAAGATCTTAAGACAAATACACAGTTTTTCCTTCTGTGGCCTGCGTCGCTACGCACTTCACCTTCTGCTTCCCTGCGTATATCCACAGAGATCCTTCTGCCGCACTACGTGTCCACGCACTGTTTCTTCAACCGCTCTGCGTACTGTTACTGCAGGTACGCACCCAGAGACACTATCGCGCCGCGTACTATTATGCCGGTATGCACCCAGAGTTACTATCGCGCCACGTACTTTTACTGCATGTACGCACCCAGAGATACTATCGCGCTGCGTACTTTTACTGTGTGTACGCACCCAGAGATACTATCGCGCCGCGTACTTTTACTGTGTGTACGCACTTGAACCTTTGTCGCTCTGCGTACCCACACAGTTCTCCTTCTTCTGCTTTGCGTACCCACGCAACTCTCCTGTTTCTGCTCTGCGTACCCACGCAGATCTCCTGTTTCTGCTCTGCGTACCCACGCAGCTCTCCTGTTAAACACCTGCGTACTTCTGATTAGGGCCGAATTGGCAGTCCACCAGAGTGGCACAGTTGCTCAGATCTGATCATGCGCTCGAGAGATCACCCTTCACAGATTCGCTTTCAACTTCCCTTACATATAGATCAAGCTTTTAAGACCATAACCCAATATTTCAGATCTTAAGATATTCAATTGCAAAAGATACTTAGCCAAGTGATCTCCTTTGCTTTATATAGGCAAGCTCCTCCTAAAATCATGGATCAATACCACGAGCCAAAACCATAATAACAAAAATACTGTCAGCTAAATACCAAGGGTTAAACATAAGAAACCCCACGTGTGCTTTTCTCTGCCTTGAAATGAGTGCACTGGGGGTACGCACCTCCTGAACGGCTGACCTGCGTAACTGGCCACGGTCCCTTCACGGTGTACCTGCGGGTACGCACCTTCTGAACTGATCTCCTGCGTACTTCTTACTTTTCAACATATTGAGAGCCTTGCCACGGGTGTTGCCATCAAGTACAACATCTGTAACATATAGCCATACCAGAAACATAATGCCAACAATCTCCCCCTTTGGACTTGATGGCAACCTCAAAAACTTCAGCTTCATTCTCCCCCTTTGACATCAAGGGCAAAGGGTTATGCTCCCCCTTAGAACATGCTCCCCCTGAATATGAACCAGATCTGTGAAGAAGAACCATAATCCACCAGAAAGAGATAGAGACATATTGCAGCTATATACATACCAGCTTCCATGATCTCCTTCTGTACATCCTCCATAATTCCAACAAATGCATTATATGCTCCCCCTGAACCTGTGCCGCAACCCAGCACATGTACGCATATACCCCAGATAAACCATGCGTACAACCATCAATCAGAAGAGTTTCAACAATAAGATGATGCATCAACAACCCCCAGCTTTTTCCTGAGGTATTCAAAAGTCTCCCTGGGCAATGGTTTGGTGAGAATATCAGCAACTTGTTCCTTAGAAGGAACATACTCCAACCTGAATTTCTGTTCAAGCACTTGTTCCCGGAGAAAATGATACTTGATTGGTATGTGCTTGGTTTTTGAATGCATGACAGAATTCTTTGAGATGCTGATTGCACTTTTGTTATCACATAAGATGGAGATAGGTGGTGTACAAGTGATTTGAAAATCCTGCAAGGTCTGCATCATCCAAAGGAGTTGAGTGCAGCAAGATGCAGCAGCAACATATTCCGCTTCAGCTGTAGACAAGGCAATCGAACTCTGTTTCTTGCTGAACCAAGATACTAATATGGAACCCATAAAGAACGCACCACCACTTGTGCTCTTCCTGTCATCCACGCTTCCGGCCCAATCTGCATCTGTATAAGCATGAAGTGTGAGATCTGTATCTCTAGGATACCATAAGCCATAATTTTGTGTCCCTTGAAGATATTTGAAAATTCTCTTCACTGCCTGAAGATGAGTCGCCTTTGGATTTGCCTGAAATCTTCCAACTATTCCTACTGCATGCATGATGTCCGGTCGGGTACCTGTCAAATAAAGTAGACTTCCAATCATAGATCTATAGGTTGGTTGATGTACTGCTGTAGATTCATCATTTGCGCTGAGGCTACATCCTGTGACCATGGGTGTACATACTGGTTTTGCATCTTCCATGCCATATTTCTTCAAAATCTGTTTGAGATACTTGGTTTGAGATAAAAAGATTCCTCCTTCTTTTTGTTGGATTTGCAAACCAAGGAAATATGTTAGTTCTCCCAGCAAAGACATTTCAAATTATTTCTGCATGACCAAGGCAAAGCTTTGACTCATAGCTTCTTCATTGCTGCCAAAAATAATGTCATCTACATACACAACAAGTATTAGCAATTTGTCATTTTCAACTTTTATATATTGCTATCTGCTGATCCTTTTGAAAAACCTTGTTGATGAAGATATTTGTCCAAACGATAGTACCAAGCCCTTGGAGCTTGTTTGAGACCATAAAGAGCCTTTTTCAATCTGCATACAAGATTTGGATCATTTCCAAGAATGAACCCATCTGGCTGCTCAATGTATACTTCTTCTTCCAAGTCTCCATTCAGAAAGGCTGATTTCACGTCCATTTGAAATACTTTGAAGTTTTGAAAACTTGAGAGATCAAGGAACATTCGGGTGGCCTCAAGTCTTGAAACAGGAGCAAAGGTTTCTTCAAAGTCTATTCCTTCTTGCTGCGCATACCCTTTACAAACAAGTCTGGCCTTGTTTCTAATTACTTCTCCATTTTCATTCAATTTATTTTTGAAGACCCATTTTGTTCCGATAACATTCTTATCCTTTGGTCTAGGAACCAACTCCCAAGTGTTGTTCTTTTCTATCTGCTCAAGTTCTTCATCCATTGCTTTCACCCAACATTCATCTTTGCATGCCTCTTTCACATTTTGTGGTTCAGTGGAGGAGAGTAATGCCAAATAGCTTGAAGCTTCGGAAACTGTTCTTCTTGTTTGTACACCTGCTTCTTTCTGCCCCATAATCTGAGATTCTGGATGATTCTTTTGAACATATCTGGATGGAGTCTTTTCTTCTATTCTTGTCTGCTCCTCTGGTTCTTCTTGAGATTATTCTTGAGGTTCTTCTTCTTCATCATTCTGTCGTTGAGGGTAGCCTTCATCTTCTTCGATGTCTTCATGATGTACTTGCCTAGGAATGTATCCCTTCTCATCAACCACTACATCAATATTGTCAACAATTCTGCGAAGTCTTTTATTGTAACATTTGTATGCTTTGCTATGTGGAGAGTAACCAAGAAGAATGCCTTCATCTGCTCTATGTTCAAGTTTGCCAAGCTGCTCATCAGTATTCTTGATATAGCATTTTCTCCCAAAGATTTTGAAGTGCTTTACCGAAGGAGTCTTACCACTCCAGAGCTCATGAGGAGTTTGAGTGCTGTTCACCCGGACATTTGTCTTGTTGAGAATAACAACCGCAACATGTGCAGCTTCACCCCAGAAAGTTGCGGGAGTTCCTGACTCATCAAGCATAGCACGAGCCATTTGTTGGACTGTTCTGTTCATTCTTTCTACAACTCCATTTTGCTGAGGAGTTCTAGCTATAGAGAATTCTCTTCTTATCCCATGTTCTTCACAGAAATTGAAAAATTCATTTGAGGTAAACTCCCCACCTCTGTCGGATCTGAGGAACTTAATTTTGTGACCTGATTCATTTTCAACCAAGGCTTTGAAGGATTTGAATTTTTCGAATGCTTCATCTTTGTGCTTCATAAGTCCTAACCAGACAAACCTGGAGAAATCGTCAATGAATAATATCAAGTATTCTTCTCCTCGAGGTGTTCTTTTCCTGAATGGACCGCATGTATCTGTATGTACTAGCTCAAGAGGCATGCTAGCTGATCCTTCCTTCTCTAGAAAGTTAGTTCTGGTTTGTTTTCCAAACTGACATGATTTGCATATGGTGTTGTCAGGAATTTTGATATCTGGAAGATCGCGAACTGCCTGATATTTGCATGCTTTCCTCATTTGTGAAAAGCTTAGATGCCCCAACCTTCGATGCCATAACCAGTGCTCATCATCCTTGCTCAGATAGCATTGTTGTTGTCCTTCTTCAAATATGTACAGATTATTTTGAGTTCTTTTACCTTTGATCACTGTTTTACCTGTATCAAGATCACGAACAAGACATCCATTTGATCTGAATATCACCTCGGTTCTTTGATCACACATCTGGCTGACACTTAGAAGATTATGTTTCAATCCATCAACATACAAAACATTTCCAGCCTTGACCTTTTCTTTTAACTGAGCAATGCCTTTTCCTTTTATAGTTGTAGGAGTATCATTTCCAAAAGAAACTTTCTTTCCCTTTTCTAAAGCAGAATATGACTCAAGTTTTTCTTTATCACCTGTCATATGCTTCAAACATCCACTGTCAATGTACCATAGATTTTCCTGTCCCTCTGCATAAAATTCTATCCCACATCTTTCTGTTTGTGGTTCCTTTATTTTCCATGTTTTGGTGCTTGAGGCTTGTTCCTTTTTCCTGCTGAAACCTGCTCCTGCATTCAGAATCTTCATGACCAAAGTTATTGCAAATAGAACATTCAACTTCATTTTCAAGAACCGAAAAATTGTTATAGGTCCTTTTTGTAATCCTGGTCATACTTCTTTGTTTTTGAGCTTCTCTCGTCATGATCGTTTTATATGCAACACATTGAGCTGCTTTGTGACCAAAGTTATGGCAAGAAAAGCATTGTCCATTGAAGAAACTTCTGCGGTTATCAAATCTACCAGCCAAATGATTGCAATTTCTATTGTCATCCATTCTTGAACCAAATTGAGAAGATTTTACCTATGGCTGGTTGTAGCTTTTGTTCACCCTTAAGGCAGATTGCCCCTGATAGTCTCTGTTTGCAATTCGTCCCTACTTTACCTGATGGTCTCCATTGTGCTTTTTCTCATTTCTTCTTGCTGCATCAAGATAACTTTTTGAGGTGGATGCTTGAGAAGTTTCTCCATTATAGCCCAGACCTATCTTGTTTAGTGGAGACCGCTGTACATTGATAATCTCATCCAAAGTTTCAGATCCTTTGACAAACTTAAGATTAATAGCTTTTGTTTTCTCAATCTCTTTTCTAAGACCAACAATTTCACCTTCTAATTTTTCAAGATGTTTTTCCTTTTCATCAATTTGAAATTGTAGAGTATCAATGATCATATTCTTTTCTTCTATACATCTCTTGAGTCTAGTAATTTCTTCATAAAGGTTATCCACATCTATAGCATCCATATAATCATCATCTTCAAATGCCATTAACAATTTATATTCATTACCTCATTCATCTTCATCACTGTTTGATAGACCATCACTATCTTCATGAGTGTAGTAGCTTTTCTTATTTGCACTCTGTTTCTTGTTCCATCTAGCAGGTTCCTTTCCTTTATCCTTATAAGGACATTTTGCAGCATAATGACCTACTCTTCCACAAGAAAAGCATTTAAAAGGTAACTTACCTCTGAACCTTCCAGAACCCCTTTGAAGATTTCTGACAAAATTTGATTCTTCTTCTTCTTCTTCTGGGACGTGGCTTGCTTCATAATAATCTCCTTTGCCTGAAGCCTTGAAAGCAGATTCTCTTCTGTCTGGAGGACCTCCCTTTCTCATTTCATAAGCAGTTAGAATTCCGTGAAGCTGAGACATAGTAAGAATTCGTAGATTTTCCTTTTCTTCTATTGCAGACACCTTAGATTTAAACTTGGGGGACAATGATCTTAGAACTTTTTCAACCACAATAGCCTCTTTTATTTCTTCACCCAAATTTTTCATGCAATTAACAATCTCATCTACCCGAAGAAAATAGTTAGCCACACTTTCATCATTATACATCCTGAGATTCTCATACTGAATCCTGAGAGTTTGAAGTTTAGCACGCTTTACCTGTTCATCTCCTTCGTAGCTCAAGACAATCTTGTCGCATATTTCTTTTGCGGATTTATATTGCATAACCTTTACGAATTCTGTTTGAGATAAGCATCCCAGCAAAGTATTGACTGCTTTAGCATTTGTTTCATATTTCTTCTTTTCGGCCGCATCTGTAGGAGTAGTTGAAGGAAAAGTGTAGCCTGTATCTATGATATCCCAAACTTCTGTACCAAGAGATTGAAGATAGGCATTAACTCTTACCTTCCAATAATTGAAGTTTGTCCCATCAAAAATTGGTGGCTTGATTGATGCTTCCCTCTCGTAGTTGCTCATGATGAATGATCTGCCTTCAAGCGATCAAGCTTCTCCGAAGGACCTGCTCTGATACCAATTGTTGGAAATAATACTGAGAGGGGGGGTGAATCAGTATTATTAAATTCTTTTTAACAAATCTTCCTTATTTATACTTTGAATTATTTTTGCATATCAGTACCATAAAATAATGAGCATGAACAAGAAAAACACCAAAGAACACCAGATGTAAGGTGGAAACCCAATGTGGGTGAAAACCACCTGCTGCAATATGTCTCTATCTTCTTTCAAATTAGAAACTCCTTTTACAATGATTTTGTACTGGTGCATTCCTTTACCAGTACACAGGATGCAACTTGCAGAGAGCTACAACTCTCTCTCGTTTTCCAGTCTTTCCTAGAAGGGAGCTACAACCCCCTACTTCTTTTCATAAAGCATCAAATGATCATCAAGTACATGTAAGTTACACAGTCCACTGCAGTAATCAGATCAGCAATAACAGAACTAACCCAGAACAACTAATCAACAGAAAAATTCAATCAACAGAAGATCTTAAGACAGATACGCAGTTTTTCCCTCTGTGGCCTGCGTCGCTACGCACTTCACCTTCTGCTTCCCTGCGTATATCTGCAGAGATCCTTCTGCCGCACTGCGTGTCCACGCACTGTTCCTTCAACCGCTCTGCGTACTGTTACTGCAGGTATGCACCCAGAGACACTATCGCGCCGCGTACTGTTATGCAGGTACGCACCCAGAGATACTATCGCGCTGCGTACTTTTACTGCATGTACGCACCCGAGATACTATCGCGCCGCGTACTTTTACAGTGTGTACACAACCAGAGATACTATTGCGCCGCGTACTTTTACTGTGTGTACGCACTTGAACCTTTGTCGCTCTGCGTACCCACGCGATTCTCCTTCTTCTGCTCTGCGTACCCACGCAGCTCTCCCGTTTCTACTCTTCATACCCACGCAGATCTCCTGTTTCTGCTCTGCGTACCCACGTAGCTCTCCTGTTAAACACCTGCATACTTCTGATTAGGGCCGAATTGGTAGTCCACCAGAGTGGCACAGTTGCTCAGATCTGATCATGTGCTCGAGAGATCACCCTTCACAGATTCGCTTTCAACTTCCCTTACATATAGATCAAGCTTTTAAGACCATAACCCAATATTTCAGATCTTAAGATATTCAATTGCAAAAGATACTTAGCCAAGTGATCTCCTTTGCTTTATATAGGCAAGCTCCTCCTAAAATCATGGATCAATACCATGAGCCAAAACCATAATAACACAAATAACGTCGGCTAAATACCAAGGGTTAAACATAAGAAACCCCACGTGTGCTTTTCTCTGCCTTGAAATGAGTGCACTGGGGGTACGCACCTCCTGAACGGCTGACCTGCGTAACTGGCCACGGTCCCTTCACGGTGTACCTGCGGGTACGCACCATCTGAACTGATCTCCTGCATACTTCTTACTTTTCAACATATTGAGAGCCTTGCCACGGGTGTTGCCATCAAGTACAACATCTATAACATATAGCCATACCAAAAACATAATGCCAACAATAGCTGCATTGGCAATTGATTTGCTCCATTGTCCTCTTGGTAAACTTCCTTCAACCTGGGTAATGAGGGGAAATATTTAACATATGTGATTTTGCATAGAAAACAAAAATATCAACATTTTTGTTTGGTCATTTTGTATTATTAACATTTCTACTTGTTCACTTAGATTTGTAAGAATTTCTATTTTGAATTTATCAAGCAAATTTCCAAGTTTAGCTTGATTTACCGATCTTGATTCTGATTGACTTACTCTTGTGCTTCTTCTTGATATGTGTTTACATGTTTCACATATTTCTTCAAATGATAATTGATATACATCACTTGTACTCATGAGATCAAGAATATCAATCCACTTATCTCTAATTTTTCTAAGTAAGAAAGTTATTAGTGTGTCAAATACTAAATGATGTAATTTTCCCCTCTTAACATTGTACATGAACCTCTCTATTAAATCCTCAAGGCTCTCATCTTATTTTCGATTCATTCTAAATATTTCTTCTTTAAGATCATGATCTTTATATTTTTCTAGAAATATATTTTGCATATCATTCCATGATCTTATTGAATTAGTCCCTAAACTCATGAACCATTTAAGAGTTCTATCCTTCAATGTTGCCTGAAACAATATCAATTTTTGAGTGTTTAACAAGTAACCATAAGATCTACAAAGGATTTGAAATTCAAAGAGAAAGGTTTCCGAATCCTCTAACCTTAGAGCATGAAAGTTTGGAAGAAAAGATGCAGGTATGTTCTTCATATGCACATTGATATCAGTATCTTGAATGGTAAATCCTAGAGGATCTTCCTCATTGTCGTCATATCCATCCATTTATTCTACCTTATTTTCCATATCTTCTTCTTCTACCTGCAAAACTAGATGGTGATGTGGCTCTTACTACACCACGTGATCAAATGGGGGGATGGGTTGGTGTTGGAGTTTTTTTTTTGCTTTTATGATTGAATGAAATGCTAATGCAATGCATTTTTCTGTTTTTGAAATGAAATAAGCCTAATGAAATTTATTTGTTTATGCAGAAAATAAAGTAAATAAATCATCTAGGGAGGAAAACAATGCATTATTTGACACCTCCTCGACAACGGCACCAAAAGGTGATGAGCCTCGATATTGCAACAAGAACGTTGCAACTCCGAAGGCTATCGAATTTAATTATCAACTCGGGGTTCGTACAAACTTAAGAGGTATCGACAATATATGTGCAACATACAATGTGTCCTTCCTTTTCTATCATGATGTAATGGAGTGCATGTACTGAAGTCAAATCCTAAACTAATTGTAGAAAATGAAATGCTCGAAATGGAAACCTCAACCTATTTCAAAAACAAAGTACAAGGAAGGAAACCTATTCTAATTTCATAAAGTAAATATCATGAACTAAATGTCAACCATTACATTTAAAATAATTTATATCCATTAACAAAGTTCATTGGATGTGGAAATCAATAAAATCATCATTGTATTAAACCCATTTCATAAATCTTTCCATTAACCCAAATCGCTGAAATTTTTTGCATGGGTAAAGAGGTAAGTCATAACTGGTCTTTAGTCTTCCCTAATAGTTGATTTAGAACCTAGGGATCTTGATTCAACCCTAAGGGATAATAAAAAATCTAATTGAGGGAATCTGGGCAAGTATATGCATGTTGGAAGGCTACTATAGGGTTTCCTCTAGTACTACTACAGGAAACAACATATTTGATATAGGGAGTTATAATTCATTGAATGACAAACCAAATAAAATTCAAATCGAATTGAAAAAAGACATTATTGACTAGGATGACCTATGTCTCCATTCCAAGTGGAATCACTCAAAAATACCTCTATTAACCCATGCTAAAAAATGGCAGAAAACTACTAGTCTAAAATCTAGAAATTCAAGAACTAGTGAGCTAGTAAATCTATCAAATTCCTAACCTAATCAAGTGAAAATTCAGTGGGGTGATTTTTGTTATTGACTAGAATTCTTTTGTGATCTAATAAAAGTGAAACCCACTCGATTGGAGCTTGTTAGCATGCTCTAAAAAGAAGCAGAAATTTATTGTTATTTGCCACAAAGTAGTTCCAAAAATCTAGATTTGGGAATAAGAAAACTAATCCAAGTAGCTCAATGATTAATATGACCTTCCAAATGTTTTCAAAGGATGAAATGATGCTTGTGATCCTACAAAAGAACTTACATCAACCATTTAACCCAATCCTACAATAAGAAATCATTAATACTCGATGCAGAAATAGAAAGAAATAAGAACAAGAGATGCATGTGAATAAGAATTGAAAATAAGAAAAGAAAATGATACAAAATAGATCTGAGGCTCTTGGGATGGCCAAGCCCAAGTAAACTTAGAGTCCTATGAAGGAGACCAAGGTTTAGAAGCTGAACATGGCGCCAATCTTCATTATTTCCATTGATATAGTTACATACCTACAAGAAATGAGAATGGAACTGCAAAAATATGAGTTCTCTCCACAAGAAGACTAATAAAAATCCACCCCTAGAGGAAAAATCGATTTGGTACTTATAAAAATTGGTTAGGAATCATTTCATATGAAAGGAGGAAATCTTTTCCACCAAAATCCCTTGGTTAGTGGATCTGGTTCCTAATACTAGGAATCTACATTAAATGGCAGGAAACACATTCCTAGATTTTCTCAATCGTTGGAGCTCCACAATCTGTGCCATAATTATAGAATATATTGCTTATTTTTTATTTAATATTGATCCTCCTGTAGTAGGAAGCAAGTCCCTAAATTATCTCCCCCTCCAAATCTTCATAATCTGCCCAATATTCTCACAATATTCCACAAAAATAAATAATATTAGGCACAAATATGCAATTATCCATAAACCTTCCTAATGAGCATATTAAAGTTAAAAATACATTATCTAATGCAAAAATAGAGGTTTAATGTGTTGCAGGATGGTCAGATGGGCCTTAATTTATGCCTAATTTAGAGGCCCATCATATCCCCTGCTGAAAGTGTTGCTCATCCTCTGAGCAACTTAGTGACATCATTGTGCCTAGTTCATGACCCTGATGGCCTCTCTCTTGCGCATTCCTTAGTAATTTTTCTTAAGAATCTTAGCTATAAGTTCTACAAGTACAAGCCCAAAAATGTAGTTCTTCTTTTCATGATTGTTTAACAGTTTTTCAAGCAAAAAAGCATAACTTTCCTTTTTGCAAGTGAACTCTACTTGCTTGTAGATTCCTTTCATTCATATCCTCTCCCTTGAAACCTTCATTCCATTTTCACTCATTTTTCCAAAACTATTTGTGCATAGAAAATATTACAGTGTTTCTTGAGACCATTAGCCTGACTTTTTACCCTTATTCAAGATGGGTTCTTGAATAATTTTCACTTTGGCAAGGTCTTCCACATCCTTTTCCAACCTTATACTACCTTGTTCCACCTTTTGGACACCTCTGAAACCTTCAAAACACCTTTATATGAGAATTAGGACATCCTGTAGTAAATCATGTAAAACTATAAAAAACCCTCTAGCGTTTCTTGTAGTACTACAAGAAACCCTGTAGCAGTTCCTGTAGTACTATAGGAAACCCTATTTAAACCTGTTTGAGCAGAAGTGATAGTTTGAGCCCAGGGTAGTCCATCAACTTGACTTCCATGCCTTTCTCCCGTTTATATAACATCTTTTAGGCCTTGGACAAAAAGATAGAAAGAGATTAGAGACCTCTTGGAAACCGTCTTTTCATCATTGCGCTTTGATTTCTGTTTTGTTGGTGAATGCCTTATTTCCTTTTGTTGTCTTTTTCTTCTCTTTTTTGGCCTATATGATTGCTTACTAGCCTTGGATTTATCTATTTTGATTAGGTCTCTCTTAGGGACTTCCATTTTGGGTTTTAGCACAATTTGTTCCTTTCTTCCTTCTTGTAGGAGTATTATGCCTTCCCGTATTAGCCATTCCTTCTTCCTTCGGGGTCTTTTAGATGTATGGGAGTGATGATAAATGATGTAGAGGGGTTGGAGTATTATTCTATGGCTCAGAGGGAGTAATGTAGGTTTGGGAAAATGGAGATGATGCTTTATTTGTTTTTTCAAGAAATTTTTAGGGTGAGATAGAGTGTAGGGTTTGTTCTTGAAAAATATTATTTTTTTTCTTACCAAATGAGATGGATGAATGATGCATATATAGTGGATATGGAGTGGATGGAGGGCTTGGTGTTCTTTGTTGACTTTGCATTTTCACAATTTTCCTCTTTTAACTATTATCCCCATTCCTTGAAATCATCACCCTTCATAATTTGGTTTTTCCTTCATAAAAGGGCTTTGAGGCTCTTGGGATGGCCAAGCCCAAGGAAACTTAGAGTCCTATGAAGGAGACCAAGGTTTAGAATTTGAACATGATGCCAACTTCATTATTTCCATCAATACAATTACATCGCTGTAAGAAATGACAATGGAGCTACAAAAATACGAGTTATCTCCACAACAAGACTAATAAAAATCCACCCCTAGAGGAAAATTTGACTTGGTACTTATACAAAATGATTAGGAATCATTCCCCATGAAAGGAGAAAGATTTATCCACCAAACTCCCTTGATTAGTGGATTTGGCTCCCAATACTAGGAATCTGCTTTAAATGGCAGGGAACACATTCCTAGATTTTCTCAATCATTCGAGCTCCATAATCTATGCCATAATTCCAGAATAGATTGTTGATTTATTATTTAATATTGATTCTCTTGTAGTAGGGAGAAAGTCCCTAAATTATCTCCTCCTCCAAATCTTCATAATCCACCCAATATTCTCACAATATTCCACAAAAATAAATAATATTAAGCACAAATATGCAATTATCCATAAACCTTCCTATTGAACATATTAAAGTTAAAAATACATTGTCTAATACAAAAAGAGAGGTTTAACGTGTTGAAGGATGGTCAGATGGGCCTTAATTTATGTCTAATTTAGGAGCTTGTCAATACTTGACTTACCAAGAGGTAACGATCACACGCCTCCAAGCCTCCTCAAGCCATTGGCTAGGCAGGGAGAAACAATCCAAGCAAGCCCTACTTGTGGGTATGATGCCAACTGAGGTATACTTTGCAATGACCAAAGGTGGGGGATATACCTAACTTTTCAGAATGGACAAGGATCACACACCATGGGTTACAGATTGGATGATACCCTATTTTCTAGAGTTCCCTCAACCCTAGGAGGCCTCTATCTCAATTCCACACCCTGTGAGCTCAAACAGGGAAGGAAAAGTTAGCGCAGTGTCCTCAATCAACAATGATCTCTGTAGATCAGCAACATATCATCATGCTCATGTCTATTAATCATCATGTCTCAATATCAGTTGTCTCCTATTCATACAACACATCAAATAAAATCTTATATTAGAAAAATATATATATATATCACGAAAAGTATACCATAGTCATCCTCCCTCTCAAGGAGGTGCCAACCATAAGCATAAGCTTGTCTCGTGCATCAACACTGTCTCAATATATGAAGGTATTTCATTCCCATCTATATATGGGATTCACTGTCAATTGGATCCCACTTTTTTTAATCACAATATATCCATGTCATATCCAAAATTTTCTCAAACATCTCTCCAAAAATATTCTTCATCTTGCCTCATAGTTAGAATTGTTAGTAACCTTATACTAAGCCTCGTCATTCTTAAAGCTACTGACCTATCATATCATGGAAGATATGATACTAAGGAAGCACTTAGATTCCCTCAACAATAATAATCCCAAACATCATCAGTACATCCATGTAGTCAAATATCATAGGAAAAATGTCTTAGTCCAAAAATTGTTCATTCCATGGAAATATCTCGAAGGGTGCTCAGTAGCAACTCTATGTGTATGAATTGACTCAGTTTCTATGTAAAACATATATCTATACGGACATTTGTTCAATCGAAACATAAATGCTTCAAATTAACTATAGGTTTCCAAGTTGATTTCAACTTATCTCCTCACAACTTCTTGAAATTCAATTGAAGTGTCCAAGGATTTGCAATTTCACTTTCCAACACTTCTTCAATACCTTCGCAATATATATTTTCTTTTCTTAACTTTAGAAATCAATTCATCATGCCATGATTCATTATTTCTAGCTTTAGAAACCATCTCCCTCTTACGTAGATCATCAGAGCCTCATTACCTATCAACAATATATCGTTTGCAGATAAAACCAAAAACAAAATCAAAATCATACTAACATAGTTACCGTTCAAACAGGAAAATTACCTAGTACCCATTTTTTTGAGGTTGCAAAAAATCACCTGATTTTGAAAATTGGTGATTCAGAATACACTTTTTTTTTAGCATGTTATGCAACCAATTCAAAAAAAAGAAGAAAAGAGAGATTAATGACTTCAAAATCATCCTCTTCGAGGGGGCAACCTCATTTACATTACACAAATGAACAATTCTTGGATGATTCAAATGAAAAAACTTCCTTTCTATATATAGGAGTCTAAGGGGTCACAATATAATCAAAGCCGACATAACAATAATAATGTAAGTTCAAAACAATAACAATAGTGGGCTTCTATGGGGCACAATAATAACAATATGGGGACCTAACATGCCCCTTTCCTTCACAAATGTGTTGTACTCAACGCTTTAGTAGTTATGGATGTTTCTGTATAAAATTCTCATCCTCCCATGTGGAATCTTCAATGGGTAAGTTCTTCTACTTAATGAGATACTCTGAAATTGATCGATTTCGTAGCTGTCGACTTCTTGTTTCTATGACTTCTTCAGGTTTCAATATGATTTTTACTTCTTTGTCAATTTCTAGAAATATTGTGTGAACTAGGATCTTGTCACCTATAACCTTCTTTAAGCATTAAACATGGAAAACTAGGTGCACTCGGGAAGATGCAGGAAGCTCCAATTTCTATGCTATAGTACCAATCTTTTGTAACACCTTGTATGGATCATAATACTTTGGTGATGATTTATTATCCTTATTAGCTTGCTTGAGGGACATTTGTTTGTATGGTTGTAGTCATAGAAATACCCAGTCACCTACACCAAAACTTCTTTCACTGCGATGTTGATCTACCTATTATTTCATTCTATTCTATGCTAAAGTGAGGTTATCCTTTAAGAGTTGGAGAACTTGTTGTTGATGCTCGATGTGATATTCCACTTCTTGAACCTTAGAATTTTCTTTTAAAGATGAATCATGATGTGATGGACGGTGGATGATATCCATAAAGTTCCATAAATGGGGTCGTTTTTGCTACAACATGGAAGGAAGTGTTATACCACCATTCAGCCAGAGGCAACCACTTGACCCATTGTATTTGTTTATTAGATACAAAGCAATGAAGATATCATTCCAAAAATTTGTTCACTATCTCAGTTTTCCCATCATATTGAGGATGATAAGATGAGCTATGAGCTAACTGAGTACCCAAACAACAAAATAATTCCATCCAAAAATTCCTAGTGAAAATGGGATCTTTGTCACTTACAATAATCTTTGGGTTTCCACGTATCTTTTAAACTGTTTCCATGTAGATTTTGAACTATTTCCATAAATGTAGTAGCAACTATACTGGATTTAAATGGAAGAGGTAATGCACAAAATTGTGCATACTTGGTAATTCTATCAATGATCAGGAGCCCAAAATTTTCCCAAAAATAAAAATTGTTAGAATGGTGTGGAACTTGAACAACTATGTATATCTTGTCATCTTGAATCTGGTGCAACTCATTTCACGCAAAATGGGCACCGTATGCTCCTAAAAACGCGATCTATTCGTTTTCCAAAATAGGAAAATTTGGTGCAAGAGCTGACAAGGATGCTGATTGCGCATCCGCACATCCCAGTAATAAAATTCCTTCAAATATTCCATGAAATATCCTCAGAATATGCCTTACTGAAGGCGAACCAGAAGGTGACAAGTGTCACTCCATGACTAGTGTACAATGGCAGTGTTTTATTGGTGGGTTGATGGCTAACCACAAACTACCACATGGCCCAGCTGGAGGCTACCACGTGGCAGCTCAGAAGGCCACCAAAAATTGGCTCAACGACCAAGATAGAGGCCATAGAAATCAAAATTGGCACCTCTCAACACACAACATCAAGTCTTACCATACTCCTAACAATTTGTTTCTTAACATATAATGCGGTTGGGTTTGTTTTAACATGTAACACCACCGAGGTTGGGGGGAGACCGACAACGTAACCGCCAATGACCTTACCATGTGAACATACATACTGCCAACCACAATAGCAAATGTCACTGCCACAGTAACTACCACCGCAACTGCCAGGCCACCATGTGAACGCCCGATAACCGCGAAGTTATAACCGTCAGCAAATTAGGCTAGGAGGGAGTTAAGAGCCTATCCCCAGTCCCATGTCACCACGTGACCTGATTTTTTGGAGTTTAGGACTTGGAGGTGAATCTAAGTGTCCTACTGTTGAAAATGCAACAAGATGATGGAGCTTAGTGAAAAGAAGTCGCCTTCACTAAGTGGGCCCGCAGGCTATTTTTGGCGCAAAGTCTATTTTTAGACATATGGATCATGGTCTATGAGTTGCAGGATGCTATTTGTGGATGATTGGTCATGTTGGTAAAAATAGATGGACTTCTATTTTTAGACATATGGGCAGAGTCTATTTTTAGACTGCCAGGCTAAAAATAGAACAGTCGAATATTATTATCTCTTAATAATATTTGGACTATAAACATTATCTTATCCTCTTGGACCATTTCAGTTCGAGCTACGGATGTGGCACATGTAGTTGTCAAAAGGAAATATGCTTTTCTTATGGGTCAGTTGAGCTATTGCATGATGGACTTCAGTTAGAACTCAAGTGATTGAGTTTGGTGGAGTTGATTGAGGAGTTGATGGAGTTGTGTTCAGTTTGACTTAGTTGAACTAGTTGTATTTAGTCTAACTGCAGAATACACTAGTGATGAGTGATGTGAATTAATTATTAATTAATTCACTAATTATTAATTCATAAATTAACTAAAGAATACATCAGTTAACTCAGTGCATGGACAATTCAGTGGAGACAAGTGTTAGAGGTGAGTGAAAGGGCAAGACAGCTATCAGTTGTGACTATAGTTGTGCATGCGATTTGCACAATCAATGGATTGAGTATTTCCAATGAGGATTACATGGCTCAACCAAGGGAAATAAGAGTTTGGATCAGCCATTCTCATCTATTCTCATGCAAGATTGCGCAGTGGAGGCAGGAAAGTAGCGGAGGAGATTTGAACCTGTGATTGATTCAGACCTGAGCTAGTTTGTGTGTAACAGGTGGAGATAGTACTGAGTAATTGCGAGGAGTATTGTACTATGTATTGTTTCATGTTCTCAATCAATATAATATACAGATAGTTGGGGGTTTTCAGCTGTATGCTTTCCCCGTGATATACTGTGTTGATATGTGTGATTGATGCTTCAATGTGCGCATGCGATTGTTTCTGAATACTGCAAATTGATGATCAATAGTAGAGGAGGTTATGTATTATGCATGCATTCCAAAAATAGTATATAATCAAGATAATCTCTGTGAATAAGTGTTATATTATTCAAAATTTCTACATGGTATCAGAGCAGAGTTGATCATCAGATCTATTATTCAGAAGTGATTACATTTTATTTCTTCAGGCAGAGTCTGTAATCAGGCCAGGTAGCCTCTGGATTCATCCTTCTTTTGGAAGGTGAGATATCTGGTGAATTCCCATACAGTCAATCTTTGTACGAGAAATTATTTGTTCTCACGAATTTTATATCAGAAGCGTTTGAGTTTTGAGCTGGTGGAATTCAAATTTGCAATAGTGTTTTCTTGGTGTCGAAATTGAAATGTCTTTCAACGGATTGCGATTGGAGTATTCTCTTGAAGGCAACTCAAATTATATTGCATGGAAAGACAGGATGGAGGCGGTGTTAGATGACAATGGGTTGAAGGAGTCTGAGGTCCCAAAGCCTACTGATGCTGCTCATGTTGAGGTTTGGCAAAAGAAGATAGCAAAGTGTCGAAGGATTCTATTGGAGGGCATGAAGGATCATATTGTATCCAGCTTGCATGGAAAGGCTTCTCCATACTTGATGTGGAAAGCGTTGACAGACTTATTCCAAAGCAAGAGCGACCAGAGGAACATGGCACTCAAGGATAAACTCAGAAACATTAAGTGTGAGAATGGAGACAGTATGCCCAAGTATCTCACAAATTTCACCCAATGTCGGGATGAGCTGGGAAGTGTGGGGGTGACTGTCAATGATGAGGACTTGGTGAGCTTGGCTCTCCTTAGTCTTTCAAAGAGTTGGCATTCCTATCAGGACTCTGTCAATGGTCGGGAGAAATTGCGAGGATGGGAGAGACTTTGGTTAGATCTTGTGCAAGAGGAGATCAGGCGGAATACCAGGGATGGATCTTCATCAAAGGCATTTGATGAAGAAAATTGCACTTTGGCTGCCAAAGAAAAGAAGGGGAAGAAGAAGGTTTCTCTTTCTGAATCCAATTCTTCAAATGATGGGAAGAAGGTTGACAAATTGAAAGTGCGATGCTTTCGTTGTCATGAGGTGGGCCATTATGCTGCAAATTGTCCACGGAGGAAATCCAGGAGGGGATCCGGGGAAGGATCTGAAGGTGAGGCACTTTCTTCACAGTTTGAGTTGGATTTTACACTCTTCGCATGCATGGTTTCATCCATGGTGGGAAGTGGTTGGTTTCTTGATAGTGGAGCTTCTTTCCACATGACCGGTGACAAAAGTTTTTTCAGTACTTTGGAGGAGAATGATCTCTAGATACTCATAGCGATGGGTAATGATGAGAAGTATAGTGTCTCAGGTGTAGGCACGGTTATTTTTCAGAGGGAGCATGGAGCTCGCCTTACCTTGACCAATGTCAAGTATGTACCAGGACTGAAGAGAAACTTTGTGTCGATCGCGGTGCTGGAAGACAGAGGCTATGGTTTAGTCTTCAGTAAGGGAAAGGTTTTCCTTGGACACATCATCACTAGATAGGTGAAGCAGATTGGTTCACAGGTCAAGAACCTATATGCTCTTGAGGTTCAAGATTCATGCAAAGCTTTGAGCAGTGAGGCAACTGATGGAGACTTGGTGGTTGAGAGGGAGCATATATTACCTCTCAACACGCAGAGCCAGAAGAAGTCTCAGACGATTGTGGAGGAGCCACGATCGGTGCAGCAGCTGCAAGAGGTTGTGGAGCAGCCACAACAAGGGAAGCTGAGAGGAGATAGAGTAGAGATGTCTACTCATGCAGAGACCTCCAGTAGGGGGAAACTTTGAGCCAGGTGAGCTGAGGGATCACATGCAGCCATAACTCCAGGAAGGAGGTGGGGTGATGTGGATTGATTGTCCCAAGGAGGAGGGGCAGGATCCTTGAGGTACCCAACTTCTTGGATGAGACCTTGCTACGGGAGCCTCGATGTGGAGTAGCAGGAACTAGCTAATTGGGTAGAGATGGATGCAGATGGAGCGGCAGAGAGAGCGACAGTGTAGGGAATCCCAGGACAACGCATAGCTAGCAGGCTACAGCAATGCGAGAGGCACAAGTGTTTTGCACAATGCTAGGTGGCACAGAGAGGTGTGCAATGGTGCGAGATGCATGGAGATGTTGTAGTAGCACAGATGTCAGAGAGGGAGCACTTGTCAGCAGCAGGTAGAGCTTCAGCATCAGAGTATGTTCTAGCCCAAGAGAGTGGTCAGTTGAGAGTGTTTTTGTTCCAAGTAATGTTGGAGCAAGTGGACCGTGTAAATGTGTTGCATGCAGAACATTCCAGAGTTACAGGATAGGGGTTGCAGATAATCCATATCTTGTTGAGAGGGAGTGTTGAAAATGCAACAAGATGATGAAGCTTAGCGAAAAGAAGTCACCTTCACTAAGTGGGTCGGCAGGCTATTTTTGGCACAAAGTCTATTTTTAGACATATGGATCATAGTCTATGAGTTGCAGGATGCTATTTGTGGATGATTGGTCATGTTGGTAAAAATAGATGGACTTCTATTTTTAGACATATGGGCGGAGTCTATTTTTAGATTGCCAGGCTAAAAATAGAACAGTCGAATATTATTAGTTGTTAATAATATTTGGACTATAAACATTATCTTATCCTCTTGGAGCACTTCAGTTTGAGCTATGGATGTGGCACATGCAGCTATCAGAAGGAAATACGCTTTTCTTATGGGTCAGTTGCGCTATTGCATGATGGACTTCACTTAGAACTGAAACGGTTGATTTTGGTGGAGTTGATTGAGGAGTTGATGGAGTTGTGTTCAGTTTGACTTAGTTGAACTAGTTGTATTTAGTCTAACTACAGAATACACTAGTGATGAGTGATGTGAATTAATTATAAATTAATTCACTAATTATTAATTCATAAATCAACTAAAGAATACATCAGTTAACTCAGTGCATGGACAGTTCAGTGGAGACAAGTGTTAGAGGTGAGTGAAAGGGCAAGACAGCTGTTAGTTGTGACTATAGTTGTGCATGAGATTTGCACAATCAATGGATTGAGTATTGCCAATGAGGACTGTGTGGTTCAGCCAAGGGAAATAAGAGTTTGGATCATCCATTCTCAGCTATTCTCATGCAGGATTGCGCAGTGGAGGCAGGCAAGCAGCGGAGGAGATTTGAACCTGTGATTGATTCAGATCTGAGCTAGTTTGTGTGTAACAGGTGGAGATAGTACTGAGTACTTGCGAGGAGTATTGTACTATGTATTGTTACATGTTCTCAATCAATATAATATACAGATAGTTGGGGGTTTTCAGCTGTATGCTTTCCCCATGATATACTGTGTTGATATGTGTGATTGATACTTCAATGTGTGATTGATACTTCAATGTGCGCATGCGATTGTTTCTGAATACTGCAAATTGACGATCAATAGTAGAGGAGGTTACGTATTATGCATGCATTTCATAAATAGTGTATAATCAGGATAATCTCTGTGAATAAGTGTTATATTATTCAAAATTTCTACACCTACAATTTCACCCACCTTTTGTGCAATTTGGCGCTTTGTTAGTGGATTTTTGGGGCAAAAAAGTAGGACAGTTTCGAAATTTTGGGAAATCTTAGAGCGAATAGTGGGAAAACTAGGAGATGTCATAACTTCTTCAATTTTTGACCAAATTGGATGCAAAAAGAGGCTAGGTAGCCATTTTTGGACAATATGGACTCATTGGAGTAGGTTTCATAATCAAAGGAGCACTTTTGGATAAGATTTTTGCAAATTGAATCATATGGGTGCCATGGTCAACCAGAGTGTTGATTCAGTTTATGGAGGAGTATGAAGATGGATATGACCTTGCAGGGGTTTTCTAACCTCCATGTGCTTTCTTCAATAGCCATTACATCAATGATGTAGCTTTATTTCCTCTTTTCTCTATATGTGTTTTGGAGAAGAGACTTGTTTATGTACTTCAAGTGGATTGTGGTATTGTTTATGCTCTTTGAAGTAGGAGTATGGGGTCTTGCTCTAATATGCTTATGTTTGCTAAATATTTACATGTTTGACTATATGTTAACATGTATATGGAGTGAGAACTCTTGCAGAAGTTGTTTCTTTGAAGGAGAAACATGCCATTCCATTTCACCGGTTTATGTACTCTTCTTTTATAGATATTGAGCATAATGAGAAGGGGTCATGCCTTTAGTGCTGATCCAAGGAGTTGTAGCCTAGGAGGGGTGAACTCCTTTAACAATGGCTAGTGTATTATTGATTGATGCATGCTTCCATTCAGTGTTTTGATTTCATGCTTAAATTTTTTCATGAAACTAGCTTAAGAAATTACACATAAAAAATCATGTTTTTGCTTGCTATTTTGGAGTACAAACCTCAAGCAGATTTGTTGTATTCTGATGAAGATCTTAGCAAAATAATCTACTATTCCAAATTTAGATCAAGTTGGTATCAGAGCACTGGTTTGCTTTTTGCAAAGAGGAATTGATTGTTTTTTGTAAGTAAATGTGTCTTTGAAGCTCAAGTGAGGAGAAGGTTTTGCAAAGGAGAGTAAGATTGTTACAACCTCTACCACCAGTTCTACCTCAAGTTGCATTATAAGCTTCAAGTAAAGCATGCCCCAAGGAGGAGAGCCTGCAAGAATGTCAGAGGATGTGAAGACTTTTAGAACAATTTTCTTAGATATGGTAGAAATGGTGAAAATCCTCTATGAAGAGAGGAATACCAAATTGCAAGGTGAAATCTCTAGACCTCCAAGAGGAGAATGTTCTCCAAGGGAAGAAGGTAACAAGAATGGTGATAAACTAGCATCTTATCCACAATATTCATTTTTTTCTACAATTCTTATACAAGATGCTAGGGTAGAAAGTCCTTCAAAGAATGAAGATGGACAAGTTTTTAACTTTTGTCCACATGATGTGGAAGATGAGGCTCTATCAGCACCCAAATTCAAGGAGATGAAAGGAGAGAGTCAAAGAGTCCAAGAGGACACATCTAGAATCAAAAGAGAGTTTGAAAACATCTTTGTATGTCAATCAAAAGATGAGGCAAATGGTAATCATTTACATGCTTCTCCTTTACATGAAAATGTTGATGTAAATTCATTTGCAGCCTTTGAAAAACATAGTAAAGGCATTGGATCCAAGCTCTTGACCAATATGGATTACAAGGGAGGAGGCCTTGGAGTAAACCATAAAGGTATTAAAAATCCAATTGAGGCAAAGGAGTGGCCTAAATATGAAGGCTTAGGATATGTTGCAAAGGAAGAATGGTCTTCTAGTGATTTGTCATGGGTATCGTGTTCCTTTTGGCATAAGAGGGGACATGAGGAGGCAAGATGTTGGGATTTTCATCCAGAATTGGTGCTTGCTTGGTTCCTCAAGAATAAGGAGAACTTGAAGTGAAAAACATCTCCAAATATAGATGAAAAAGTTGAATAAGAAACAAACTTAAGTTCTTCTTGCCATGCAAGTTCCTCATGCAAGAAGCGTAAGCCAAAGGACAACAAAAAGAGGTATAATCGTCCAGTTAATTCAAATGCTTTTCACAATGGAAAACAACATGCTGATTTGAATAACATGTTTAGGAATTTGTTTCCATGCACATTTTTCCTTTCATCTAACCATTATGTACATAAGTGCTATAGAAGAAAATAAATCATCAAGACGATGTTTTTTCCTAATGGAATTGAGACCAAAAAGAGAAAATATCATCCAAGATTAAAGGCATGTGAGCCAAGGGAAGCTCAAAAGAACTTTTGCACTCACTGCAATATTAGTGGGAATTGGGTCGAGATGTGTTGAAAATTGTTTCCATAACTTTATTGTGGTAAGCGTGATGGGCCTCTAAATTAGACATAAATTAAGGCCCATGCCTCTAAATTAAAACATAAATTAAGGCCTATGACCATCCTTCAACACACTAAACCTCTCTTTTTTCATTAGATAATTTATTTTTAACTTTAATATATTCAGTATGAAGGTCTATGAATAATTGAATATTTGTGCCTAATATTATTTATTTTTTATGGAATATTATGAGAATATTGGGCAAATTATGAAGAGTTGGAGGAGGATATAATTTAGGTACTTGTTCCCTACTACTGGAGGATGAATAATAAATAATAAGTCAACAAGATATTATGAATTATGGTACAAATTTGGGAACTCCAATGATTGAGAAAATCTAGGAATGTGTTCCACTAATCAAGGGAGTAGAGCCACTAATCAAGGGATTTCAGTGGGGAAAGCTTCCTCCATTCATGGGGAATGATTCTTAATCATTTTGTATAAGTAACAAGTCGAATTTGCCTCTAGGGAATGATTGAGAAAATCTATGAATGTTCCTTGCCATTTAATGCAAATTCCTACTATTGGGGACTAGATCCACTAATCAAGGGATTTTGGTGGGGAAGGCTTCCTCCATTCATGGGGAATGATTCCTAATCATTTTGTATAAGTACCAAGTCAAATTTTCCTCTAGGAGGAGATTTTCATTAGTGTTATTGGGGGAGAGATCTTGTATTTTTGCAGCTCCATTGTATTTTCTTGCATGGATGTAATTCTATTGAAGAAAATAATGAAGATTGGTGTTATGTTCAGCTTCTAAATCTTGTTCTCCTCCATCTGTCTCTGAGTTTCCTTGGGCTTGACCATCCCAGGAACCTCAGAGCCCTTTTGTATCATTTTATTTCCTTCTTTTCATTGCTTATTCACATGCATCTTTAGTTTTTAGTTCTTTCTATTTTTGCATTTAGTATTAATGATTTCTTGTTTTAGGATTGAGTTAAATGGTTGATGTAAGTTCTTTTGCAGGATCACAAGCATTATTTCATCCTTGGAAAATCTTTGGAATTTCATAGTAATCATTGAGTTGCTTGGATTAGTCTTCTTATTCCCAAATCTAGATTGTTGGACCTCCTTTTTAGCAAAGAACAGTAAATTTCTGCTATTTTTTATAGCATGCTAACGAGCTTCAATCGAATTGATTACACTTGCATTAGATCAAAAAAAAAAATTCTAGTTCATAACAAAAATCACCCCATTGCATTTGCACTTTATTTGGTTAGGCATTTTTTAGATTTACTAGCTCACTAGTTCTCGAATTTCTAGATTTTCGACTAGTAATGTTTTTATATTTTTTTGCATGGGTTAACAGAGGTATTTTTGAGTGATTCCACTTGGAATGGGGACCTAAGACATCCTAGTTAATACCAAAATTTTTCCCATCCAGTTTTTATTTAATTTTCTTGTTCATTCGATGAATTATATTAAATATGTACATCCTGTAGGAAATCAAGGGATCCTGCAGGATATCATTGTAGCATCCTATAGGGAAGCCTGTTTTGAGGCCAAATTGAGGAAAACACCTTAGGAAGCTAGCAAAGGGTCCCTACTTTCCTCCCACACCATCCAACCATCTCCTAACCCTTCCATCGAACCTCCAGCATCCTTAATTCACCTACCACATCACCGAAAGAAATTAGTTTGCATACTTGATTTTGCATTGAAAGACAAAAAGACAAAAACATATTTATTTTAGTTCCTTTACTTGCACATTAGCGATGTTAGATGCTGTTATAGACAATTTTGTGCCTTGCAGCATCAGGCATGAATTGTCAATAATCCAAGGGATCCAAAGTCCCTAAACATGATGTTCCTACCCCTAGAGGAACAAGATCAGCAAACCAACAGCTCTCAGATCAGTTCTCCACCTGAAAACACTCAAAAACAAGCAATCCTGAAATCAAAGCAGGTGCTCCACTAGGCTTCTGCGCTGAAACTCAACTCCTCCATGGTGTACTTGCGTTGCAAAGCAGGTAGAACAAAGACCACCTGCGCTGAGCGAGATGGGACAAGTGGCACACTGAGTCATTGCTCTGGAATCTTCCAAAAATGACACTTGGATCAGGGATTTCGCCTTGTGATGAGTGAGAGGCTCTGTTTCTCCAAGTGGAAGCAAGGTTCTCCAAGTGGACTCAAGAACTGAAGATCAACTGAAGAGAGAGAGGACACAAGGCAGCTACACATCAGTTGCAAGCTGACTCATCCTTTCTCAATTCATCTATATATTGAGCTCTCTCCTATGAGCTCAGGGGGCTGGAATTTTGTGCAAAGTAATGATATGCTATTGGTTTCACTATAGAACTATTGGGTGATTGCTTGAAGGAGGTGAAGAGGAGAAATTCTTTCTGCTGGGAGGTGTTGCTGGATTGGGGCCTTCAATGGTTGTAACACTCTCAGAACTTTACTTCTTCCATTAATAAAAGCTATTGAGGTTCTTCTATATGCACTTGTTTCAATGATGTATTGTGATAATTGTATATTTGATTTATGCTAATCCTTGAATCAGTTATGATTGCATGCTTCTTGTAGTTTCCTTCTTTGTTATTTTGCAGGATCTCATCGTAGCTGGGCCAACAAAAGAGCAAGGAGCTGGGAGCAAGCAGCAAAGAGAAGAGTTTGGATTCGACATTAAGTGCAAGGCAACGGTTAGTGCATTTCTTCATTCTCTCTTGCTTTCGTAAAGAAGTAAACCTTAAGTAGTTTTCTTTACAGTTGTTGCTGAGGTACTATCACCCTTAGAGTGGGATAGGGTCATCCGAGTCGGATACTTTTCCCTACAACAAACTGGCGACTCCACTGGGGAATCGTATCTGTTTGATTGTTTGTAGTATTTTGCTATTCATTTCCTGAACAAAAGAGTACCAAATCGAAAAGATTTTGACTATATCAAAAGCGAAGTAGAGGGCAACTACTCTAGCTCATTTCTGAGCATGTTCATGATTTGAAGAGCTGATCTACAAGGATCCTTGTAAGCTCTTAGTGATAGCTTTTCATCTTCCTTGTCATCCCTTAGTGTGTGCTTGACTGATAGCTTCTGATTTGAGCAAAAACTGTGAATTTTTGAGAAAATTGTGACCCGGAAACTGAGAAAACGCAACTTTCGTTTTCCAAAGCAGGTAGTACACAGGCTACCTGCTTTGCAACGCAGGTCCCGAAGGGGCTACCTGTGCTGAGAGCCAGACTGGCTGTGCAGCACCTGCGTTGGCCCAATTTTGCCTTGTGCATTTGGGGTTTCCTCCCTTTTTCTTGCCTGTTTTCACTATAGATTTTGCAGCCAGTTACCAGTCTTGTACCTGTTCTGAAACCAACCTTACTTGCCATCATTCCGCCTCTGTTATATAACGAAATTGTACTTGTTCTTTTGTATTTCTTACATCATTTACAATTTCCCATAACGAAAATGAACTAGTCTTGCTTTGGCCTCTTAGATCTGAACCTGTGTTAGGCATTTTGCTGGTCTAAAGAGTTAGCTTGTTTGCTGTCCATAGCTGATTAGTCTTTTTACTTTCGTCATTATGGTTTGATTTCATGCATTTCCAGCGTTTAAACAAGTAAATCTTAAGGTGTCTTTTGATTTTGGACCAGCTTGTTTACTTTCGCTTGAAATCGAAATCAAAGTTATATAACAACTTTCTTTTTGTAATACATCAACATTAAGAAAGGGAAAAGAAAATACATGCATTGTGCATTTTGCATTTGACTATTTGCATACTGATTTAGGAAAAATTGCATTAGTGTGTGCTCTATGATCTGTGTGAAAAGATTTGTCTTTCTTTTCCCTCAGTAGTTAATATTTTCAAAGTTGAAAGATTGAAAAGTTTGCTTCTCATCTTAGACTGCATTCAGGAATTTGTTACATACATCTCGTGGTGATCCTTAAAGGCAAACTGCTAAACAAGATCAACATTAAAATAAATTCAATTTACATAACAACGCTTTGTAACATAACGCAAACACATAGAGGTCTAGGTAGAGACGTGTTCCGGTGTCGTTAAACATAGTGACTGTCGATCTCTACGAAGGTGGGTGATTCCTCCTGAGAGTCGGTGGCACTAATACGGACTTGTGCTCCCACGTACCGTCGCATATATATTGGGATACCCCTATAGGAACAAAGCCTTTATCCATAGGAAGCCGTGTCGGCCGCCCTACTGATCGCGATGCAGTGAACACAGCATTCACGAAGATCGACCACCCGTACCGTAAAACGTATTTTGTGGTTTCGCGAAAAGTTTGGCACACCCTCTTCCTAGAACTCCAGAGAAGTTTCTTTTGGCCTTTTTGAAACTCTATAACTGAAAAAATCCATCCGAGCATTTGTCACTTCGGGCTCGTTAAAACATCGAAGGGGACTAGAGTCATCTTTAGCTTTTTCTCGACTCTTAAAACATGAAAAAGCAAAGTTGTGTCTAAAGCGTCGTTAATAAAATTTATTTTAATCGGAACATAATCACCTGTTATTCCCACGTTGATCTTTCAGTTGAAAAGTATGGAGCCCACCAACCAAGGAAGTCACCTTGGTGGAAGTCCCAATCCCTTCTCCTCTTGGGGAGATGTTGGTGCGCCTCATATGGCCACATTGTCACTTCCAGGATTGACAATTGGCCTACCTGTATGGCTCTTTTCAACTAATGTAGTTTAGATCACCACTAATCCTGAGCAGTCGAATCAACAGTCAGACCAGTCTAGAGCTACCCACCAGCCTTCCACTTCTTACAATTCTTCCTCTGATCCTTCATCTTCGCAAGGTAGAGCCGGCAAAAGTCAGCCTCCCATGGAGAAGAAGGAGAAGAAGAAGAAAGAAAAGAAGCAGAAGGAGCCTAAGGCGAAGGCGACTGGGGGCAAGCAAAAGACATCTGACAAAAATCCACACACTGCACCGACCGGGCCTAGATCGCCATGTGTCATTTGCAAAGGGACCTACTTTCACCGTGGCTGTCCTTGTATTCCCCGGATACTAAGGGACTGGTCCCCCAGGTTGCACAATCCGGTAGCATCAACCTCTAATAGACATGTTGATTGCATTCCGTCAACTAGAGAGAGTGAAAGACAAAGAGGGAGACCAAGATCACCCTGCAGACTGTGTGAAGGCGATCACGCCATCCACCGTTGTCCATTCTTAGATGAGGCGAAGAGAGTTTTGGAAGATCGTCCGGTTTCACCGTTACGACTTCCTCCTGGATACCAAAAACTCGTGCCGAGTCCCTCGATAGTTGAAAATCCAGCTGGCCCGATCAAGTGGTCAGCTGAAGTGTCGGTCATTGAGAATGAACCTACTGAATCCAGACCAGACGAAAGTCTAAAGGTCGAAACGGCAGTTGACCCGGTTCTTCCTTCAGAGGTTTCATCCTCAAATGACACCGTCGTTGAAGATTCATCTTCAAATGACACCCTCACTGAAGAGAACAAGGATGACACCATCCAGATTCTTTTCATCAACACAGACTCTGACGAGCATCAGGGCAACGCGCCCATTCCTTTATCGCAGGAAGGAACATCGTCAGGATCGTATCCGACCGTGTATTCGGTCCCACCACCAAGCAACCTGGTTGTGTCCTTTGATTGGAATCAACTAGGCAGACCCCGGTTACCAGCCAGTATCCCATTCAGAATCATCGTCCAAATCTACAGAATGGTGATGGCTGGAACTATCATTGATGAAGGGGCATCTGTGAGTATCCTTTCCTCTATTGCTTGGAAAGCACTGGGTTCCCCAACTCTTTTACCTGAGATGAGAAATCTATCGGGTTTTGATAAAGGAACCAGTCGCCCGTTAGGGATTCTCCCCAATGTTCCCGTTACATTGAAGGGGAAGACAGTTCATATGAACGTCATGGTCGTCCAGGGACCCTTGGTGTATAACTTACTCATTGGACGAGACTATATATATTGCATGGAGGCGATAGTGTCCTCACTCTTCAGAGTTATGTGTTTTCCGCACGAAGGAAGAATGGTCAAGCTCGTAGACCAACTTTCATTTCCAGGATCACGCATCGCAAATAGTCAAATACCATCCCTTAACGGTTTATTCACTCAAGTAATGCCTCCACCCCCGGTTCTACTTCCCGATGAATGCGAGTGATTCGGAAGAAATAACTGGGACCCAGGGGGCATGCACCCTGGCCTGCCTTGGGCAGAGAAAACCTTGGGTATAAAGTTAATTTCCGCAGAAGAATATGACTAGTCCGTACCCCGTCCGACATGGAAGAGAGGGTTGTTCTAGGATAAAGTTCTTTTGTCAAAGTTATGTGAGTGAGATAATCAGCTTCTCGCTCCCCTTGTCTAGGTAAGTAGGATGCCGAGGGAGGAGATCCATTTGTGGCGGCAAGTAGCCACCATCTTTGAAGGCAAGCCTCACCCATTAAAACATATGTTTTGAAGGATAAGTAGGGGCAGCCTCCAAAGAAAGAGATGAAATTGCTGCAACAAGTGGTCACCATCTTTAGTAACCTAGTAATAGACATCGCCGGGAAAAAGAGTTTAGTTTGCGGCAGCGAACAAAACCATTTTTCGGATAATAAGTAAGAGGCAAACCTCCCTCCGTAACGCCAATGTTTTATCTGTTGCGATCTTGCAAAAATCAAAAAGTGAACTGATGGGAAGACAAATACCGTCGGCACCGAAAAATAACGAGAAGACAAGTATCGTTAAAAATATAGCAAGACGACAAGTAGAAAAACAGAGGTGGGACAGAGGAGGGGAAGCCTTGAAATTATACTTTATACCTGGGGGCATGCGAACCTTTTGGAGTGCAAGCACGGGACGACTATTTATTTTTTTTAAATTTTTAGGTCCTCCCTTTAAACCTGTAGGTCTAACCCGTTAAACTCGTAGGATTAGCCGTTTCCAGCTTGCATAAAGAAAGGATGTGGGGAAAAAGTTAAAACTTGCCAAATTGGAGTAACTAGTGAGGTATAGCTCCTTAAATATGACTACCTCACCTGAGGCGTTCCTTGTATTAAGACTGGTATAATCGAGCAGTTTTAGCAATGTTCATGCTCGTTAAAAAATAAACGCAAGATTCGAGCAGTTTTAGCACACAGTTCATGCTCGTTAAAAAATAAACGCAAGATCCGAGCAGTTTTAGCACATAGTTCATGCTCGTTAAAAAATAAACATAAGTTGTGAGCAATCTTCCCCTAGAGTTCAAGCTCACCCAGAAAAAATGAACCGGTAAATAACCTTGGTAAATGTAACCTTTGACAGCCATATTAAAGCCCTTGGTCGTGTTCTTGCAGTCTCACCTCCATCCGTTCATTTGGCCAATCGTTCATCTCCATATGTTTGTTTACCCATTTTGAGGAACAGCTGCGAAGAGTGATTTCACTTAGCCATCCTTGTGACACTGCCGTGATTGGAAAATTCCAACCTGTACCTGGAATCTGCTACTATCCCTGTTTATCACTCGTTCCTCAAAAGACGAGTCTTCTTTGAGCTCTTTTCTCCTGACTCGTAAAATATGAAAAGTTTGCCGAGTTTTGGCCTCCCACCTCGTTAAACGACCGGAAGAGCTATCCCTCCTCTAGATTTTAATCTTTTTGGACCTGAGGGATTATTGCACAAAAAGATCGAGCGCTTGTTTTGTTCGGCTCGTTAAAGCAATCGAAAATTCATCCCTTCTGTATTGTTTTATACTTTTTCGGACTTAAGGGATTAGATGACGAAAAAGAATTCTGGAGTTGACTTTATGTACCTTTTCAGACTCTCTAAAAATGAAAAGGACTGAGTTATCCTTGTCGTTAGACTCGTTAAATTCATTAAATAGCGACAAACTTGTCTTTAGACGAGAACGAGTTTCCCTATCGCTAGGCTCGTTAAAACATAGCGATGGGCTTGCCCGAAGGGCAGGTTATGGAACAAGCATATGTTATCCTCCTCAAGCTTGATAAAAATAAAGAGGTACTGGTCAGCAATGATTGGGGAAAAATTGGGAGAACCTCACAGCTTTAATGGTAGCAAGTCGCTCTTGAACATGACACTTTGTCCTCCGTATCACATCGGGTTGGGTTGTTTCATTCACCGGTCTCATCACCATGGTCCTCGCCACACCATCCACATTTGGGGTAATGCTACCAATCCATCACATCAGTGTCGTTATATGTTCAAGAGATGTTGTTCTGCAAAGAGTCAACCGTGTCCCATCCACTGCCATACATTGTCCTTCATCCATTTCATGACCGCCACCCTGAATCATACATCACAGTTTGTTTTCACCTCATCACAATCACTAGCTCCGTTCCGTGTCACTGATGTGGGATTCATTAAGGCCCTCCTTTGACGGATCGCTCCTTGTCGACATCAGCTCATTATCCAAGGAGTTGATCTAGGAACAACCCCTTTCAGTACTTTGAAGCTTGCATGCCTCAATGGCAAGTTTCTCACTTCCGGCGACAGGTATACATCAATGACCTTCGACCAGAAGATTTTGCATGGTGGTCGACGCCAAGTCCCTTATTCCCACCATGTGAATTGTACTGCTGTACCTTGAGGGTCATCATCCTTATCGGTGATTCCTCTCGCGCTTGTTAACGGTTTACATCATTGACCGGTAATCAAGCGATGTCTTTCCATGTTCGACTTCAAGAAATTCTCACATGGATCGACTTGTACATCGAGTGAAGATCGGAAGAGATTGAAGACCCCGGATCTAGTTTCATCCATCCGGGCTGCGATATATATTCAGGATATAAAGACATTTGATATGTACATCATTGCAGCAGATGATCATCCTTCTCAAAGGATGATAATTTCAGCAGAGAATTATCAGTCTATCATCAGACGATCGTCTGTGCTATGTACCAAAATGAATTTATAAAGCTGAGCATGGGAATGCCCGCCTTAGCTAGATCATGAAAAAGAATGAAAAATAATGTATTGTATTGTATCTTATTACAGGACACTTCTCAGCAGATTGAATGAACTTCGGATCCTCCTAATAAAGCATTTCACCCGATAAACGACCTCATACTTTAGGGGGCATCTGTTATAGACAATTTTGTGCCTTGCAGCATCAGGCATGAATTGTCAATAATCCAAGGGATCCAAAGTCCCTAAACATGATGTTCCTACCCCTAGAGGAACAAGATCAGCAAACCAACAGCTCTCAGATCAGTTCTCCACCTGAAAACACTCAAAAACAAGCAATCCTGAAATCAAAGCAGGTGCTCCACTAGGCTTCTGCGCTAAAACTCAACTCCTCCATGGTGTACCTACGTTGCAAAGCAGGTAGAACAAAGACCACCTGCGCTGAGCGAGATGGGACAAGTGGCACACTGAGTCATTGCTATGGAATCTTCCAAAAATGACACTTGGATCAGGGATTTCGCCTTGTGATGAGTGAGAGGCTCTGTTTCTCCAAGTGGAAGCAAGGTTCTCCAAGTGGACTCAAGAACTGAAGATCAACTGAAGAGAGAGAGGACACAAGGCAGCTACACATCAGTTGCAAGCTGACTCATCCTTTCTCAATTCATCTATATATTGAGCTCTCTCCTATGAGCTCAGGGGGCTGGAATTTTGTGCAAAGTAATGATATGCTGTTGGTTTCACTATAGAACTATTGGGTGATTGCTTGAAGGAGGTGAAGAGGAGAAATTCTTTCTGCTGGGAGGTGTTGCTGGATTGGGGCCTTCAATGGTTGTAACACTCTCAGAACTTTACTTCTTCCATTAATAAAAGCTATTGAGGTTCTTCTATATGCACTTGTTTCAATGATGTATTGTGATAATTGTATATTTGATTTATGCTAATCCTTGAATCAGTTATGATTGCATGCTTCTTGTAGTTTCCTTCTTTGTTATTTTGCAGGATCTCATCGTAGCTGGGCCAACAAAAGAGCAAGGAGCTGGGAGAAAGCAGCAAAGAGAAGAGTTTGGATTCGACATTAAGCGCAAGGCAACGGTTAGTGCATTTCTTCATTCTCTCTTGCGTTCGTAAAGAAGTAAACCTTAAGTAGTTTTCTTTACAGTTGTTGCTGAGGTACTATCACCCTTAGAGTGGGATAGGGTCATCCGAGTCGGATACTTTTCCCTACAACAGATGCTTCTTACTTCCATGCTTAGATAGTAGCATTTGGTTCATGATAATTTAGCATTATTGCAAAGCATAGCTTCTTGGCAGTTAATTAGTAAATGGTGCGATTTAGCATTGAATTTCCATCTATTTCCTTGTACTTTCTTTCTTGCAATAGGTTAAGATTCTACTTTGAACATTTCATTTTCTACAATTAGGTTAGGATTTGACTTTAGTACATGTACTCCATTACATCATGACAACAAAGGAAGGACACATTGTATGTCACACATTAGTGCCGACACATCTTAAGTTTGTACGAACCCTAGGTTGATAATTAAAGTTGGTAGCCTTAGGAGTTGTAGCATTCTTGTTGCAATACTAAAGATCGTCAAAGGGCAACAAAAATATGCAAGCACCAGAAGAGGATGTGACAAAAGAAAAAGTGGCACGAGATGCAACCATCCTTGAAGCAACTTCAGAAGAAGAAAAGGTTCAAATAGAGGGTTCGTTTACCTAGTTGGGTAAGAAATGGGCAGACTATTTGTCAAGAAGAAGTTTGTAAATCTTTGTTTTGCACTAGTTGCATATCCCCGTAGTTGGGTAACTTGTGAAAGTGATGTTCATAAATAAATCACTTATATGCAACAATGTTTTTTTTTGGCATTATTATGCTTGTTTGGCTTGTTGATAGTCAATTTGAATGGAAAATTTGGGAGTCAAGTTATTCCATTTTGTAAAATGCATTCCTATTTGTATTTTAAGAAAGCATTTTAAAACTGTTGTATGAGTAGTTGCAACACATTCCGTATGTTACAAATGTGTTAAGCACTCAAGTTATACAAGTATTCACTATGTGAAGCTTGTTTTGGTTCATTTGTCAAAGTCTTTTAGGATCTTATCCTCGATAAGGATTTTGCAGATGAGAGCCTTGGAATTCTTCTTGGGAAGGATGTTGTTGTGGATGGCCATAGCGACATGGACAAGCCAAGAAGAACATCGAACTTGAATTCTTTGGTTAAGTTATATTTCAAGTTCAGCTTGAGAAAGAGCCAAGACAAAGTACAAGTCAGGGCATTACGAACATCAATTGGAGCAAGTTTGGAAAAATGAAGGAATTGTACCTTCAAATGGTAAACAATTGAAAGTGAACTTTTGGAGACCAAAAGTTTTTTAGTGGGGAAGAGTGGGTAGGAGCTAAAAAATTTCCCAAAAATAAAAGTTTCCAAAATGGTGAGGAACCTGAATGACTGCAATCTAGCACAACTAGTTTCGTGCAAAACGGACACCGTATGCTCCCAGAAACGTGATCTGTTAGTTTTCCCAAACAGGCAAATTTGGTACATGAGCTAACAGGGACGCTGACTGGGCATCTGTACAGCCCAGTCAGCAAAAATAATATTCCTCGAAATATTTTATGGAATATCCTCATAATATTCCTTGTAGAAGGTGAATCGGAAGGTGACAAGTGTCACTCCATGATTGGTGTACAATGGCAGTGTTTTATTGGTGGGTTGATGGCCAACCACACTCTGCCATGAGGCCCAACTGGAGGCCACCAAAAATTGGTTCAACGACCAAGCCGGAGGCCACAGGAATCGAAACCGACAACTCTCAACACACAACGGAAAGTCTTACCATATCACGAACTATTTGTTTCTTAACATATAATGTAGTTGGGTTTGTTTTAACATGTAACATTGTTGAGGTTAGCGGGATACATCCAGGGTAACGTCGACGGCCCTACCATGTGAACATACATACCATCAACCATAGTAGTAAATTTCACCACCACGGTAACTTCCACCACAACTGCCAGACCACCATGTGAACGTCCGATAACCACAGAGTTGTAACCATTAGTGAATTGGGTAGGGTAGGAGTTAAGACCCCAACCCCGATCCCATGCCGCCACGTGACCCACTTTTTCAGAGTTGAGGACTTGGAGGAGAAATTAAGTGTCATGCAATTTCGCCCAACTTTTGCACAATATGGAACTTCATTAGTAGATTTTTGGGGCAAAAATGTAGGGCGGTTCCGAAATTTTGGGAAATTGTAGAGCGAATAGTGGGAAAACTAGGAGAAGTCATAATTTCTTCAGTTTTCGACCAAATTGGATGCAGAAAGAGGCCAAGTGGCCATTTTTGGACATTTTGGACTCATTAGAGTAGGTTTCAGAATCAAAGGAGCACTTCTGGATATGATTCTTGAAAATTGAAGGCTATAGGTCCCATGGTCAACTAGAGTGTTGATTTAGTTTCTGGAGGAGTATGAAGATGGAGATGACCTTGTAGGGGTTTTCTAGTCTCCATTTTCTTTCTAAACATCAGTGTTGTAGCTTTATTTCCTCTTTCTCTATATGTGTTTTGGAGAAGAGACTTGTTTATGTACTTCAAGTGGATTGTGGTATTGTTTATGCTCTTTGAAGTTGGAGTATGGGGTTTTGGTGTAAGATGCCTATGTTTACTAAAGGTTTACATGTTTTAGTGTAGGATAACATGTGTATGGAGTGAGAACTCTTGTAGAAGTTGTTTCTTTGAAGGAGAAATAGGTCACTCCATTTCAGCAGTTTATGTACTCTTCTTTTATAGACATTGAGCATAATGAGAAGGGGTCATGCCTTTAGAGCTAATTTAAGGAGATGTAGCCTAGGAGGGGTGAAATACTTTAACAATGGCTGGTGTATTACTACTTGATGCATGCTTCCTTTCAGTGTTTTAATTTCATGTTTAAATTTTTTCATGAAACTAACTTAATAAAACACAGATAAAAACTCATGTTTTTACTTGCTATTTCAGAGTACAAACCTCAAGCACATTTGTTGTATTTTGATGAGGATATTAGCACATCAATCTAATATTCCAAATTCAAATAAATCAACTACCACCATGACGACACTCTTTCCTTCGGACTTGGGTAAACCTATGATAAAATCCATTGAAACCTCCTCCCAACGTCGACTTGGAATGGATAAAGGTTTTAACAGACTCGAGGTCTTAATTATCTCAACTTTATTTTTTTGGCAAACCATACATTCCGCCACAATATTTTTGAATATTAGTGTTGGAAATAATACTGAGAGGGGGGTGAATCAGTATTATCAGGTCAATTATTTTTCATTTCACAATCAGATTTGTATATGCTACTTCAGTTAGTAATAACTGTGTATGTACACAACTACAGTTAAGGAAACTAGCGTATAACCAACAGACTTGTAATTTAAATTATTCTTCAGATGTTGATCATTAATCTATACATCAAACCATATAAACAGTAACCAGGAACAGTAAAACAGAACATGAATTCACACATAAGAACACAAGATATAAGGTGGAAACCCAATGTGGGTGAAAACCACCTGCTGCAATTCGTCTCTATCTTCTTTTCATCAGAAACTTCTTTTTACAATGTTTCTGTACTGGTGCAATCTTATACGAGTGCGCAGGCTACTACCTGCAGAAGGCTACAACCTTCTCTCATTCTCCAGCTTCTCCTGGAAGGGAGCTATAACCCCCTTAGCTCTTGTACTAGCTGATGTACTAGTATGTAGGTGCTGACCTACAGAAGGCTACAGCCTTCTCTTTTCTTCCAGGGACCACGTTTCATAAATTTTCAGAGTGGACCCATGAATAACATCAATCAAACATCAAGTATATGTGCATCAACCAATCTCCTTTGCACCAAACAAAACTAAATCAAATAGTCACTTCTCTAAATGTTGTACCCAGAAAACAGTAACAGTAACCAAACACCAATTCTAAACCTAGAACACTGCAGCTATAAACAGAAGTAGCTAAAACATATTTCAAGAGATGTACGCTACTTCAATGTGTACAACCTGCGTGCATACGCTGCCGAATTAAGGCCAACCTGCGTATACGCTATTTTGAATTCCCTAACCAGCATGTATACGCACCTTTGCTTCGCTGAACCTGCATACAGATCTATAAAAGATAATTTATCCTTTTCACTTATTCTGACATTAGTTATACCCAGATTATCAGATTTATATATCAATTCATGTGCCAAATATAACAGATCAAAATCACACAAAGATACTATTATTCAAGCCTTAAGATCTTGACCCATCAATAGAACTTATCCTTCTCCTTGCGCTTAGGTTCCTCCTTGATTCAGATTCAGCTATGCACCATAACCCAATGACCAGTATTCTAGATCTTGCACTTCATAAGATATTCAATACTTGAATGAATCATTTTTCCCAATGATCTCCTTCCCCTTTTATAGTCTTAGGCCTTACTTAATACCATGGTCCAAAACCATAAATAATCAGTAACTTGGACCAAATACCTGGGTTCAACACTTCAGACGAGATACCATGGTCCAAAACCATAGGTCTAGATACCAAGGATTAAATACTATGGACCAAAAATAAGTTTTCCCACACGTACGTGCTTTTCTTTGCATGAAAGTGTGTGCATACGTATACACACCTTTTGATTTTCTATCTCGTGTGTATATGCGCATTGGTTAAGAGGAACCTCTGTATATCTCTTTTTCCTTCATTCTGAGAGCCTGAATTGTGATCTGTCATTTGAGTGAGTTGCCATCAAGGAAAAATCCTGTGTCATAGTGCTAAACTTGTGTCATAATGCCAACAATCTCCCCCTTTGGACTTGATGGCAACCCCAGGTCAGTCAAAGTCATTCTCCCCCTTTGTCATCAAGGGCAAGGGGTTATGATCCCCCTGAATACATGCTGAAATCTCTACTCTGCTGAGCTGTCCATGCTCCCCCTGACTATATAAAAGGTCCGCAAAAAGATGTTCTACAATAAGAAACATGACTTTATACATCATAGATGACCTTCCTATCACCAAAGACTCATACATACATCCATCTCCCAACCAAGTGGGGATACACCAAAAGTTTACACATGATAGAATAAGAATATTACATCATCCATACCAGGTATAGTTGGGAAACCAACATAGGCCATTACATGACCTTGATAATAAAAGAAATACATGACATAGAGACTAAATATCTAAGACAAGACTATGATAGTCATCAGCAACTAGCAGCATTTCTCAATCATCATTTAGACGGCAACCACGATCTTCGTCTACACCTATTCCACCTGAAACAAAAAAAAAATGTGAAATTGAACCAAGATCTTCTAAGATAATGCCAACAATGCATTATTAGAAGTATATGCTCCCCTGAACTTGTGCCAGATGGTCTCTGTCAGACCCATATCAGACTCTTTTCATCTTGAGTTTGTCCCCACTGTTTTTCTTCAAACTGACATATACGTGACTGTATCCATAGAAACATGCGTATGTACGCAGATACGCTTCATGAAACTCACGTACAACCATTTTTCTTTGAAACAGATAATTTCAACAGCAAGATGATGCATCAACTACTCCCAGCTTCTGTCTGAGGTATTCAAATGTCTCCCTGGGCAGTGGTTTGGTTAGTATATCAGCAACTTGTTATTTGGAGGGGACATACTCCAATTTGACCTTTTGTTCAAGCACTTGTTCCCGGAGAAAATGATATTTGATAGGTATGTGCTTGGTCTTTGAATGCATGACTGGATTCTTTGAAATACTGATTGCACTTGTATTATCACAAAAGATGGAGATAGGTGGAGTACAAGTGATTTGAATGTCTTGCATTGTTTGCATAATCAAAAGAAGTTGTGTGCAGCAAGATGCAACAACCACATATTCTGCTTCAGCTATAGATAATGCAATTGAACTTTGTTTCTTGCTGAACCAAGATACTAATCTGGAACCCATAAAGAATGCACCACCACTAGTGCTTTTTCTGTCATCCACGCTTCCTACCTAATCTGCATATGTATATGCATGAAGTGTGAGATCTATAACTCTAGGATACCATAAGCCATAGTTTTGAGTTCCTTGAAGATACTTGAAAATTCTCTTAACTGCCTGAAGATGAGTTTCCTTTGGATTTGCCTGAAATCTTCCAACTATTCCCACTGCATGCATGATGCCTGGTCGGGTACCTGTTAGATAGAGCAAACTACCAATCATGGATCTATAGGTTGGTTGATGTATTGTTGTTGATTCATCATTTGTGCTGAGGTTGCATCCTGTTACCATAGGGGTACATATTGGTTCCGAATCCTCCATCCCATATTTCTTCAATATCTGCTTGAGGTACTTGGTTTGTGATAGAAAAATACCATATTTGTTTTGTTGGACTTGTAAATGAAGAAAATATGTGGGCTCACCAAGCAGGGACATTTCAAATTCTTTTTGCATCATCAAGGTTGACTCATGTCTTCTTCGTTTCTACCAAAGATGATATCATCACCGTACACAACAAGTATTAGCAACTTATCATTGTCAATTTTTATATCTAGATTGCTATCTATTGATCCTTTTGCAAAACCGTGTTGATGGAGGTACTTATCCAAATGATAATACCAAGCCCTTGGAGCCTTTTTAAGGCCATAGAGAGCCTTTTTGAGTCTGCATAGAAGTTTTGTATCATTTCCAAGGATAAACCCATCTGGTTGCTCAATATACACTTCTTCTTCCAAGTATCCATTCAGAAAGGTAGATTTCACGTCCATTTGGTATACTTTGAACTTCTAAAAGCTAGAAAGAGCAAGGAACATTCTTATTGCTTCAATTCTGGCAACTGGTGCAAAAGTTTCTTCAAAGTCTATACCTTTTGGTTGAGCATACCCTTTACAAACAAGTCTGGCCTTGTTTCTAATAACATCTCCATTTTCATTCAGCTTGTTTTTGAATATCCATTTTGTCCCTATGATATTCTTGTCATTTGGTATAGGAACCAACTCCCAAGTGTTATTCTTTTCAATTTTCTCAAGTTATTCATTCATGGCCTTGACCCAGCATTCATTTTTGCATGCTTCTCTTACATTTTGTGGTTCAGTGGAGGAGAGTAATGCTAGATAGCTTGAAGATTTTGAAATAGTTCTTCTTGTTTGTACACCTGCCTCTTTCTGTCGCAAAATTTGAGTCTCTAAATGATTCTTCTGGATGTACCTGGATGGAGTCTTTTCTTCTACCCTTATCTGTTCTTCTGGTTCCTCATAGGTTTCTTCTTTATCATTAGTCTAATTTGATGTTGAATGATAGTCCCCATCATCTTCGAAATATTCAGATTTTACCTACCTTGGAATGTTTCCTTCTTCATCAACCACTACATCAATACTTTCAACAATTTTTCTAAGTCTTTTATTGTAACACTTATATCCTTTGCTTTGGGGAGAGTAACAAAGGAGAATTCCTTCATCTACTCTAGGTTCAAACTTGCCAAGGTTTTCATCAGTCCTTTTGATGTAACATTTGCTTCCAAATTTTTTGAAGTATTTTACCGTAGGAGTCTTACCATACCAGAGTTCATGAGGAGTTTGAGTGTTGTTCACCTGGAAATTTGTCTTGTTGAGAATAGTAACAGCAGAAAATGTAGCTTCACTGATGCAGGAGCATGTGACTCAGAGGGGAAAATCTTCCAAATTATTAAAAAAATCCAAAAAATCTACAGGCAAGGGAGTGGGGTCCTTTAGCCTGCAATTTCTATGTTTTTTTTAGTTAAAAGATAGAATAGAATCTAGCAATAAAACATGCTATTTATGCTCAGCTGTAACAAAGATTTTCAAGATTTAAATCATTTTGTAAAGCATGGTTTTCTTTGTATCGGATAAGGACCGAGAAGGCCTATCCTTAGTTATAAATAAAGAGGCAGCGAAGCTCTCAAAGAGGGAGAGAAGGGAGGAGCGAGGCCACAACATTATTATTAAACTTCCTCTCGGCGTTTCTTATTCAATGATTTCTGATAATATACATGCAGAGATTCTTATTCTCTGTGTTGATTATGTAGAACTGTATTAATATTTCCGTATGGTGTATTTGTTGTGTAAATTGGCATTCGGTCGTTTCCTTACCATTTATGCATCCACAGGCCTTTAGTCATCCTTTATAAGTTATGCACATACTCCTGTTTACATTAAAATTTCATGCAATTTTCTATTGGCGGCCACTGTAGTGGACGTGGGAGATTATTAATACTGGTCCAGACCCATATCGGGTCCGCTGAACCCTTGCATCGCATCGGAAGGCTTGTTGATAGTGGAAGGATCTGCTCCGAAATCCCGGAGCCGACCTATTGTAGAGTCCGGTTTATAAAGCCTTTCGGGTCCGAAAAGAGCCATAGCGCAACAAGGGCGAGCTCCAAAATCCGGAGCCGAAATATTATTCAGCAACTTCTATAAGGCGTCGGGTCCGCTAACCCTCCGGCTGTTCATTCCATATCCAGAGCCGAAGTAAAATAGACTACGATATATATATATACCATCGGGTCCGTCATTTCGGAGGTGGGAAAGTTGTTAATTGTGGCAACCGCCGATAACCGGACCCACCGAAATTATAAAGGTAGCTTATAATGTGGATCGGGTCCGCGGAGGAATTTTAACACTTCGGAGGAGCAACTAAAGAGACCCCGAAAAGATCCAAACCCGAAATATTTATAGGGCGGTTCGAAAAGAGGTACCGGGTTCGTCAGTTTGGAGGAAAAATATTATTGGTTGGGGCGAATGCTTATATATATATCGGACCCGAAATCAGCATAGGGGGAGTATATATATAGACCATCAGGTCCGTCGGAGCCTGTGTTCCATTACAAAGCCCGCCGATAGAAATCGCCGATGCGATATCGCATCAGGGAAATGGTAAAAGAGACAATATAAAGCGGGATTATGTTATAAAGTAATTCTGTTGAATTACTGCCCCGATAGTGTGTTGTGTAAGTCCTTCCTTTGCAAAGCCGCGATAGTGTTGTAAGGCCTCTGATAGTGTGTTGGCATAATTCTTTTAGAATTACTGCCGATACATATAAAGCCACTGTTTTTCCAATTTGAAATTCGGAGGGATAATGAGACTATCAGTTAATGACTGATACTAAAGAGGGACCAGAAAGGGAAGTTGATCAAGACATAGAAGAACTTGCTAGCAGATTAGGGAGATTGTCTCTAATGCCTGCAACCCCGCCATCATTAGTGGTATCAGAGCCATCAACTAACATTGAATTGAATCTCAGGAGCGGAAGAAGGATGGCTTTCAGAGTTGGAAGAGGAAGAGGACGTGGTGGAAGAGGACGACCTATTGCAAATGCTGAACTAATGGAAACAATAGAAGAGCTGCGAGCTAGAGTGGATGCGTTAACTTCAGATAGAATTATAGATGATGGAGATGTCAGTGAGCCCGAAATTGAAGCTACTGAAGAGGAGGAAGCTGTACAGGTTACTCCTGAGATGAGGCCTTTCAGTCAGTATTGAAATCTACAGCCAGGCCATGGAACCAGTTAGTACCGGTATACCAAGGAGGATTGAATCTAGAAGAATTGATCGAATGGATTAACAACATGGAGAAATTCTTTGATTACGAAGAAACTGAAGACAAGGAGAAAGTAAAGTTTGCTGTCACCAAGTTAAAAGGCCATGCAACACTCTGGTGGGATGGTGTGCAGGCGGAAAGGAAGAGACTTGGTAATAAGCCAATCAAGAACTGGAGCCGAATGGTAGCAAAGTTAAGAGGTAAGTTCTTGCCAAGTATGATGGAAATAATACTGAGAGGGGGGGTGAATCAGTATTATCAAGCAATTTACCAAATCTTCCTTATTTGATCTTTTGAATTATTCTTGCATATCAGTACCATAAAATAATGAGCATGAATAAAGAAAATAGACAGTCACACCAAAGAACACAAGATGTAAGGTGGAAACCCAATGCGGGAGAAAACCACCTGCTGCAATATGTCTCTATCTTCTTTCAAGAAATTCTTTTTACAATGATTTTGTACTGGTGCAGTCCTTTACCAGCACGCAGGCTGCAACCTGCAGAGAGCTACAACTCTCTCTCGTTTTCCAGTCTCTCCTGGAAGGGAGCTACAACCCCCTACTTCTTTTCATGAAGAATCAAATGATCAACAAGTATACAACAGATACAGTCCACTACAGATATCAGATCAGTAATTACAGAAATAACCCAGAACACCTTATGAACAGAAATATACAGTCAACAGATCATCTTAAGACAGGGACGCATATTTTCTTTCTGTGACCTGCGACTGGACGCAGTCTACCTTCCACTGTTCTGCGTGCCGACGCACTGTTCCTCTATGCTTTGCTGCGACCGGCGCACCCAGAAACACTATCGCGCCGCGTCTTTTGCTTCAGAGACGCACCTAATAACACAGTCGCGCCGCGTCCTTTGCCTCAGAGACGCACCTGAGCCTTTACTGTACTGCGTCCCAGCGCACTTTCCCTTCACTGAACCTGCGTCCCTTCAGATATAAAAGATATGAGGACTTTAGAACCAACCCAAACACTCAGATCCACAGATCTGATCATGCGCCATAGAGATCACAGTCCATTAGAAGATTCGCCTCTATAGATCTGGACTAGATCTCACCAAAAGATATTCAACCAAGATGATGCTTAATCCAAATGAACTCCTTTGCTTTATATAGGCAAGCTTCTCCCCAAAACATGGAACAAAACCACGAGCCGACACCATAGAAACACAAAACCGTCGGCTAGATACCACACAAGAAACCCCCACGTGCTTTTCTCTGCCTTGAAATGTGTGCACTGGGCGGACGCACCTCCTGAACGGCTGGCCTGCGTCCCTGGACGCGGGTTCTGTATGGTATACCTGCGGGGACGCACTTGCTGAACATATTTCCTGCGTCCTTCTTGATTTATCACCTGAATGGGTTTGCCATCAAGGACAACACCTGAATCATAATGCCAACAATCTCCCCCTTTGGACTTGATGGCAACCACATAATCTTCAGCTTCATTCTCCCCCTTTGACATCAAGGGCAAAGGGTATGCTCCCCCTATGCTCATGCATCTCCAGATCTGTAACCAGAAATCCATCATGAAGGAGATAGAGACATATTGCAGCTATTTCCAAGATCTCCTTCTCCATAATGCCAACAATGCATTATGTGCTCCCCCTGAGCCTATACCACCAATAGGAAGATGATCAACAGTAAGATGATGCATCAACAACCCCCAGCTTTTGCCTGAGGTATTCAAAAGTGTCCCTGGGCAACGGTTTGGTGAAAATATCAGCAACTTGTTCCTTAGAAGGAACATACTCCAACTTGACCTTCTGTTCAAGTACTTGTTCCCGGAGAAAATGGTACTTGATTGGTATGTGCTTGGTTTTTGAATGCATAACCGGATTCTTTGAGATGCTGATTGCACTTGTGTTGTCACATAAGATAGGGATTGGAGGAGTACAAGTGATTTGATAATCCTGCAAATTCTGCATCATCCAAAGGAGTTGGGTGCAACAAGATGCAGCAGCAACATATTCTGCTTCAGCTGTAGACAAGGCAATTGAACTCTGTTTCTTGCTGAACCAAGAGACCAGTCTGGGACCCATAAAGAACGCACCACCACTTGTGCTTTTCCTGTCATCCACGCTTCCGGCCCAATCTGCATCTGTATAGGCATGAAGAGTAAGATCTGTATCTCTAGGATACCATAAGCCATAATTTTGAGTCCCTTGAAGATATTTGAAAATTCTCTTCACTGCTTGAAGATGAGTCTCCTTCGGATTTGCCTGAAATCTTCCAACTATTCCAACTGCATGCATGATGTCTGGTCGGGTACCTGTCAAGTATAGTAAACTTCTAATCATAGATCTGTAGGTTGGTTGATGTACTGCTGCAGATTCATCATTTGCACTGAGACTACATCCTGTGACCATGGGTGTACATACTGGTTTTGCATCTTCCATGCCATATTTCTTCAAAATCTGCTTGAGATACTTGGTTTGAGATAAAAAGATTCCTCCTTCCTTCTGTTGGATTTGCAAACCAAGGAAATATGTCAGTTCTCCTAGCAAGGACATTTCAAATTCTTTCTGCATGACTGAGGCAAAGCTTTGACTCATAGCTTCTTCATTGCTGCCAAAAATAATGTCATCTACATACACAACAAGTATTAGCAATTTGTCATTTTCAACTTTTATATACAGATTACTATCTGTTGAACCTTTTAAGAAACCTTGTTGATGAAGATATTTGTCCAACCGGTAGTACCAAGCCCTTGGAGCTTGTTTGAGACCATAGAGAGCCTTTTTCAATCGGCATACAAGATTTGGATCATTTCCAAGAATGAACCCATCTGGCTGTTCAATGTACACTTCTTCTTCCAAGTCTCCATTCAAAAAGGCTGATTTCACATCCATTTGAAATACTTTGAAGTTCTGAAAACTTGAGAGAGCAAGGAACATTCGGATGGCCTCAAGTCTTGCAACAGGAGCAAAAGTTTCTTCAAAGTCTATTCCTTCTTGCTGCGCATACCCTTTACAGACGAGTCTGGCTTTGTTTCTAATTACTTCTCCATTTTCATTCAATTTATTTTTGAAGACCCATTTTGTTCCAATAACATTCTTATCTTTTGGTCTAGGAACCAGCTCCCAAGTGTTGTTCTTTTCGATTTGCTCAAGTTCTTCATCCATTGCTTTCACCCAACATTCATCTTTGCATGCCTCTTTCACATTTTGTGGTTCGGTGGAGGAAAGTAATGCCAAATAGCTTGAAGCTTCTGCAACTGTTCTTCTAGTTTGTATACCTGCTTCTTTTTGTCCCATGATCTGAGATTCTGGATGGTTCTTCTGAACATATCTGGATGGAGTCTTTTCTTCTATTCTTGTCCGTTCTTCTGCTTCTTCGTGAGGTTCTTCTTGAGATTCTTCTTGAGGTTCTTCTTCTTCATCATTCTGTCTTTGAGGGTAGCTCTCATCTTCTTCGATGTCTTCACGATGTATTTGCCTAGGAATATATCCCTTTTCATCAACCACTACATCAATGCTGTCAACAATTCTGCCAAGTCTTTTATTGTAGCATTTGTATGCTTTGCTATGTGGAGAATAGCCAAGAAGAATGCCTTCATCTGCTCTAGGATCAAGTTTTCCAAGCTGCTCCTCAGTATTCTTGATATAGCATTTGCTCCCAAATATTTTGAAGTGCTTTACCGAAGGAGTTTTACCACTCCAGAGCTCATGAGGGGTTTGAGTGCTGTTCACCCGGACATTTGTCTTGTTGAGAATAATAACCGCAGTATGTGCAGCCTCACCCCAGAAGGTTGCGGGGGTTCCTGATTCATCAAGCATAGCACGAGCCATTTGTTGGATTGTTCTGTTCATTCTTTCAACAACTCCATTTTGCTGAGGCGTTCTAGCTGTAGAGAATTCTCTCCTTATCCCATGTTCATCACAGAAATCGAAAAATTCATTTGAAGTAAATTCCCCACCTCTGTCAGATCTGAGGCACTTAATTTTGTGACCTGATTCATTTTCAGCCAAGGCTTTGAAGGTTTTGAATTTTTCGAATGCTTCATCTTTGTGCTTCATAAGACCTAACCAAACAAACCTGGAGAAATCGTCAATAAATAATATCAAGTATTACTCTCCTCTAGGTGTTCTTTTTCTGAATGGTCCACATACATCTGTATGTACTAGCTCAAGAGGCATGCTGGCTGATCCTTCTTTCTCTGGAAAGTTAGTTCTGGTTTGTTTTCCAAACTGACATGATCTGCATATGGTGTTGTCAGGAATTTTGATATCTGGAAGATCGCGAACTGCCTGATATTTGCAAGCTTTCCTTATTTGTGAGAAGCTTAGATGTCCCAACCTTCGATGCCATAACCAGTGCTCTTCATTCTTGCTTAGATAGCATTGTTGTTGTCCTTCATCAAATATGTATAGATTATTTGGAGTTCTCTTTCCTTTGAGAACTGTTTTACCTGTATCAAGATCACGAACAAGGCATCCATTTGATCTGAATATAACCTCGGTTCTTTGATCACACATCTGGCTGACACTTAGTAGATTATGCTTCAATCCATCAACAAACAAAACATTTCCAGCCTTAACATCTTCTTTTAAAGGAGCAATACCTTTTCCTTTTATAGTTGCAGGAGTATCATTTCCAAAAGAGACTTTTTTTCCCTTTTCTAAATTAGAATAAGACTCAAGTTTTTCTTTATCACCTGTCATATGCTTCGAACATCCACTGTCAATGTACCATAGATTTTCTTGTCCTTCTGCATAAAATGCTATCCCACATCTTTCTGTTTGAGGTTCCTTTATTCTCCATGTTTTGGCGCCTGAGGCTTGTTCCTTTTTCTGCTCTTGTACCTTTCTTTCCGGAAACCTGCTTCTGCATTCAAAGTCTTTATGTCCAAAATTATTGCAAATAGAACATTCAACTTCATTTTCAAGAGCTGAAAAGTTGTTATAGGTCCTTTTTGTAATCCCTGTCATACTTCTTTGTTTTTGAGCTTCCCTAGTCATGATTGTTTTATACGCAACACATTGAGCTGCTTTGTGACCAAAGTTATGGCAAGAAAAGCATTGTCCATTGAAGAAGCTTCTGTGATTATTGGATCTACCAGCCAACTGATTGTAATTTCTATTTTCATCTATTCTTGAACCAAATTGAGAAGATTTTACCTGTGGCTGGTTGTGGCTTTTGTTCACCCTTAAGCTGGATTGCCCCTGATAGTTTCTGCTTGACATTTGTCCCTGCTTTACCTGATGATCTTCCTTGTGCTCTTGCTCATTTCTTCTTGCTGCATCAAGATAACTTTTTGAAGTGGATGCTTGAGAAGTTTCTCCATTATAGCCCAAACCTGTCTTATTTAGTGGAGACCGCTGCACACTGATAATCTCATCCAAAGTTTCAGATCCTTTGACAAACTTGAGATTAATAGTTTTTGTTTTCTCAATTTCTTTTCTAAGACCAACAATTTCACCTTCTAATTTTTCAAGATGTTTTTCCTTTTCATCAATTTGGAATTGTAGAGTATCAATAATCATGTTCTTTTCTTCTATGCATCTCTTGAGTCTAGTAATTTCATCATAAAGGTTATCCACATCTACAGCATCCTCATAATCATCATCTTCAAATGCCATTAACAACCTATATTTATTACCTTGTTCATCTTCATCACTGTTTGATAAGCCATCACTATCTTCATGGGTGTAGTAGCTTTTCTTATTTGCGCTTTGTTTCTTGTTCCATCTAACTGGTTCCTTTCCTTTATCCTTATAAGAGCATTTTGCAGCATAATGACCTACTCTTCCACAAGCAAAGCATTTGAAAGGTAGCTTACCTCTGAACCTTCCAGAACCTCTTTGAAGATTTCTGACAAAATTTGATTCTTCTTCCTCTTCTTCTGGATCATGGCTTGCTTCATAGTAATCTTCTTTGCCTGATGCTTTAAAAGCAGCCTCCCTTCTATCTGATGGTCCTCCCTTTCTCATTTCATAAGCAGTTAGAATTCCATGTAGCTGAGACATAGTAAGAACACGGAGATTTTCTTTTTCTTCTATTGCAGATACTTTGGATTCAAACTTGGGGGAAAATGATCTTAGAATCTTTTGAACTACTAGAGACTCCTTTACTTCTTCACCCAAATTTTTCATACAATTTACAATCTCATCTACCCGAAGAAAATAATTAGCCACACTTTCATCATTATACATCTTGAGAGTCTCATATTGAATTCTGAGAGTTTGAAGTTTGGCTTGTTTTACCTGTTCATCTCCTTCATAGCTTGTGATCATTTTGTCCCATATTTCTTTTGTTGATTTGAAGTGCATTACCTTCATGAATTCTGTTTGGGATATACTTCCTAATAGAGTACTGACTGCTTTTGCATTTGTTTCATACTTCTTTTTCTCAGCTGGATCTGTAGGAGTAGCTGAAGGAAAAGCATAGCCTGTTTCTACAATGTCCCAAACTTCAGTACCAAGAGATTGAAGATATGCTGTAACTCTTACCTTCCAATAATTGAAGTTTGTCCCATCAAAAACTGGTGGCCTGATTGATGCTTCTCTCTCGTAGTTGCTCATGATGAACGATCTACCTTCAAGCGATCAAGCTTTTCTGAAGGACCTGCTCCGATACCAATTGATGGAAATAATACTGAGAGGGGGGGTGAATCAGTATTATCAAGCAATTTACCAAATCTTCCTTATTTGATCTTTTGAATTATTCTTGCATATCAGTACCATAAAATAATGAGCATGAATAAAGAAAATAGACAGTCACACCAAAGAACACAAGATGTAAGGTGGAAACCCAATGCGGGAGAAAACCACCTGCTGCAATATGTCTCTATCTTCTTTCAAGAAATTCTTTTTACAATGATTTTGTACTGGTGCAGTCCTTTACCAGAACGCAGGCTGCAACCTGCAGAGAGCTACAACTCTCTCTCGTTTTCGAGTCTCTCCTGGAAGGGAGCTACAACCCCCTACTTCTTTTCATGAAGAATCAAATGATCAACAAGTATACAACAGATACAGTCCACTACAGATATCAGATCAGTAATTACAGAAATAACCCAGAACACCTTATGAACAGAAATATACAGTCAACAGATCATCTTAAGACAGGGACGCATATTTTCTTTCTGTGACCTGCGACTGGACGCAGTCTACCTTCCACTGTTCTGCGTGCCGACGCACTGTTCCTCTATGCTTTGCTGCGACCGGCGCACCCAGAAACACTATCGCGCCGCGTCTTTTGCTTCAGAGATGCACCCAATAACACAGTCGCGCCGCGTCCTTTGCCTCAGAGACGCACCTGAGCCTTTACTGTACTGCGTCCCGGCGCACTTTCCCTTCACTGAACCTGCGTCCCTTCAGATATAAAAGATATGAGGACTTCAGAACCAACCCAAACACTCAGATCCACAGATCTGATCATGCGCCATAGAGATCACAGTCCATTAGAAGATTCGCCTCTATAGATCTGGACTAGATCTCACCAAAAGATATTCAACCAAGATGATGCTTAATCCAAATGAACTCCTTTGCTTTATATAGGCAAGCTTCTCCCCAAAACATGGAACAAAACCACGAGCCGACACCATAGAAACACAAAACCGTCGGCTAGATACCACACAAGAAACCCCCACGTGCTTTTCTCTGCCTTGAAATGTGTGCACTGGGCGGACGCACCTCCTGAACGGCTGGCCTGCGTCCCTGGACGCGGGTTCTGTATGGTATACCTGCGGGGACGCACTTGCTGAACATATTTCCTGCGTCCTTCTTGATTTATCACCTGAATGGGTTTGCCATCAAGGACAACACCTGAATCATAATGCCAACAAAGTAATTATCAGCAAACATTGTTTAGACAAATGCAAAATCTTAGACAGAGAGCTTTAACAGTAAAAGAATATATAGAAGAGTTTTATAAAGTAAGCATAAGAGCTGGAGAAGCCCAAGACACAGATGAGAAGGTGGCTAGATATATGAATGGCCTTAGGATGGACATTTAGGATGAGATAAGTCTGCTGTCTCCTAAAACAGTAGAGGAAGCTTATCAGATAGCACTGAAAGCTGAGGAAAAACTCATGAGGAAGCAGTATGCCAAAGGGAGAGGGACTTTAAGAGGAAAAGGAAGTCAAGGTGGTAGAGGAAGATCTACAGAACCTAGAGATGGAGCTAGCAGTAGCTCAACCCAGCATGCACCTAGAGAAGATGATGCAAGAGGCAGAGGGAGTTTTTCCAGAGGAAGAGGAGGCAGAGGAAGAGGCAGAGAATTAAGATGTTACAGATGTAACAAGCTGGGACACAGAGGTTTTGAGTGCTCAGAGAATGTAGACATAAAGCAGAGGAATGCAATTGTTGCTCTAGCTGAAGAAGAAGCACCAGCGATAGCGGTAGAAGAAGAAGAAAATACACCAGAAAGAGGAGAATCTCTGGTGGTTAATAAAGTCTTACTTAAGCTAATGAAGGAGGTGGCTGCTGAACCGCCACAAAGGAAAACTTTATTCAGGACAGTGTGCAAAGTCCAAGGGAAATGTTGCCAGATGATCATTGATAGTGGCAGCACTGATAATTTGGTCTCTACAGAAGTAGTGGAGAAATTGAAGCTGAAGACAATGAAGCATCCAACACCTTATAAGGTTTCATGGTTACAAAAGGGACATCAACTGTTGGTAAGTGAACAGTGTGAAGTGAAATTTCAAGTGGGCAAGTACAAAGATAAAATTGTTTGTGATGTGATGCCAACGGACGTGTGTCACATATTGCATGGAAGACCTTGGAAATATGACATAGGATCCATACATGATGGGAAGAGGAACACCTACAAGTTTGGAAAGGATGGTGTTAATCATACACTGTTGCCTTTGCAAGAACAAGAGGCGCAGGGACAGAAGGATAGTCCAAAAACTCTGTTGCTTGGAGGGAAGGAATAGTTGAAGCAGATTGAAGAAAATGAGGTAAACTTTGCTGTAATTTGCAAGCCCAAGGTAATATTGACTTCTACTAAAATTTCTGAATTACCCATTGAAATTCAAGAAATGTTGGAGAATTATTGTGATATTATTGTTGATGATTTGCCTAATGAATTACCGTCAATTCAAAAAATCAGTCATCATATAGATTTGATTCCTGGAGCAAGCTTACCTAACAAAGCAGCATATAGAATGACTCCTGCAGAAAATGAAGAGTTAAGAAACAAGTGCAAGAATTTCTTGACAAGGGGTTGATCAAAGAAAGCCTGAGTCCTTGTGCAGTGCCAACAGTGCTGAGCCCGAAGAAAGATGGAGGCTGGAGAATGTGTACAGATTCAAGAGCCATCAATAAGATTACAATCAGGTATAGATTTCCGTTACCCATAATTGAAGATTTAATGGATTGCTTGTCTGGCGCAAAATATTTTTCAAAGTTAGATCTTAAAAGTGGCTATCATCAGATAAGGATAAGAGAAGGGGATGAATGGAAAACCTCTTTTAAGACCAATGAAGGATTATATGAGTGGAGAGTGATGCCTTTTGGGTTGTCCAATGCACCAAGTACATTCATGAGGCTTATGAATGAAGTTCTTAAAGAATTCATTGGTAAATTTGTAATAGTATATCTGGACGATATATTAGTCTATAGCAGGTCCAAGGAGGAGCACTTGAGGCATTTACATTATGTCTTACAGAAGCTACAACAAGAAAAATTATTGTTGAATCTGAAGAAATGTTTATTCATGAAAGAGGAGCTGGTGTACTTGGGATTTGTTATCTCAGCTGAAGGATTAAAGATGGATCCAGAAAAGATCAAAGCAATTGTGGAGTGGCCTTCACCCAAGAGTATTTTTGAGGTAAGGAGTTTTCATGGTCTTGCTAGTTTTTACAGAAAATTCATTAAGAATTTTAGTAAGATTAATGCACCTATTACTGAGACCATAAAGAAGGATAAACAACCATTTAAGTGGACTGCTGAAGCAGAGAGAAATTTTCAGCTGTTAAAGAGGAAAATAACTGAAAAGCCTGTTTTGGTTCTTCCTGATTTTAACAAAACTTTTCAAGTTAAGTGTGATGCCAGCGTAGAAGCAATTGGAGGAGTTTTAAGCCAAGAAGATAGACCAATAGCTTACTTCAGTGAAAATTTAAATGATGCAAAAAGGAAGTATTCTTCTTATGATAAGGAGTTTTATGCAGTTGTGCAGGCACTAAAGAAGTGGAGGCATTATTTAATGTCGAAGGAATTTATCCTTTATTCAGATAACCATGCATTGCAGTTTATAATGCAGCAGCCAAAACTCAGCCAGAGACATGCTAAATGGGTAGAGTATCTTCAAGGCTTTCATTTTGTGTTGAAGCATATAATTGGACAATCAAACAAAGTCGCAGATGCCTTAAGTAGGAGAAGTGTATTGCTGCAAGAAAGTCAAATCCAAGTGTTGGGTTTTGATTTTCTTAAGGAATTATATGAGACCGATTTAGATTTTAAAGAGGCATTTGAGGCTTGTAAGAATCCTGTTTTGGCGGACAGGAGCAAGTGGTTGGATTATTTTATACAAGAGGGACTGTTATTTAAAAAAAATCAGCTGTGCATACCCAACTGTTCAACGAGAGAGAATTTAATCAAAGAGAAGCATAATGGAGGACTTGCAGGACATTTTGGTAGAGAGAAAACCTTTGAACAACTCAACAGATTTTACTTCTGGCCGAAAATGAAATCTGAAGTAGAGAAGTATGTAAGAAATTGTAAATTCTGCCAGTATGCAAAAGGAAGGAGCCAGAACACAGGGTTGTATATTCCATTGCCAATTCCAGATAGGCCTTGGGATATGGTAAGTATGGATTTTGTGCTAGGATTGCCAAAGACTCAAAGAGGCTATGATTCAATTTTTGTGGTAGTGGATAGATTTTCAAAAATGGCACACTTTATTCCATGTTATAAAACTAGTGATGCTTCTCACATTGCTAACTTTTTTTTAAAGAAATTGTAAGATTACATGGATTTCCCAAAAGCATTGTTTCAGACAGGGATTCAAAGTTCGTTGGAAATTTTTGGAGAACACTATGGAAGAAGCTGGGAACTAAATTAAATTTCAGTTCTGCCTATCATCCACAAACTAATGGATGGACTGAAGTTGTGAATAGAAGTTTAGGCAATCTTTTGAGGAGCTTTACTGCAGAACATCCAAAGCAATGGGATCAAGTGTTACCACAAGTTGAATATGCATATAATGACTCACTAAACAGGAGCACAAGACAGAGCCCATTCCATATTGTTTATGGAATGCACCCAAGGGGAATATCTAAATTAAGGAATTTGGGAAAAGAAGAAATGAGAAGTGCAGAAGGTGAAGACTTTGCTTCAAGAATGTAGACAATACATGAACAGGTGAAACAACAGCTACAGGAAAACAACATTCAATATAAAACTAGAGCAGACACGAGGAGAAGAGAAGTGAACTTTGAAGTTGGAGACTTGGTTTTAGCACACCTCATAAAGGAGAGATTTCCAAAGGGAGAGTATAATAAGTTAAAATCCAAGAAAATTGGACCATGCAGGGTACTGAGGAAATTCTCTGCAAATGCTTATGAAATTGAATTACCACCTGGTGTGGGAATATCACCAATTTTTACTGTTGCAGACTTGTACAAATATGAGAATGAAGCTACAGATGATACAGCACAGGATCAAAAGACTCCGGAGATTGACTGGGTAAAACAGTTACCCACAACCAAGGATTTACAGCCAGAAAGAATTCTGGATAAGAAAGTGTATAAGAAGACAAGGGCACGAGAGTATTTCCAGTATTTGGTGAAATTGAAGGGACAGCCGATCGCTGAAGCTACTTGGGTTACAGAAGACATTCTACATAAATTGGGCAAATTTGTAAATGAGCTCATGGACAGGAGCCCATGAAGAATTTTGTCCTTAGGAGTCTGATGCAGGAGCATGTGACTCAGAGGGGAAAATCTTCCAAATTATTAAAAAAATCAAAAAAATCTACAGGCAAGGGAGTGGGGTCCTTTAGCTTGCAATTTCTATGTTTTTTTTAGTTAAAAGATAGAATAGAATCTAGCAATAAAACATGTTATTTATGCTCAGCTGTAACAAAGCTTTTCAACCTTTAAATCATTCTGTAAAGCATGCTTTTCTTTGTATCGGATAAGGACCGAGAAGGCCTATCCTTAGTTATAAATAAAGAGGCAGCGAAGCTCTCAAAGAGGGAGAGAAGGGAGGAGCGAGGCCACAACATTATTATTAAACTTCCTCTCGGCGTTTCTTATTCAATGATTTCTGATAATATGCATGCATAGATTCTTATTCTCTGTGTTGATTATGTAGAACTGTATTAATATTTCCGTATGGTGTATCTGTTGTGTAAATTGGCATTCGGTCGTTTCCTTACCATTTATGCATCCACAGGCCTTTAGTCATCCTTTATAAGTTATGCGCATACTCCTATTTACATTAAAATTTCATGCAATTTTCCATTGGCGGCCACTGTAGCGGACGTGGGAGATTATTAATATTGGTCCAGACCCATATCAGGTCTGCTGAACCCTTGCATCGCATCGGAAGGCTTGTTGATAGTGGAAGGATCCGCTCCGAAATCCCGGAGCCGATCTATTATAGAGTCCGGTTTATAAAGCCTTTCGGGTCCGAAAAGAGCCATAGCGCAACAAGGGCGAGCTTCGAAATCCGGAGTCGAAATATTATTTAGCAACTTCTATAAGGCGTCGGGTCCGCTAACCCTCCGACTGTTCATTCCATATCCGGAGCCGAAGTAAAATAGACTACGATATATATATACCGTTGGGTCCGTCATATCGGAGGTGGGAAAGTTGTTAATTGTGGCGACCACCGATAACCGGACCTGCCGAAATTATAAAGGCAGCTTATAATGTGGATCGGGTCTGCGGAGGACTTGTAACACTTCGGAGGAGCGACTAACGAGACCTCGAAAAGATCCGGACCCGAAATCCTTATAGGGTGGTTCGGAAAGAGGCATCGGGTCTGTAAGTTCGGAGGAAAAAGATTATTGGTTGGGGCGAATGCCGATATATATATATCAAACCCGAAATCAGCATAGGGGGAGTATATATATAGACCATCGGGTCCGTCGGAGCCTATGTTCCATTGCAAAGCCCGCCGATAGCAATCTCCGATGCGATATCGCATCGGGGAAATGGTAAAAGAGACAATATAAAGTGGGATTATGTTATAAAGTAATTCTGTTGAATTACTGCCTCGATAGTGTGTTGCGTAAGTCCTTCCTTTGCAAAGCCGCGATAGTGTTGTAAGGCCTCTGATAGTGTGTTGGCGTAATTCTTTTAGAATTACTGCCGATACATATAAAGCCACTGTTTTTCCAATTTGAAATTCGGAGGGATAATGAGACTATCAGTTAATGATTGATACTAAAGAGGGACCAGAAAGGGAAGTTGATCAAGACATAGAAGAACTTGCTGGCAGATTAGGGAGATTGTCTCTAATGCCTGCAACCCCGCCATCATTAGTGGTATCAGAGCCATCAACTGACATTGAATTGAATCTCAGGAGCGGAAGAAGGATGGCTTTCAGAGTTGGAAGAGGACGAGGACGTGGTGGAAGAGGACAACCTATTGCAAATGCTGAACTAATGGAAACAGTAGAAGAGCTGCGAGCTAGAGTGGATGCGTTAACTTCAAATAGAATTATAGATGATGGAGATGTCAGTGAGCCCGAAACTGAAGCTACTGAAGAGGAGGAAGTTGTACATGTTACTCCTGAGATGAGGCCTTTCAGTCAGTATTGAAATCTACAGCCAGGCCATGGAACCAGTTAGTACCGGTATACCAAGGAGGATTGAATCCAGAAGAATTGATCGACTGGATTAACAACATGGAGAAATTCTTTGATTACGAAGAAACAGAAGACGAGAAGAAAGTAAAGTTTGTTGTCACCAAGTTAAAAGGCCATGCAACACTCTGGTGGGATGGTGTGCAGGCGGAAAGGAAGAGACTTGGTAAGCAGCCAATCAAGAACTGGAGCCGAATGGTAGCAAAGTTAAGAGGTAAGTTCTTGCCAAGTAATTATCAGCAAGCATTGTTTAGACAAATGCAAAATCTTAGACATAGAGCTTTAACAGTAAAAGAATATACATAAGAGTTTTATAAAGTAAGCATAAGAGCTGGAGAAGCCCAAGACACAGATGAGAAGGTGGCTAGATATATGAATGGCCTTAGGATGGACGTTCAGGATGAGATAAGTCTGTTGTCTCCTAAAACAGTAGAGGAAGCTTATCAGATAGCGCTGAAAGCTGAGGAAAAACTCATGAGGAAGCAGTCTGCCAAAGGGAGAGGGACTTTCAGAGGAAAAGGAAGTCAAGGTAGTAGAGGAAGATCTACAAAACCTAGAGATGGAGCTAGTAGTAGCTCAACCCAGCATGCACCCAGAGAAGGTGATGCAAGAGGCAGAGGGAGTTTTTCCAGAGGAAGAGGAGGCAGAGGAAGAGGCAGAGAATTAAGATGTTACAGATGAAACAAGCTGGGACACAGAGGTTTTGAGTGCCCAGAGAATGCAGACATAAAGTAGAGGAATGCAATTGTTGCTCCGGCTGAAGAAGAAGCACCAGCGACAGCGGTAGCAGAAGAAGAAAATACACCAGAAAGAGGAGAATCTATGGTGGTTAATAAAGTCTTACTTAAGCCAATGAAGGAGGTGGCTGCTGAACCGCCACAAAGGAAAACTTTATTCAGGACAGTGTGGAAAGTCCAAGGGAAATGTTTCCAGATGATCATTGATAGTGGCAGCACTGATAATTTGGTCTCTACAGAAGTAGTGGAGAAATTGAAGCTGAAGACAATGAAGCATCCAACACCTTATAAGGTGTCATGGTTACAAAAGGGACATCAACTGTTGGTAAGTGAACAGTGTGAAGTGGAATTTCAAGTTGGCAAGTACAAAGATAAAATTGTTTGTGATGTGATTCCAATGGACGTGTGTCACATATTGCTTGGAAGACCTTGGCAATATGACAGAGGAGCCATACATGATGGGAAGAGGAACACCTACAAGTTTGGAAAGGATGGTGTTCATCATACATTGTTGCCTTTGCAAGAACAAGAGGCGCAGGGGTAGAAGACTAGTCCAAAAACTCTGTTGCTTGGAGGGAAGGAATACTTGAAGCAGATTGAAGAAAATGAGGTAAACTTTGCTGTAATTTGCAAGCCCAAGGTAATATTGACTTCTACTAAAATTTCTGAATTACCCATTGAAATTCAAGAAATGTTGGAGAATTATTGTGATATTATTGTTGATGATTTGCCTAATGAATTACCGTCAATTCAAAAAATCAGTCATCATATAGATTTGATTCTTGGAGCAAGCTTACCTAACAAAGCAGCATATAGAATGACTCATGCAGAAAATGAAGAAGTTAAGAAACAGGTGCAAGAATTGCTTGACAAGGGTTTGATCAAAGAAAGCCTGAGTCCTTGTGCAGTGCCAATAGTGCTGAGCCCGAAGAAAGATGGAGGCTGGAGAATGTGTACAGATTCAAGAGCCATCAATAAGATTACAATCAGGTATAGATTTCTGTTACCCAGAATTGAAGATTTAATGGATTTCTTGTCTGGCGCAAAATATTTTTCAAAGTTAGATCTTAAAAGTGGCTATCATTAGATAAGGATAAGAGAAGGGGATGAATGGAAAACCGCTTTTAAGACCAATGAAGGATTATATGAGTGGAGAGTGATGCCTTTTGGGTTGTCCAATGCACCAAGTACATTCATGAGGCTTATGAATGAAGTTCTTAAAGAATTCATTGGTAAATTTGTAATAGTATATCTGGACGATATATTAGTCTATAGCAGGTCCAAGGAGGAGCACTTGAGGCATTTACATTATGTCTTACAGAAGCTACAGCAAGAAAAATTATTGTTGAATCTGAAGAAATGTTTATTCATGAAAGAGGAGCTGGTGTACTTGGGATTTGTTATCTCAGCTGAAGGATTAAAGATGGATCCAGAAAAGATCAAAGCAATTGTGGAGTGGCCTTCACCCAAGAGTATTTTTTAGGTAAGGAGTTTTCATGGTCTTGCTAGTTTTTACAGAAAATTCGTTAAGAATTTTAGTAAGATTAATGCACCTATTACTGAGACCATAAAGAAGGATAAACAACCATTTAAGTGGACTGCTGAAGCAGAGAGAAATTTTCAGCTGTTAAAGAGGAAAATAACTGAAAAGCCTGCTTTGGTTCTTCCTGATTTTAACAAAACTTTCAGGTTAAGTGTGATGCCAGCGCAAAAGCAATTGGAGGAGTTTTAAGCCAAGAAGATAGGCCAATAGCTTACTTCAGTGAAAAGTTAAATGATGCAAAAAGGAAGTATTCTTCTTATGATAAGGAGTTTTATGCAGTTGTGCAGGCACTAAAGAAGTGGAGGCATTATTTAATGTCGAAGGAATTTATCCTTTATTCAGATAACCATGCATTTCAGTTTATAATGCAGCAGCCAAAACTCAGCCAGAGACATGCTAAATGGGTAGAGTATCTTCAAGGCTTTCATTTTGTGTTGAAGCATATAACTGGACAATCAAACAAAGTCGCAGATGCCTTAAGTAGGAGAAGTGTATTGCTACAAGAAAGTCAAATCCAAGTGTTGGGTTTTGATTTTCTTAAGGAATTATATGAGATCGATTCAAATTTTAAAGAGGCATTTGAGGCTTGTAAGAATCCTGTTTTGGCGGACAGGAGCAAGTGGTTGGATTATTTTATACAAGAGGGACTGTTATTTAAAAAAAATCAGCTGTGCATACCCAACTGTTCAATGAGAGAGAATTTAATCAAAGAGAAGCATAGTGGAGGACTTGCAGGACATTTTGTTAGAGAGAAAACCTTTGAACAACTCAACATATTTTACTTCTGGCCGAAAATGAAATCTGAAGTAGAGAAGTATGTAAGAAATTGTAAATTCTACCAGTATGCAAAAGGAAGGAGCCAGAACACAGGGTTGTATATTCCATTGCCAATTCCAGATAGGCCTTGGGATATGGTAAGTATGGATTTTGTGCTAGGATTGCCAAAGACTCAAAGAGGCTATGATTCAATTTTTGTGGTAGTGGACAGATTTTCAAAAATGGCACACTTTATTCCATGTTATAAAACTAGTGATGCTTCTCACATTGCTAACTTGTTTTTTAAAGAAATTGTAAGATTACATGGATTGCCCAAAAGCATTGTTTCAGACAAGGATTCAAAGTTCGTTGGACATTTTTGGAGAACACTATGGAAGAAGCTGGGAACTAAATTAAATTTCAGTTCTGCCTATCATCCACAAATTGATGGACAGACTGAAGTTGTGAATAGAAGTTTAGGCAATCTTTTGAGGAGCTTTACTGCAGAACATCCAAAGCAATGGGATCAAGTGTTACCACAAGTTGAATATGCATATAATGACTCACCAAACAGGAGCACAAGACAAAGCCCATTCCATATTATTTATGGAATGCACCCAAGGGGAATATCTGAATTAAGGAATTTGGGAAAAGAAGAAATGAGAAGTGCAGAAGGTGAAGACTTTGCTTCAAGAACGCAGGCGATACATGAACAGGTGAAACAACAGCTACAGGACAACAACATTCAATATAAAACTAGAGCAGACACGAGGAGAAGAGAAGTGAACTTTGAAGTTGGAGACTTGGTTTTAGCACACCTCAAAAAGGAGAGATTTCCAAAGGGAGAGTATAATAAGTTAAAATCCAAGAAAATTGGACCATGCAGGGTACTAAGGAAATTCTCTGCAAATGCTTATGAAATTGAATTACCACCTAGTGTGGGAATATCACCAATTTTTAATGTTGCAGACTTCTACAAATATGAGAATAAAGCTGTAGATGATACAACACAGGATCAAAAGACTCCGGAGATTGACTGGGTAAAACAGTTACCCACAACCAAGGATTTACAGCCAGAAAGAATTCTGGATAAGAAAGTGTATAAGAAGACAAGGGCACGAGAGTATTTCCAGTATCTGGTGAAATGGAAGGGACAGCCGATCGCTGAAGCTATTTGGGTTACAGAAGACATTCCACAGAAATTGGGAAAATTTATAGATGAGCTCATGGACAGGAGCCCATGAAGAATTTTGTCCTTAGGAGTCTGATGCAGGAGCATGTGACTCAGAGGGGAAAATCTTCCAAATTATTAAAAAAATCCAAAAAATCTACAGGCAAGGGAGTGGGGTCCTTTAGCCTGCAATTTCTATGTTTTTTTTAGTTAAAAGATAGAATAGAATCTAGCAATAAAACATGCTATTTATGCTCAGCTGTAACAAAGATTTTCAAGCTTTAAAACATTCTGTAAAGCATGCTTTTCTTTGTATCGGATAATGACCGAGAAGGCCTATCCTTAGTTATAAAGAAAGAGGCAGCGAAGCTCTCAAAGAGGGAGAGAAGGGAGGAGCGAGGCCACAACATTATTATTAAACTTCCTCTCGGCGTTTCTTATTCAATGATTTCTGATAATATGCATGCATAGATTCTTATTCTCTGTGTTGATTATGTAGAACTGTATTAATATTTCCGTATGGTGTATCTGTTGTGTAAATTGGCATTCGGTCGTTTCCTTACCATTTATGCATCCACAGGCCTTTAATCATCCTTTATAAGTTATGCGCATACTCCTGTTTACATTAAAATTTCATGCAATTTTCCATTGGCGGCCACTGTAGCGGACGTGGGAGATTATTAATATTGGTCCAGACCCATATCGGGTCCGCTGAACCCTTGCATCACATCGGAAGGCTTGTTGATAGTGGAAGGATCCGCTCCGAAATCTCGGAGCCGATCTATTATAGAGTCCGGTTTATAAAGCCTTTCGGGTCCGAAAAGAGCCATAGTGCAACAAGGGCGAGCTCCGAAATCTGGAGCCGAAATATTATTCAGCAACTTCTATAAGGCGTCGGGTCCGCTAACCCTCCGACTGTTCATTCCATATCCGGAGCCGAAGTAAAATAGACTACGATATATATATACCGTCGGGTCCGTCATTTCGGAGGTGGGAAAGTTGTTAATTGTGGCAACCGCCGATAACCGGACCCGCCGAAATTATAAAGGTAGCTTATAATGTGGATCGGGTCAACGGAGGACTTTTAACACTTCGGAGGAGCAACTAAAGAGACCCCGAAAAGATCCGAACCCGAAATATTTATAGGGCGGTTCGAAAAGAGGCATCGGGACCGTAAGTTCGGAGGAAAAAGATTATTGGTTGGGACGAATGCTGATATATATATCGGACCCGAAATCAACATAGGGGGGGTATATATATAGACCATCAGGTCCGTCGGAGCCTGTGTTCCATTGCAAAGCTCGCCGATAGCAATCGCCGATGCGATATCGCATCGGGGAAATGGTAAAAGAGACAATATAAAGCGGGATTATGTTATAAAGTAATTCCGTTGAATTACTGCCCCGATAGTGTGTTGCGTAAGTCCTTCCTTTGCAAAGCCGCGATAGTGTTGTAAGGCCTTTGATAGTGTGTTGGCGTAATTCTTTTAGAATTACTGCCGATACATATAAAGCCACTGTTTTGCCAATTTGAAATTCGGAGGGATAATGAGACTATCAGTTAATGACTGATACTAAAGAGGGACCAGAAAGGGAAGTTGATCAAGACATAGAAGAACTTGCTGGCAGATTAGGGAGATTGTCTCTAACGCCTGCAACCCCGCCATCATTCACCCCAGAAGGTTACAGGAGTTCTAGACTCATCAAGCATAGCACGAGCCATTTGTTGAACTGTTCTGTTCATCCTTGCTACTACTCCATTTTGGTGGGGATTCCTTGGAGTAGAGAATTCCCTTCTTATTCCATGGTCTTCACAAAAATCGAAGAATTCATCTGACGTAAATTCCCCTCCTCGATCAGACCTGAGGCATTTGATTTTGCGATCTGATTCGTTTTCAACCAAGGCTTTGAATGCTTTGAATGCTTTGAACTTTTCGAAAGCTTCGTATTTATGCTTCAGAAGTCCTATCCAACACATCCTAGAAAAGACGTCAATGAACAATATGAAGTATTCTTCTCCTCGAGGTGACCTTTTCCTGGATGGACCACATACATCTGTATGGACCAGTTCAAGTGGCTTACTTGTTAATCCTTCCTTCTCAGGGAAATTAGTTCTGGTTTGCTTACCAAACTAACATGATTTGCATATTGTATTGTCTAGAATTCTGATGTCAGGGAGATCATGAATTGCTTGATATTTGCATGCTTTCCTTATCTGAGAGAAGCTTAGATGCCCTAATCTTCTGTGCCATAGCTAGTGTTCATCATTCTTGCTTAGATAGCATTGTTGTTGTCCTCCCTTGAGTATGTATACGTTTTTTGGAGTTCTTATGCCTTTGATCACTGTTTCTCCTGTATCAAGCTCACGAACAATACATCCATTTGATCGAAATATTACCTCATTTCCTTGATCACACATTTGACTGACACTCAATAGATTATGCTTTAAGCCATCAACATACATAACATTACTAGCTTTGACCTTTTCTTTCAAAAGAACAGAACCTTTACCTTTTATGAGTGCAGGGGTGTCATTTCCAAATAAGGCCTTCCTTTCCTTTTCTAAGGCACTATATGACTGAAGTTTTTCTTTATCACTAGTCATATGTTTCGAGCATCCACTGTCAATGTACCCCTGATTTTCTTGCCCTTCCACATATAAGGCTATACCACATCTTTCTGGTTGCGGTTCTTTCTTTCTCCATGTTTTGGGACTCAATGAAGCTTGCTCCTTCTGAGTTGTTTGTCGAAACCTACTCCTGCATTTAGAATCTTCATGACCGGAGTTATTACAAATAGAACATTCTATTTCATTGTCAAGAGCAGAAAAGTTATTGTAGGTCCTTTTTGTGATCCCAGTCATACTCCTTTGTTTTTGAGCTTCTCTAGTCATGATAGTCTTATAGGAAACACATTGAGCAGCTTTGTGTCCAAAGTTATGACAAGAGAAACATTGGCCATTGAAGAAATTCCTTCGATTATCAAACCTACTGACCAAATGATTGTAGTTTTCATTGACATCCATTCTTGAGGCAAATTGAGAATGATTTACCTGCAGTTGGTTGTAGCTTCTGTTCATCCTTGAAGTAGATTTCCCCCGATTTACTTGGTGATCTCTGTTCATTCTTGAATTAAATTGTCCCTGATTTACCTGGTGATCTGCATTATGCTTTTGTTGTCGATTTTCAACCTGTTCACTTCTCCTTGTTGCATCAAGATAACTTTTGGAGGTAGATGTCTTATGTGCTTGAGATGCTTCTTCAGTATATCCAAGGCCTGTCTTGATTAGAGGAGAATGCCGCACTTTGATAATCTCATCTAAAGTTTCAGATCCTTTAGCAAATCTAAGATTAAGAGCTTTTGTTTTCTCAATATCTTTTCTAAGTCCCACAATTTCACATTCTAACTTTTCGTTGTGTTTTTCCCTTTCAGCAAGTTGGAATGTCAGAGTATCTATAATCATATTCTTTTCTTCTAAATTTTTTTTAACTTTAGATATTTCTTCATAAAGACCTTCTTCATCTATAGCATCCAAGAAATCATCATCTTCAAAAGCCATCAAAAGTATATAATCATTACCTTGTTCATCTTCATCATTATTTGAAAATCCATCACTGTCTTCATGTGTATAATAGCTCTTCTTACTTACATTCTATTTTTTGTTCCATCTAACTGGTTCCTTACCTTTGTCAAGCTTATCTTTATGAGGACACTTGGCTGCATAGTGACCGACTCTTCCACAAGCAAAGAATTTAAAAGGTAGCTTACCTCTGAATCTTCCAGAACCTCGTTGAAGGTTCTTCACAAAGTTTGATTCTTCCTCTCCTTCTGACATATGTCTTGACTCATTGTATTCTCCTTTTCCTGAGGCTTTGAATGCAGATTCTCTCATGTCTGATGGTCCCCCTTTTCTCATTTCAAAAGCAATTAGGATTCCGTGCAGCTGTGACATGGTAATGCTCTGTAGATTCTGCTTTTCTTCTATGGCAAAGACTTTTGATTCAAACTTAGAAGACAAAGATCTTAGAACTTTTTCAACCAAAGTAACTTCTTTTATCTCTTCACCCAAGTTTTTCATACGATTAACAATCTCATCTACACGTAAGAAATAATTAGCCACACTTTCATCATTGTGCATTCTGAGATTTTCATATTGAATTTTGAGAGTTTGTAATTTTGCACATTTTACCTGATCATCTCCTTCATAGCTCAAAACGATCTTGTCCCATATTTCTTTTGCGGTTTTGAGCTGCATAATCTTGACGAATTTTGATTGAGATAAACTCCCTAATAAAGTATTGACAACCTTTGCATTTGTTTCATACTGCTTCTTACCAGCCGTATCTGTAGGAGTTGCTGATGGAAATGTGTATCCTGTTTCCACAATATCCCAAACCTCTGCACCAAGAGATTGAATATAGGCTGTGATTCTTACCTTCCAATTGACGAAGTTGCTTCCATCAAAGATTGGTGGCCTGATAGATGCCTCCTTTTCGTAGTTGCTCATGATGATAGATCTTCCTTCAAGCGATCAAGCTTCTTCTGAAGGACCTGCTTCGATACCAATTGTTGGAAATAATACTGAGAGGGGGGTGAATCAGCATTATCAGGTCAATTATTTTTCATTTCACAATCAGATTTGTATATGCTACTTCAATTAGTAATAACTGCGTATGTACGTAACTACAGTTAAGGAAACTAGCGTATAACGAGAAGACTTGTAATTTAAATTATTCTTCAGATGTTGATCATTAATCTGTGCATCAAGCCATATAAACAGTAACCAGGAACAATAAAACAGAATAGGCAGTCACACTTAAGAACACAATATATAAGGTGGAAACCCAATGTGGGTGAAAACCACTTGCTGCAATTCGTCTCTATCTTCTTTTCATTAGAAACTTCTTTTTACAATGTTTTTGTACTGGTACAGTCTTATACCAGTATGTAGGCTGCTACTTATAGTAGGCTAAAACCTTCTCTCGTTCTCCAGCTTCCCCTGGAAGGGAGCTACAACCCCCTTAGCTCTTGTACGAGCTGATGTACTAGTACGTAGGTGCTAACCTATAGAAGGCTACAACCTTCTCTTTTCTTCCAGGGACCACGTTTCATAAATTTTCAGACTGGATCCATGAATAACATCAACTAAACATCAAGTATATCTGCATCAACCAATCTCCTTTGCACCAAACAAAACTAAATCAAATAGTCACTTCTCTGAATGTTGTACCCAGAAAATAGTAATAGTAACCAGACACCAATTTTGAACCTAGAACATTGTAGCTATAAATAGAAGTAGCTAAAACATATTTCAAGAGACGTACACTACTTCAATGTGTACAACTTGCGTGCATACATTGCTGAATTAAGGTCAATCTGCGTATACGCTATTTTGAATTACCTAACCAGCGTGTATATGCACCTTGGCTTTGCTGAACCTGCACACAGATCTATAAAAGATAATTTATCCTTTTCACTTATTCAAACATCAGTTATACCCAGATTATCAGATTTATAGATTAAGTCATGTGACAAATATAACAAATCAAAATCACACAAAGATACTATTATTCAAGCCTTAGGATCTTGACACATCAATAGAACTTATCCTTCTCGTTGCGCTTAGGTTCCTCCTTGATTCAGATTCAACTATGAACCATAACCCAATGACCAGTATTCTAGATCTTGCACTTCATAAGATATTCAATACTTGAGTGAATCATTTTTCCCAATGATCTCCTTCCCCTTTTATAGTCTTAGGCCTTACTCAATACCATGGTCCAAAACCATAAATAATCAATACCTTGGACCAAATACTTGGGTTCAACACTTCAGATGAGATACCATGGTCCAAAACCATAGGTCCAAATACCAAGGACTAAATACCATGGACCAAAAATAAGTTTTCCCACACGTACGTGCTTTTCTTTGCATGAAAGTGTGTGCATACGTATATGTGCCTTTTGATTGTCTATCCTGTGTGTATATGCGCCTTGGTTAAGAGGAACCTGCGTATATCTCTTTTTCCTTCATTCTGAGAGCCTAAACTGTGATCTGTCATTTGAGTGATTTGCCATCAAGGACAACACCTATGTCATAGTGCCAAACCTGTGTCATAATGCCAACAATTAGATGTAAGGCCATCCAAAAAAAATCCTACTTAACCCTATGGTAAGTTCTTAAAAATCCTGAGTGCCCTCCTAAGGGAAAGGTGTGCAATTCTAGAAGAATTTATTGTTTGAGTTGGGAATTCTTACAGAGGTATAAGCCATATTTGTACCATAACGAATCAATTTTCTAGCTAAATGTATCAGATGTATTGTGATTTTGCTGTATCTTTTGAATGAGTGCCCACACTTCTTCATCATTCTTCCATTCATCCCTTACTTCGTTTATCCAATCTAGTTTGATGATAGAAAATGCACAAAGCAATGCTTCCACATCCTCATCCTTTCTTGAGAGTGCATCTGCAACAACATTTTGCTTCCCTTTTTTGTAGATGATTTCAAAGTCATAACCCAACATATTTATGACCCATATTTGTGACACCAGTATTATAGGGACGTAACATAGCACATTTTTGGCACTTTAAATTTTCTTATGTATCAAGTATGAACATTTTTTTTAAAATGTTAGTGATTTTCATGATGATTTTAAAATGTGTTAATGGATACTCAACACTTTATTTAAAGATCTTATTTTTGACACTTCAACCTTTTTACGTATCAAGTATGAACATTTTTTTTAAATGTTAGTGCTTTTCATCTTAATTTTGAAAAATGTTGAGGCAACATCAACCCTTTTCATTTAGAGGGCTTATTTTTTACACTTTAAATTTTCTAATGTATTAAGTGTGGATACTTTTTAAAAATGTTTGTGATTTTCATGTTGGTAACAAAAAAAAAAACATAACAAAAAAACTCAAATAATAAAAAAATATATAAGAAAACAAAAAAAACACCCATAAAAGTTAAAAAAAAATAAAAAATTAAATTGTAAGAATAAAAAATTAAACAAAAAATAAAAATATTAACGAATTGAGTCCGCCCCCACAATGTGTCAATTTCATGGTTAGTCATTAAGTTTTGATTACAATGGGCCGAGTTCACCTACACTGCGTGTCAATTTGATGGTTGATTTTTAATTTTTTGTTGCAAAGTATTAAGTTGTCTTAGGCTAAGATTTTAAAACTGCTATATATTTACCATTTAAAGAATAAATTACTCTTCGTATAACAACTCTTTCATTCAAGTGTTCATTGTTAACTTTTTTTGTCATAAAATTTTTCCATAATGTCATGCTTGAAATATTTTGAAAACTTAAGACTTTTTGTAGTCATAATCTTTGGTTTTAATTGCATGGTTGAAACATTATCAAGATTTTAATGTTTTTCTAAGTCATGATATTTTATCTTTAATGCTATGGTTGAAAACAATTACAATTTTAGGGTTTTTTTGAGTCAAGATATTTTAGCTTTAACATGGATGGAAATTGTTGGAATTATCAGGATTTGAGACATGATATTTTATCTTTAAACATCATGTCCAAGCATTGTTGGAATTTTACAGTTTTTCAAAGTCTAGATATTTTATCTTTAATTCCATTGCTAAAAAATGTCAAAATTGTAACCCAATTTTTTTTTTTTTTAATTCCAAAATCAACACTTATTTTTTTAGGGTGTTTTTTTCATCCATTTTACAAAAAAAAAAATTGTTTTTACTTCCATTTAAATTTTTTTTTGGAAATTGAAAATACAATTAGATGTCATGAAATGTCAGTTTGAAGGGCTTCTTGTTTTGGGAGCGGGTCTGCAATGAAGCTAGGGTTTCAACAATAGAGAGGCCGAATCCTGCATGTTTGGGTAGTAGCTTGGGAGCGAGGACTAATTGCGGGGAGAAAGAGCTCGTCTACGACGATCTAAAATGGAATCCCACTGCCTTTAGTGGAGGAGAGAGAGTAGAAAATAGTAGGGAACTGAGGGAGAAATGGAAGCAAGTGCGGGGAGGGGAGAGATCCCCTCCTACAAGAATATGACAAAGGGGGAATCAAGTAAGGAGCGGAACAAGATGGGACTGAGGGCAAACGATGGGAAAACCATGCAAAAGGAACCAGCTGGAAGACGAGACTAAGTGGAAAATGCCATCCAAGGGCATAGAAAAAACCCAGGTTTGTGATTCCGAACAATAAACTCGAAGAATACAGAAGCTATATGAAAGATTATGCTTTAATATGCAAGTTTGTAGGGTTTTGGCCGACTGAGAAAGACTTATCCAAGTGGATACAGCAGAAATGGAAACCGAAAGGACATGTAGAATTAAAACTGGGAGCCAAGGGGTTCTTCACAGTCATCTTCTCAAATGTAGAGGATAAAGAAAGGATTTTTGAAGGTGGCCCCTATTTCATGAATAATGCGGGTCTATTCATCCCACATTGGGAAGACTGTTATAACCCAGACACAGAGAAAATGTTAGCAGCACCAGTCTGGATCAGACTCTTTGGGCTTCCAATGGAATTTTGGGATCCGAAAATCTTAGAAGGAATAGGCAATGCAATAGGATCATTTGTGAAAGTAGCTGAATCCACCAAAAGAGGGAGGTACACATCTTACGCCAGGATTTGCGTGTATATGAATATAACTGAACCCCTCCCAGAATTTATTGAGCTGGAGTATCATGATGAGATCTGGCAACAACCAGTGGACTACGAACACATTCCATTCCGGTGCAGAAGATGCCACGAATATGGCCATCTCTACAGACAATGCCCTTTAAATAGAACAGAGGAACCAATAGACAGGAAGGAAAAGGCGATTCCCACACCTGAGGACGCAGGAAGGGAAGAAGAGGGTTTTCAAGAGGTACAAAACAAAATAAAGGCAAGAAAAAGATACCACAGAGACAAGAGTCCAGCAAAAGTATCCCCCTGGAGACGGAAAATAAGTTCAAAACCCTACAGGAAGAAGAAATAGAAATGGGAGAGAAGTAAGGAGGAACCAATGGAGTTATTAAATGAAGAGGAAAAAAAAAAGGAAACAGGACAAGGAGAAGAACCACAAGGAGGAGCAGGAGAGAAGGGCGAACAGACAGAGGAACAAATACAAATGGAGGTAGACTCCCAGAAAGTGAAAGGAGAGGAAGAAGAGCGCATAATGATAAAACTACTGCAGGAATGGAGATATTTGGATGAAAGGTTCATTCCCGAGGAACAAAAACAAGCTTACAAAGAAGTGTCTCAAAGATATAACGAGAAAGCGGGGGTAGATACAACAAATAAAATGGATCAAACAGGTAAGCAAGGCCTTAGAACTTGGGAACGGGCAGCTCTGGAAAAGCAGGGAAAAAAAGAGGTTGGCACTCACTAAGTGAAACAATTCAAGAAGTGGGAGAAACACTGGGGAACTCAGGAAGGGTAATACCTCTATCAAAGGTATTTCATCAAACCTCAAAACTATTTAAATGATAATTACAAGTTGGAACATTAGAGGCCTTAATAGCAGGGGTAAGCAAAGACATTTGAGAGACAGATTGAAAAAAGACAAGCCAAGCATAATGATAGTCTAGGAAACAAAGATTAGCATGCAAAAAATGGAAGAAATAATAAGAAGGTGGAAAATTCAGTACGAATTTATGGGTCAGGATGCAACAGGCAGCGCATCGGGTTTGGCAATCTTATGGAACCAGGCGGAAATACAATTCAGGAACTGGATAAGTTTCCCGTGGATCCTCTCAGGTATGTTCAATCTGATAGGGTATTTTGAATGGGTTGTGCTATCTGGAGTGTACGGTCCACACTCACCTAATGAGCGCAAAGGCTTTCTGCAGAATATGAGCTCAATTCATAGACGTTATCCTGAAATGCTTTGGATAATCGGTGGGAATTTCAACATGACTGTGTCACTAACAAAGAAGAGAGGAGGATTAAGAAGAACATATCAGGACATGGAATCCTTTAGAGAGATGATAACAGAATAGAGAATGGTGGATATACAAACTATAAATGGTATTCACACTTGGACTAACCGAAGAGGAGGAACAAACCAAATAGCTTCTAGACTGGACAAATTCTTAGTTTCAGAACTGTTAGCGCTTGAATCTGCCTCAGCCTGAGGAAGGCAAAACTCGAGGCAACATCAAACCAAGCTCAGCCTCGTAGCTAGCCCTATGAGGGCAGGAGAGGGCTCTCTCCGGGTCTATCTCAGCTAAAGGTTTTCAAAGGGGCTGATATGACTCAAATTTAATACTGATTTTAGGCTAGTAAAGAGATAGGAAGGTTTGCTTTATATTTTTGAGTTTTTTTGCTGGAGAAATGGGAAAACCAATTTTGGGTGTGGGGATTGAGGTCAGATTTTTGCAGAGATCGAGTTGGGGCGAGGTAGGCAATAGTCTTGATGCCTTTTGATCGGGTTTATGGACGGATCAGAATGACCAGGAGTTGAAGAGGGCAAAATAGAATATGGATCCTCTTCAAATTGACGAAAAACATAGAAAATTAAACAAAATTGAAGGTAGAGCATAACAATTTATGGATTCTACCTTAACACTTCATTTTTTCAATTGCAGAAGATGAAAGAAGGGAAATGATACACATTAAAAACTTACAATTACAGAAAGAAGCACACCATCAACACACAAAGCTACATGAATTCCAAACAGTGCTGCAAAACCCTGGTCTTTCCTTTGCCAAAATGTTGAAGTAAAATGTACAATAAAGTCTCAAAGCCTCTCCCCCAAGAGTCCAACCCTTGCTACTGAATGAAAATTTACATATATAGATCAAGCTAACCTCATTCCCTAACCTCTAGGGGTCGAGATCCTCCTTCTATGAGCTGTTTCAACCAATTCTAAACAAGGAACTGAAAATTAGGTAGTCAAACAACTAACCCCTATACGCTAGGAAACTGATTCATTCATTAAATTTTTGCTATTTTGTGAATGAATCATATAGAATAGGTAATATAGTGCCAAAATTACATCATATACATCAACTTACATCAAGGAAAACCACAAATTACATCAAGAGGTGAAACTGGTCATAACTGGCCGAAATTCTGAGATGGAAGGTGAAAAATTGGCCAAAATCCTCAATGCGCAGCGCACTTTTCAGGCTGATTTTGAGGCACTTCCGACATCCAAATTGAGCTCAGGTTGGCTTGTTGGAAAGCCCTGGATGTCTACTTTCCAACCCAAGTGGAATTTTCCCATTTGGTGTCCATTTGCCCCTCCAAAAGTTCATTCTCCCAAGACTGCTTCCTGTGTGTCCAACAAGGGGCAGTGAGGTCATTTTTTGCATGTTTTTTGACCCTTTGGGGACCCAAACCTTGATGAAATGCCTTGGAAATAGCTGAGCAGGTATATTTCATCATGAAAAATCCAAAAATGCAAACCATTTGTGATTTGGACCTCCCAATCTTATGGGTAGCGCGCTGCGCGTTGAGCCAAAAAACCTGTTTTTAGAGACCAAAATTTTCAAAATGACAAAATTTTCTCCGAATTCGCTCAAATTCGGAGTGAAGACCCTCTATCATGTGTTATGCTCAGCCAATGATGCTTCGGCCAAAACTCGAAGTGGATCCAACCTCTTCCGCTGTTTTAGTGCTTGGCTCAACCTCTTTTTCAGAATCTTCACTTTTGCTTTGTTGACATGCATGCGAGCCCAATAATGATGTTTCATGTGACAGAGCATGTCTTTGTCTCTATTGGCCTTTTCCACAACTTCTCTAAGTGGATGTTGACCCTCTCAAGCCAAGTCTCCCGGTCAGCTTCTATTTCCTGCTCAATGGGTGTCATCTCATATATATGTCTTCGAGCAGCTTGTCGGTCTTCACGGATTTGTCGCAGATCCATAAGTGCGTGTTGAAATCAAAACTTCAATGCATACTCAAAACCCAAATATGTTTACCAAAGCATTTTGAAAACCAAGCCATAATGGTAATGCTCCGTTTCAATGAATTGGCATAAAACAGTCACTGTTTGACAAATGGACAAAAATATAATGTGTACCCTTTGCAACGTTGACTAGAGTTTACAAATGAGTATGGGAATGTTGTTCATCAATAGAGGATGGAAAATCTTCACAAAACCACCCACATGTCCTTTAAAAAACCCTTAAGGAGTGATTTTGACATGGACACTTTCTATGCGCAACACATTTTGAAGGAGGCTTTTGGAGGCCTTCGCGGTGTCAAAATCAGGTGCAGGATAGCTCGTTGGAAAGGTCTTTGAGTCTACTGTCCAACCCAATTGGAAGTTTTAAATTTGGAGTTCATTTGCCTTGTAAAAAATCAAATATCCTAAGACTAGTAAAAATGTGCCAAATGAGGCTGCCTCAAGGCAGAGTGCTGTTGTAGTCAACTTTTGATTGCCTTCCTCAACTCCAAATTGAGCTCATGATCACTCATTGGATATATATTTTCACCTAGTTATCCTTTGACTCATCAAGAAAGTTATTTGACCAACCAAGCTAGGAAAAAAATTGATTTTCCCAAGGTCACTTCAGAGGTGCATCAATTCTCTTGAGGCAATTGTATTTTTGACATTTCTAAAAAAAAATTATACCTGTGTAAAAAGTGAAGGAGTTTTTTCTTCCTTGGAATTTTGTGGACAAAAAAATCTCTCATTTTTCCCAAATTCATCTTTGATTTCTCAGAAACATCTTTTTATTGAAACTTATCCCGATGTGTGAAACAAGGGATTTTGTCGAAATGAAGCGAAATGAAGCGAAATGAAGGGGATAAGGGGCTTCTAAATTCTTGGGGAAATTTTTGGAAGTAGGGAGGGATGTTAGGAAATAGGGGAAAATGGAATCTTAGAGATCGAGTGAGGGGAAGGGGTCCAAAAGGGCGAAACACAGGCCTAGCCTAGAAAATTGCCAAGTTGTGGCAAGAAACTAGGTTTGGTGGAAAAATGAGGAATTTGGGGGATTTCAGTGATGGGAAGTGTTTAATAAGGTACATTAAGGATAGGGGAAGGTGTATGAACATCAGGATGCAAGTTTTTCTGATGATTTGGCCATTCAAGAGAAATTGCCTTCAAAACCCTAGGAGAGGGAAATGAACCTTTCCTAGGCGCAACTGAAGCATGAACAAGGTGTAAAATGACCCAATGGAACTTGACATGATGATGAAAACCATATGAATGATGATAGAATCAGCTGAATTATGACATAGACTGACACTTGGGCAACTTTGAAAAGAGTGAAAGCAAACCCTAGACCTAATGCCTAGTGACCAAATTTTGCTTGAAGACTCACTGAAATGACAAAATTTGACCTTGACACTCTGAGACCACTTTGTAAGAGCATATTTGATCACTGGAGGAAGGCTACAAAGGTTGAAACTAAAATTGGCTCCAATGGGGATGGTAGCTCCTTGGAGGTGCCAAGAACAACAAATCTTTGGAAGAGCTAGACAGTGCCTTCATCCATTGGGCGATGGAATCATTATTTTGAACGGATAACAAAAAACCTTTGACACATTTATTGAATGGAAACTTGACTGAAAAATGACTGAAACTTGACTGAAAATTGACTCAAACTGACTCGATGGCAAACTGAAATAACTTGAAAAAAATGTCTCAACAGACGAAACACAAATGACTCATGACTGGCTTAAAACAAGACTTTACAAAGTTTTTGGAAAAACAGCAACAATCCATCAAGATTTGGAATCATGATGACAACCACCTGCATACTAATGAAATATGTACAATCATGTATAATTGGCTTTCCAATGTAACCAATCAAGCAGATGGCTTCTTGACTAATTTCCCTGATCAGATCTGTTGGTCAACAATACAAACTGATAACTGGGCATCCAAAAACATAGCTGACCATGATCTCCTTCATCACTGAACACAACAATAATCACTTTCACTGCTGACTGTAACAAATATGCCATTGGATCCTGAAAAACATGAAGATTTACCTCATGTTGAAGAAACAAGTCTTTCTCTTTTGATTCTGATCTGCCTTCATCATGTGCTTCAATAAATGTATGCTCATAGGCTTCAAAAAACTCTGAACAAATGGATGAGCGGATCTCTTCTTGGAAAAACATTTCAGCACATGAAACATATGAAGAGGAATCTGAATGGAAATCCTGAATGTTTTGATCTTCTGTGGTGTGAATGTGTTGTAGGTCATTCTTAAACAAAAAACAATCTTCGAGATTATCGAACATGACAACCTTATCATCTTTGTGAAAGAAAAAATTATCTTTTTGCTGGTCTACAAAACTGATTATAAGACAGTCATCTTTTTCAAAAGAGGAAGAAGTTTCACCAACACTTTCCTGACTATGTTTGCACTGCAAATCTGTTGTAGCTTGGGCTGTAACAAGACCTCTCAAAAGTATATCTATCTCATCTTCAGACAAAGGAGACAATGTTTTTTGTTTTCTTCTGCTTAAACAATAATTATCTTCATATGACAGGGCATTCAAACTATCATTTATTACTGAGTTATTGAAAGGAGATTTATCACTTACTTGTACAAAGATCTCATTCTGTTTTTTATGAACATCTGAATCCAAAACTCTGTCTATGATCTCAACAACAGAGCTCTCTTTGATGGGCTTTAGCACAAGATATGGTTGGTCATTACAATTTGAAGCTAGTTCTGAAATAGTTGACTTGACTGCATCACATTCTGCAATTGAATCTTGACTACCCTGCACGTTGTCTTCTTCTGTGGGCAGATCTGAAACGACACTTTCTCTTTCATCATTTTCAGCCATATGGCCATCTTCAACCTGCTGATCTTGATTCTGCTGCAAAATTTCGTGAGCATATTGAGGGGAATCCTCTAGGTTCTCTTCATGTTGATGAAATGGATTCTCATACAGAGCCTCCATGATCTCATCATCCATAAAATTATCATCTTCATAATATTTCTTAAGGCTTTCAATAAAAGTAGAAGCATGTTTGCAACAGTCATGAACTAAATTTAATGATGGATAAGATGCTTGATATCTTTCAATGAACAAGGCATGAAAATCCTTTAAACAGTGAATACAAGCCAACGGTAAATTTTCATACCAGGTTTGGGCTTCACCTTCCAAAGTGGCCAGGAATATCTTCATCAAGCAATCTTCAGGAAAATCCACCTTCAACTTGCAAATATGCATATGAAATCTAACTAGATGTAAATCAGCATCCTTCTTACCATCATCGTTAAATGTAGGCAGATTCCTTGACCAATCTACCTTGGGAATCTTATTCGGAAAACCTGGAATGTGATCTTGGCTCATGGGAGCATATCTTCTTGTGATTCGGTCCATCTTGAAAATCTCACAGCCACTGATCTCCCTGCAGTGAAGTCACCATGAAGCATTGATTTCTGAATTTGTCAGTGAATGAAGTCGCCAGGTGAATGATTTCAGCCTTGCCAGTGTCTGATTGTTGTCCACCATCAACAATCAGATCTGAACTTGATACATTTACTGGGGCAATTAACAAGTTAAATGTCACGTTTACAAGCTAGACCGGAGATTGACTTAAGCAACATTTATCTACTTCTGCTAATGCAAAGCAAAAGCGTTTCGAAGGCTACTTGGCATAACTTCAGGCTCCGTCTGTAGCTTATAAAACAAATGACATCAACAAGTAAACCATTTGTTCTTCCCCAGTATGGTCACCACTATGTTAGCGCTCGAATCTGCCTCAGGCTAAGGAAGGCAAAACTTGAGGCAACATCAAACCAAGCTCAACCTCATAGCTAGCCTTACGAGGGTAGGAGAGGGCTCTCACCGGGTCTATCTCGGCTAAAGGTTTTCAAAGGGGCTGAGACGACACAAATTTAATACTGATTTTAGGCTAGTAAAGAGATACGAAGGTTTTCTTTAAATTTTTGAGTTTTTTTGCTGGAGAAATGGGAAAACCAATTTTGGGTGAGGGGATTGAGGTCAGATTTTTGCAGAGATCGAGTTGGGGCGAGGTAGGCAATAGTATTGATGCCTTTTGATCGGGTGTATGGACGGATCAGAATGACAAGGAGTTGAAGAGGGCAAAACAGAATATGGATCCTCTTCAAACTGACGAAATCATAGAAAATTAAACAAACTTAAAGGCAAAGCATAACAATCTATGGATTCTACCTTAACACTTCATTTGTTCAATTGCAGAAGATGAAAGAAGGGAAATGATACACATTAACAAATTACAATTACAGAAAGAATCATACCATAAACACACAAATCCACATGAATTCCAAACAGTGCTGCAAAACCCTGGTCTTTCCTTTGCCAAAATGCTGAAGTAAAATGTACAATAAAGTCTCAAAGCCTCTTCCCCAAGAGTCCAACCCTTGCTACTGAATGAAAATTTACATATATAGATCAAGCTAACCTCATTCCCTAACCTCTAGGGGTCGAGCTCCTCCTTCTAGGAGCTGTTTCAACCAATTCTAAACAAGGAACTGAAAATTAGGTAGTCAAACAACTAACCCCTATATGCTAGGAAACTGATTCATTCATTAAATTTTTGCTATTTTGTGAATGAATCATCTAGAATAGGTAATATAGTGCCAAAATTACATCATATACATCAACTTACATCAAGGAAAACCAAAAATTACATCAAGAGGTGAAACTGGTCATAACTGGCTGAAATTCTGAGCTGGAAGGTGAAAAATTGGCCAAAATCCTCAATGCGCAGTGCCCTGATCTCCATGCGCAACGCACTTTTCAGGCTGATTTTGAGGCACTTCCAGGCATCCAAATTGAGCACCGGTTGGCTTGTTGGAAAGCCCTGGATGTATAATTTCCAATCCAAATGGAATTTTCCCATTTGGTGTCCATTTTCCCCTCCAAAAGATCATTCTCCCAAGACTGCTTTCTGTGTGTCCAACAAGGGGCAGTGAGGTCATTGTTTGCATGTTTTTTGACCCTTTGGGGACCCAAACCTTGATGAAATGCCTTGGAAATATCTGAGTAGGTATATTTCATCATGAAAAATCCAAAAATGCAAACCATTTGTGATTTGGACCTCCCAATCTTATAGGTAGTGCACTGCGTGCTGCCCGTTGAGCCAAAAAACCTGTTTTTAGAGACCAAAATTTTCAAAATGACAAAATTTTCTCCGAATTCACTCAAATTCGGAGTGAATACCCTCTATCATGTGTTATGCTCTGCCAACGATGCTTCGGCCAAAACTCGAAGTGGATCCAACCTCTTCCGCCGTTTTAGTGCTTGGCTCAACCTCTTTTTCAAAATCTTCACTTTTGCTTTGTTGACATGCATGCGAGCCCAATAATGATGTTTCATGTGACAGAGCATGTCTTTGTCTCTATTGGCCTTTTCCAACAACTTCTCTAAGTGGATGTTGACCCTCTCAAGCCAAGTCTCCCGGTCAGCTTCTATCTCCTGCTCAATGGGTGTCATCTCATGTATATGTCTTCGGGCAGCTTGTCGGTCTTCACGGATTTGTCGCAGCTCCATAAGTGCGTGTTGAAATCAAAACTTCAATGCATACTCAAAACCAAAATATGTTTACCAAAGCATCATGAACACCAAGCCATAATGGTAATGCTCCGTTTCAATGAATTGGCATAAAACAGTCACTGTTTGACAAATGGACAAAAATATAATGTGTACCCTTTGCAACGTTGACTAGAGTTTACAAATGAGTATGGGACCGTTGTTCATCAATAGAGGATGGAAAATCTTCACAAAACCACCCACATATCATTTAAAAAACCCTTAAGGAGTGATTTTGACATGAACATAGGGTTTCGGTTTTCAAGAGCCAATACAACAAATTTCCCATCTTGAAACACACTTCAAACATTATAACATTGACTGAGTAGCAAGGAAATACCTACTTGCAAGTTTTGGAGTGGATTTGGTATGATCTGGTTGCATGGACAGAGTTTTCTTGTTGCTATAACCCAATGTGAAGTGCACAAACCCAACGCGTAGCGCACCCCTCTATGCGCAGCGCCCTTGTTAATTTACACTGGCCAGTGAGGCCCAATGCGCAGCGCACCTCTCTATGCGCAGCGCACACTTTCTATGCGCAACACATTTTGCAGGAGGCTTTTGGAGGCCTTCCTGGTGTCCAAATCAGGCATAGGATATCTCGTTGGAAAGGTATTTGAGTCTACTTTCCAACCCAATTTGAATTTTTCAATTTGGAGTTAATTTGCCTTGTAAAAAATCAAATCTCTTAAGACTGGTAAAAATGTGCCAAATGAGGCTGCCTCAAGGCAGAGTGTTGTTGCAGTCAACTTTTGATTGATTGAGCTCATGATAGCTCATTGGAAAGATATTTTCGCCTAGTTATTCTTTGACTCATCAAGAAAGTTATTTGATGAACCAAGCTAGGAGAAAAATTGATTTTCCCAAGGTCACTTCAGAGGTGCATCAATTCTCCCGAGGCAATTGTATTTTTGACATTTCTAAAAAACCATTATACCTGTGTAAAAAGTGAAGGAGTTTTTTTCTTCCTTGGCATGTTTTGGACAAAAACCTCTCTTAGTTTTCCCAAATTCATATTTGATTGCTCAGAAACATCTTTTGAGTGAAACTTATCCCGATGTGTGAAACAAGGGATTTTGTCGAAATGAAGCGAAATGAAGGGGATAAGGGGCTTCTAAATTCTTGGGGAAATTTTGGGAAGTAGGGAGGGATGTTAGGAAATAGGGGAAAGTGGAATCTCAGATATCGAGTGAGGGGAAGGGGTCCAAAAGGGCGAAACACATGCCTAGCCTATAAAATTGCCAAGTTGTGGCAAGAAACTAGGGTTGGTGGAAAAATGAGGAATTTGGGGGATCTCAGTGATGGAAAGTGTTTAATAAGGTACATTAAGGATAGGGGAAGGTGTATGAACATCAGGATGCAAGTTTTTCTGATGATTTGGCCATTCAAGAGAAATTGCCTTCAAAACCCTAGGAGAGGGAAATGAACCTTGCCTAGGCGCAACTGAAGCATGAACAAGGTGTAAAATGACCCAATGGAACTTGACATGATGATGAGAACCATATGAATGATGATAGACTCAACTGAATAGTGACATAGACTGACACTTGGGCAACTTTCAAAAGAGTGAAAGCAAACCCTAGACCTAATGCCTAGTGACCAAATTTTGCTTGAAGACTCACTGGAATGACAAAATTTGACCTTGACACTCTGAGACCACTTTGTAAGAGCATATTTGATCACTGGAGGAAGGCTACAAAGGCTGAAACTAACAAGAACAAATCATGATGAAAGATGTATTCATAAAGGAAACGATTCTGCCAGCTGTTGGCTCTGATCACTGGCCAATAAAGTTAGAAATCGACCTCAAGCAGAGCCCCAAAAGAAGACCGTTCAGGTTTGAAGCCTTCTGGCTCAGGAACCATCAGTTTCTGCCAAAAGTTGAAGAATGGTGGACCACGAGTAGGCAAAGTGGGAGAAGCAAAATGCAAACTTTCCAGCTAAAATTGAAAGAACTTAAGGGGAAAATAAAAAAATGGAACAAAGAAGAATTCGGGGACATATTCAGGGATCAACAATGATTAGAGCAAAAAATGAATGAGTTACAACAGCTGAATATAACAGAGGGTAGAAATGAAGAGAGAAGTAGAGAAGAAGGAATTGTAATAGGCCAACTTGAGGAAAGAAGAAAACAGGAAGAGATCTTATGGAAACAAAAGTCACGTGTCCAGTGGCTTAGAGAAGGAGAAAGGAACACGAAGTTCTTCCATCAGGCCATGATTCAGCACAGGCAGAGAAATAGGATCTTCTCAATCAAAAACACGGGAGGTCAACGCATAACCCAGCATGATGAATTGGAGCAGGAGCTGGTAGGACATTTCAAAGGTATTCTCACTGAACCTCAGAGGAATAGATCGGAGGCCATAGGTAGGATAAGCAATGAAATTCCGAATTTGGTAACCAGGGACCAAAACTTAGCCTTGATGAGAGCAGCTACCTTGGAGGAAGTTGAGGAAATTGTGATGGGTATGAAACGAAACAAAGCCCCAGGACCCGACGGATTTACGGCAAAATTCTACCAAGCAAGCTGGAAGTTCATAGGAAAGGAAATCCTAGAAGTTGTAGAGGAAGCGCGCAGACAGCAAAAGGTTTGGCCAGGTCTCAATTCTACTCTTATTTCTCTAATTCCTAAATCAGCTAATTCGGAAACTGCTGAGGGTTTTAGGCCAATAGCCCTTTGTAATGTCATCTACAAGATTATAGCCACCTTAATGGTCAAAATATTGAAGCCAATCCTCCCCAACATAATATCCCCTGAACAAACCAGGTTTGTTGAAGGGAGGAAAACTCTAGATGGTTTAGTAGTCTCTCAAGAAGTAATACACTCTTTGAAATAGAAAAAGGAACCAGGCATGATGATAAAACTGGATCTTTCTAAAGCTTATGATCGTCTTAATTGGAGATATCTAGAGTCAATCCTTCTGGCTTATGGATTTTGTGACAGGTGGGTGAAATGGATTCTCAGCATGATCTCCACGCCCAATTTTTCCATTCTTTTGAATGGTACCCCAACTATGACATTCAATGCTTCAAGAGGCCTGCGCCAAGGAGATCCCCTGTCACCATTCTTGTTCATAATAGCGGCAGAGGGATTGGGAAGATACATCAAAAAAGAGCTCAGAGAGAGGAAGTTAAAAGGGCTGAGGCTGTGGGGAAACAACATCCCAGTCACCCACCAACAGTTCGTAGACGATATCATGATTTTCTGTAAGGTATCCCTGAGAGAGGTGAAAAGGATCAAAGAGGTCTTAGACTTATTCATGGAAGCTTCGGGTACTGAAATTAATAAGGATAAGTCGAACACCTTTATCTTTAACACTCCTGAAATGGTCAAAGCCCATTTGACAAGAACACTGGGGTTCAGACAGGGAGAATTTCCAACAAAATACCTGGGCACCATGCTTGATGTGAGTCCGCTAAGGATTGCTAATTGGCAACCAATTCTGGAGAAGCTCAAGAACCGTTTATCTAACTGGTCCTTCCAGACTCTCAATATAGCAACTAGAGTGGTTCTTCTCAAATCAACTCTTCAATCAATCCCAATCTACCCTCTTTCGGTCATGGCAGTGCCGAAAGGTGTAAGTACCAAAATGATTGAAATCTTCCGGAACTTCATTTGGGGAGGGCCAAAGCAGCAGAAGAAGTGGGCCTTAATCTCATGGAACAGTCTTACAAAGGCAAAGGAGGCAGGGGGACTAGGAGTAAGAGACCCGCTTCTTCTGAACCAAGTCCTAGCGGCGAAACTATGGTGGCGCTGGATGAAAGGGGGTAAAGACTTATGGAAAGAGATATGGATGCAGAAATATTCAATGCCAACTACAGCTGAAGGAATCATTCGAAAGGAAGAGATGCCAAAAGGATCCTCGATTTGGGATCTGGCATGCCAGAACAGAGATATTATAAATTCGCAGGCTTTTTGGGAGGTCAGAAATGGAAGGACAACAAAATTCTGGGAGGAAGCCTGGCAGCAGAGGGAAAGAATGGTGGAAATTCAGGGGCTGCAAACCATCTATAGAGAAGCTAAGGCCAAAGGCTTAACCTATGTAAATGATTATTGGAAGGAAGGAGGCGAAAATGAGATGTGGAGGGAATGGAAAGACCCTGGAGAGTGGGATAATAATATTAGTGATGATCTTAAAACAAGGATAGTAAAAGAGATGGACTCCAGAAGGATTAAAAAAAGAACTGGGCCGGATATTCTCAGATGGGGTGGATCTACAAAAGGCACCTTCACGGTGAAGGAAGCATACCTCATAAAGTCTAAACAAGCGATGGAAGAACAGACACAAGACTGGAAACAATTATGGAAAAACAAATGGTGGCCAAAGGTCACATTGTTCACTTGGCTTGTGGGAAAAAGATGCATCCTGACATGGGATCAACTCCAGAAAAGAGGGTTCCAAGGGCCATCAAGATGCAGCTTATGCAAGAAAAACATAGAAAATCAGGAACACATTCTAAACTCTTGCCCGATAGCTCAGGATCAGTGGGAAAAGACTAGAAGCCTCTTTGGAAAGACGAATCGTAATCCCTAGGATGTGATCCAAACTATTTTCCAATGAGGAAAGGGACAATTTCAAAGTCCAGTTGTGAGAAGAGCGTGGAACCTGGCTGCAGGATTCAACATATGGACCATATGGAAAGAGAGAAACAGAAGGATATTCCAAGACAAGATTATCTCTCTGGAGGAGCTTTGGAATAGAACTCAAACTCTTATAAGAGAAACAATCCTTTCGAAACCCTGGAACCAGGAGGATTGGGATACCACGGAGGAAGAGAACTGAATTCTAAGGAAGCTAAATATAGGCCAAGGGATGGTCTATACCTAGCAACAAGAACCCCAAATTATACAGAACCAAAGTCCAACGGTGTTCATCTGACCTCAGGCAGGCTTTATCAAACTTAATTTTGATGGAGCATCAAAAGGAAATCCAGGTCTTGCTGGATTTGGTGGGATTTTCAGAGATAGTCAAGGCCAAACTAGGTGGATTTATGCTGACCGAGGAGGCACGATGAGTAATAATGAAGCAGAATTCATGGCTGCGTACCAAGGAATTAAGATTGCAATAAGAAATGGCTACAAGAATCTAGAAATAGAAGGGGATTCAACTCTAGTTGTAGAAACAGTAAGAAAATTGAATAATGGAAAAGCTTGGGATCAGGTGGCTAGAAGTTGGAGGACGGCGGGCCTCATCTAGGAAATAGCAGAATCAATGAATCATATTGAGTACAAGGTCATACATCATGTTAGGAGAGAAGGCAATAGAGCTGCTGATTACTTGGTGAACTGGGGATGCAATGAATTGAATGGCAAAGTGGATAGCATAGGGCCACCACAGCTGGAAGGGACTCATTGGGAGGAATTAATTTCCATCACCAACCAGGACAATAATGACAGAGTATAGATATGTTAAAGGATACAAACAGTCCCCGATCGGGGTGAAGGAAAGGACTCCGAGTAGCCTAATGATAATGGGTAGGGCTTTTCAGTACAAGCCTCACTCTTGGGCAATCATAATAAAGGATGTGAAGGGAGATCACTATGAAGAGAGCACCCCGAGACAAGGTTCCAAGATCATCATGGCAGTAGAAGGGATGGGAAACGGTGACGATAAGGTGGTAGCAGATAGAAGAGGTGGCAATAATTTAAAGGGAGTAGCAGTAGACATTGATGCTAAGAATTTAAGGACATGCAAGGTGGCGAGGGCGGTGGATACTTGGAGTAAATTTCCTGGAAATAGCTTTCGTAAAGAGCAAGAGACTATGGCTGAGGGTGGCAGGCAGGCTAGAGTATATAGCGAAGAGGGGGGAAGAAGGAAGAGGACGACGAGGCAGCAGATGATACTGGAGGACGATAACTCTCAGGGGAATGATAACCACCAGAATGTAAAGGAAAGCAAGGAGAGGTTTAGGAGGAAGGATCAGGAGGTGACGGCAGAAGAGGGAATATACAGAGAAGGAGAGATGAGGAATATGCAGGAGGAATGCAGGGGGAGAGGGAGGTTTGAGGTCGGACAAGGCAGCCAGGGTAGCATCCGTGGTCGGCCTTCTAGGAGAGGCAAGGGCAGAGGAAGGAGGGGACGAGGAAACACCGGGCATGCTGGGGACTATGATTCTGAATCTCCGTCTCCCAACCAACGGAAAAGAGGTTGCTGCACCGTGAACCAGATGGCCAGAGATGCGGAGCGCGCATACAACAATGAGGGCAATGTGGAGATAAGAAGAATTATAGAGAATTTGGAAGAGAGAGTCCTGGAGGAGGCCTCGGACCCTGAGATGAATGAATGGAGCTCTCTTATGCCAGATCCTGGTAACACCAGGGGTCGCCTCTCCCAGTATAAACAAGCCCTACATATATATTGGGTGATGAAGTTTCTACTGGCCAAAGCAATGGAACATATTGCGGAAGAAATGACTGAGATTGCGCAAGGGTACCCGAGCCTGAAAGAGGAAATGAAGAGTCTGCACGTCGCAATTCTGAAACAGGATAGAAAATTGGAGGATATCCAAAACACTCTGAAGCTGATAACCAAGGTGCACCGCGAGGAAGAGGTGAAACCAGAGATTATGGATGATTGATATGTCTTTTTTTTTCTTTCAAATTTCACCTGATAGGACTAATAGTATTAGTTTTGGCATAGGATGTGGAATTCATAAGATGATAGGGAATAGTTTCTGCTGGTAGGTAGACTGAAGGTTTTGTTTTAAACTTGTTTATGCACTATCTCAGCTTTATGTTGAAAACTTCTGACTTTTGGTGGCCCTCCTACCTGGTTTCCCTTCGGGGCGGGAGGAGGATCCCTGTTTTTGTATATAGTTTCGCTGGTTGATGTTAATAGAAAAGACCCTGCCGTAGATTACAAAAAAAAAATGTTGAAAATTTACCCTAAAAAAACATTCTGACATACACAATTTTCGTTTTTGGGTTGTTTTTTCATGTTTTTTTGGGGTTTTTGAGTTAGAGTACTTGTTTTGAGGTAATAGTTCTCGTTTGATCGGTAACTATGTTTTAACCTTGGAACACTTCTGAAGTAGAGGTTTGGATCGACACATTATCTTGGCTTCACCAGATAACTATCAATGCGGACACATCAAGATTGAGGATCTTGCTTCATATAATGCTCTCCACAAAAATAACACTCTATAAAACCAACATGCTAAGCTTTACATAAATAAATATTGTGTAATCAAATCAACTAAGTTAGCTTATGAAACTCATGAATATTATTATAACAAATTCTTTAGACCAGGTGGTAGGTAGAGCTCTCATCAAGTCATGACTTAGTCTATTATAATTCCAACAATTTGTCATTTAATTATCAATTGAAGCTTCATCGAGTCATCCTCATGATCATAATATAAGTCACTAGATGCAAATGCATATACTAAGAATAGGTTCCATCCATTTATTGTGAGATTACTTCACACTGAATCACAACTATTAATACTTCAACAATTATGCTAAGAATAAGGAGGCCAATACAAAACCATTATCGAATACCAATATTAGTCACTGAAAGTCACTATGCTCACATAACATTGTTGTCAAGGAAAATTATAAGTTGTCAAATTAAATCATTAGTTATTAGGTCAAATCCCAAATTTGCTATCATAGTGACATCTATAGCCCAAAACATATCTCAATCATCAAGTCAAACTTCTAAATAATTATCATGTCAGAACTACAAATATTACTTATCTATATCAATCAACCAAATCTAGTAAAACCCTTGCAACTATTATCAAATACCATCATACACAAGCCTAAATGGTTAAATCATAATGAAATATTGATATGCATATCATATTCACCTACAAACACAAGTTTAGTCCACATTTTCACATTATAGTAGGTCAAAAATTCAAACTTCCTTGCTCATTGAACTTTTTGTTCTCTGCTCCATGTCTGTAGGACTGACATCATTCAGGTGTACTTATGATTTTATGCACAAAGATTCACTCTTCTATCTTATAGGTAGAGTTGCACCCATAGGGCTTCCTAGGAGTGGTGGAAGGATACAATCGCACCCTTGAGCTTACTTTAGTGTGGCTGAGAGGCCACAGTCACACTTGTAAGCCTGCTTCCATGCGACTAAGGCTTAGAGTAAGGGGAAACTTTCTCTTCTCAGATCAAAACTCTATTATAGATAAAAAATGTCAAATATTTGTCTATTCATATCCATAAATCATACTTCGATAGTAAAGAATATACATCTAATGAAAAAAATAATGGGAGTAAGAATCTTATAGAGAGATTCTCCCTCTGAATGGGAGCCCACTTTAGTCATCTTCATTCATGCCATTAACCCGTATATAATATTGTCATGCATCAACATATCTGTTAGATCATAAAGTCAGACATATATCCATCATGATCATAACATGATAGCATCATCTACTTCACCATAACATTGTGACATCATATTTTTATCAAGGGTTAGAGTCAAATAGCTAATAGGAGTATCCTTCAAGAATCAAGTCAAGGCATTCAATTTTCCCATATGCAATAATTACTAAACACATCAAATTATAACAATGGTCAACAAAATATATTGAACATCAATCTCATTGTTATACTTCTATCATCATGGCTACATGATTTTCACAAATATTATAAATAGTATCAAGTTACCATATATTAGAATCTAGGTGCTAGCCTTCTTCATGGGATCAATATAAATCCAAAATTATAGGTGTTAGCCAAACATAAAGTATCTAATATATGAAACATCAATATTAAGTAGCTTCATAGAATCAAGAAGTTCATCATGCTTAAAAGGTAAGATACTTGTTTACTACCAAGTGCACCATTTCATTATAACAACCATGAATCCAAATCACTTTCAAATGCATAAACCATTTGAGAAGGAGATATTTTGATCATACCTTGGGACTTACCTTGCCATTAGTATTGTAGCTAGAACATAACTTTGAAACAATATACCATGCATACCTTGTAGTATTAAATACCTGTGCACCTTATTATTTTACATAGGAAGCTTGTAGCATTTTGTCACCTTTTCATCAGATGCCTCTTCTTGCACTAGCCATGATCCTCAAGAAGGATCCACTTATCATATCTCATCAAGAATTTAGAAGCATTTAAAAACTCAAATCTATATGCAGGAAGCATAATTAATAATCAAAACAATAATCAAATTCGGGAGATTCAAACTTCAACTTCTAGGTCCCAACTGCATGGAGGAGGAGTCATATGAGTGACTCTAGAAGCCTAGTCGCTCCCTTAATCCTGGCATGTGAGTGACTAGGGTGAGACCTGAACTATGGAAAGCGAGCAATCGAGATTATGAAACCCTAACTCCTAGTCGCATGAATGGATATTTTTTCATGGACTGGAAGGCTCCAATTGCACATATGAGATTCTATGTGAGAAACTACAATCGACTTCTTCTTGTGTTGTGCCAACGACAGAGGCCCAAATCCCTAAAACTGAGATGCGAGCTTCGAACCCTACAATTTCACCTTAGAGTGAACCCATTCCTCCACGGAGCTGCCTCAGACCTATGCAAGGCAAACCAAGAAAGAGAATAGAATAATGTCTTATGATTATGTCAAAATGAGGTAGAGGTCACTTGTATTTATAGCCTTCCAAGGGTGTCCACTTTACTTTAGGGTCAACCTTATCAAATATTCACATGTAGGATTTTCTTCGTAAATACACTTTCCCTTATCCATTTTGAGTGAACTTCAGGTTGATTTTGGTCCTCTCGAAAAGAGGAATTTAATGCAATCATCATCTCCATCAAATGAGTTGAACAATGTAAACTTTGAAACGGGAACTATAAACTCAAAACAAAAATTAAAACAATGAAATATATATATATATATATATATATATATATATATATATATATATATATATATTAAAAAAACCATAAAATTAAAAAAATGACAAAAAAATCAAATATATAAAAAAGGCAAACAAAAAATTCAATCATAAAAATGTTAAAAAAGAAAAACAAAATTAACTTATAAACAATAAGAATTAATATATATATATATATATATATATATATATATATATATATATATATATATATATATATATATAATAAGAAAAACATATTTAAAAAAAAAACAAAAAAACTATTTTTTTTAATAAAAAAATGAAAAAAACTAAACTAACAAAAAAAAACAAAAAAATTAAAACAATTTTAAATAATTTATAAACAAAATTAAAAACAAACAAATTTTTTTTTTAAACTATTAAAATTAAAAAAAAAACATAAAAAAACATAGTAAACATAAAACACAAAAAAATTCAAATTAAAAAAAAAAAGCATAATTAACATTAATATTAAAATTAAAAAAAAAAATTATTAACAAAAACCTAAAAAAAAAGGGGGGGTAGCCCCGCCGAGGGGTCCGATCGGGCACGACCCTAGGTGGGCGGAGCGGCATGCAGCTCCCCCTACCTAGGGTCGTGCCCCTCAAGCCCCTCGGTTGGGATGAAGCCCTATTCTCGGACTTCAGCCCTGCCTAGGGCCGCGGCCTCCCAAGCCCTTATGCGGGGTTGCCCTCCAATTATATATTTTTTAAGTTTTTGTTAATAATTTTTTTCTTAAGATTTTAATATTAATGTTAATTGTGTTTTTTTTTATTTATTTAATTTTAATAGTTTTTAATTTTGTTTTTAAATTATTTAAAATTGTTTTAATTTTTTTGGTTAATTTTCTAGTTTTATTTATTTATTTTAAATTTGGGTTGTTTTTAATATTTTTTTTATATGTTTAGTTTTTTAGTAGTTTTTAAAATTTTTGTACTTTTATAGTTTTTTTCAACTTTTTTATCCTATACCAAAAAAAAAATCTTTTATATTTTTTTTGTCTTTTTGGTCTTTTTTATATTTGTTTTTTTTTAAGTAATCAACATTTAAAAAAAGATCAATAAGACAACTAGAAAACATGTTAAGTAATCAACATCTAAGAAACAATTGGACATAAAAAATAGAAAATAAATAATAATAATAATAATAATAAATAAATTGAAGTGTCAAAAAATGTAACATTATAAAAAAAATATCCACACTTAATACATTAGAAAATTTAAAGTGTCAAAAATAAGTCGTCTAAAAGAAGTGGTTGATGTCGCATCAACATGTTTCAAAATCAGCATGAAAATCACTAACATTTAATGATCTGAAAATCACCCTTTGAGTGATTTCAGTTAAAGAATTATTGAATGAAGGTATTACAGACTCATGTGTTGGTGTGTGTCTATGTTATTTTAGGCAACAGATCAATCAGATTGCAAAATACACAGACACTAAAAAATGGAAAACAACATAAAAACACAGTAAGAAAATACAAGAACACAACAATTAATAAGGAGTTCAACCTAATCTCCAGGGCTACGTCTCCAGTCTAGCTTTCGATGGTGGCCTTCTTTTATTGTGTCTTTAAAGCAAAGAATTACAATGAGGAGCTCAATTTGAGTGTCCTGAAACAGAATTGCTTGGCAGGGTGGTCCTTGGATTTCCCAAGCCACTAGAGTGCACAGACTCTTTTCCTTACCAGCTCTTGACCTCTCTGGTCTTTAATGGGAGGAGCCCAATGTGGTGCTCAGTTCCCGACAGATCCTCTCAGGGATTTTCTCGATGTTGCCTTGTGCTGCAGGTCAGCTCGACTCTTTGTCTTTTTGCTTTTTGCTTCACTATCTCTTCCTTTCTATGTCTTCTTCTTCTTCTCTTTGGTTCTTCCTCTCGGTGTCTCTTCTCTGTCTCTGTTCATGGCTTTAAAGCCAATCAATCTCATGACTGTTCGCTTCCTCTTCTTCTTTCATCAGGTCGCCTGCCACTGCTCACTTGGAGTTCCCTATCTTGGCATCATCATCAACGGCTCACAGGGAGTGGCCACTTGTCCTCTTGCCAACTGCGCCAACTCTTCCTCGTCAGTTCGGTTCTTCGATTACGTCGGGAAATGACTCATCCGCCACCTCAGCGGTCAAATTAGACCTCAAATCCTTGTAGATCTCGACTTAATCCCCTATCAAATCCAGTTCTTTCATCAAGCGTGTTCTCAGTCGTTAGATTTGGAGCCCCCAGATCCAACGTCATTCGCTCATTTCGCGCGCTTGACTTGCTCGACCATTAGCATGCGATGAATGGCAGTTTTCTCTCTCCTCCACCTGCCACACGTTGGGCACTGAATGGAATCGCTAGGTTTCAGCCAAATCCGCTTACTGCCCAAGGGTGCCCCCGATATATACTGTTGGTTTTGGAGCGCGGGTCCCGCCTTTAGCCTTTTGTGCTTTTCCCCACAGTTTTCCCAGCTTCCATGCAACCGAGCGCTTCAGGGCCTTTCCTTCTCGAGGGGTTTTGCCCAGCGATGTGCTAATTGTGCATCAAAAACTGCCTCCTTTTCCCAATCTAGGCTTCCCAAGTGCCAGTTTCGCCTCCTGCACAGTCTCCATGGGCCTTAGTCAGCGCGCTTTGAGCGAGGTCCTCATCGTTCCACGCTGGCGGCCAACTGCCACTGTTCAGAGGTTTTTCTGATTGCTCTGTGCTCTTGAATTTGAAGTTTGTCCTGATTTGATACAGTCATGGTGCTTTGTTTATCTTCATGGATCCAATTTGGATCACGACCTTCCCACTGAAAAAGCTTTTGGACCACCAAAAGTTGGTTTTCAAGCATCAACTAAGTGAGGGTACTGTTGTCTCACTTGTCCAATCTCAATCCACTTTGCATTGCTTGGCTTTGAACCCTTGAGCCCTACTCTGAGGTATTTAACATCTCCTCTACGCATCGTCCTCACCTTCCTGTCCAGAACTGTGTATTCCTGTAATTCATTAAGATATTCAGGTAGTAGGTCATCAATAGATGGTAATTGACTTTGCTCTTCGGGATCCTCAATTAGAAAGGGTTCAAACAATCTCAAGCAATCTGCATTCACGACTGAGTAGATGTGCATGTAAGTTGGTAGATCAAGGCGAAAATCATTTTCTCCAATCTTCTGAAGTATTTTGAAAGGTCCATACCTAATAAGCTTTAGCTTTTTACCTTCACCTTGCATATTGTCCTTGTTGATATACAGCCAGACCTGGTCACCAACTTGGAAACTATGTTCCATCTGATGCTTGTCATGCCTTGCCTTGTAATTGGCTTGGCTCTTTCCAATTGTTCTTGTGCTGCCTGGTGGATCTCCTGAACTTGTTCAATGAACCTAGTTGCCCTGTCCACATCACTATGTCCCTTAACTGTGGTATCCTTTCCAAAGATAAAATCCAAAGGAGACCTTGGTGTGAAACCAAAACAGGTTTCAAAAGGAGATCTTTGTGTAGAAGAATGTTTTGCTCTGTTGTAAGCATGTTGCACATAACACAAATGTTCATCCCAAAGCTTAGGATGTTTGCTGCAATATCCTCTGAGTAATTGGATCACTGTCCTGTTAACTACTTCTGTCTGGCCATTAGTTTGTGGATGGAAAGCTGTGGTTTCCTTCAGTTTAGTGTCCATCAGTTCCCACAGACTTGACCAAAACTTCCCCACAAATCGGGTGTCTCGATCAGATACAATGGAAGTGGGTAATCCAAAATGACCCCATACATGTTCAAATAACAATTTCGCAGTTTGTTTAGCTATAATCTGTTTATTACAAGGTATCAAAATACACATTTTGTTGAACCTATCCACAACAACATATATATAATCATGACCTTTCCTAGATTTAGGCAGTCCTCCAATAAAATCCATGGAAATACTTTCCCAAGGGTGAGAAGGAACAGGTAATGGAGTGTACAAGGCTAGTTTTTTGTTGCTGGGCTTGCTTTTAGCACACATAGTACACTGTCTTACATATCTAGAAACTGTCTCATTCATTTTTGGCCAATAAAAAAATATTTGTAGCTGTGCAACTATTCTACTTACCCCAAAGTGACCTGATATCAGAGAAGTGTGTGCTTCTCTAATTATCTTTACTCTCTCAGTTTGTGGAATGTAGAGTTTCCCACAATGGTATAAGAGTTGGTCCTTTATATGATAATCCAATTCTTCTACCTGTTTGCCTTGACTCAAAGTTGCATATACATCTTTAAAGTCTATATCTTGAGCATATTGTTCAATGTAGCTTTCATGTAGCACAAAATTATGCTTAAGTATAGTAGATGCATTTATAATGGGTCTAGATAACATGTCTACAACTTTATTGTGTATGCCCTTTTTATATCTGATGACTAAATGAAACTGTTTTTGAAAACCCATCCATCTGTAGTGTCTTGATTGCTTTAACTTAGTTTGGGAATGTAGATATTGAAGTGGTTGATGATCAGTATGTATTACTGTCTCTTTTCCCATTAAGTAATGTTTCCACTTTTTCACACTTTGAACTAATGCATACAATTCTTTATCATATGTAGGATAGTTAACTACTGTAGGATTAAAAGTCTCAGAATGATAACATATGGGTTTATCATGCTGTGTCAACATTGCTCCCATGGCATAGTCACTGGCATTTGTTTGGATTTCAAATGGTCTTTGCAGATCAGGCAGTGCTAGTACATGTGTTGTACTAATCTTTTCTTTCAAGGTATTGAAGGCTTTTTGATGTTTGCCTCCCCACTGAAACACCTTGTTCAATCCTGTTAAAGCATGTAAGGGAGCTGCAATTGAGGAAAAGTTAGAAATGAACTTCCTCCAATATTGTGCTGCCCCTAAGAAGCTTCTCATTTCTGTAACAGACTTGGGTTTAGGCCAGTTTAAAATGACTGCCACCTTAGAGGGATCTATCTTCAATTCACCACCCCCTACTATATGACCCAAATAATTTATAGATGTTTTGCCAAATTCACATTTTGAGAGTTTAACATGGAGTTTTTCTCTTTTCAAAACATCTAGTGCCTGCTTAACATGCTTTAAGTGTTCTTCCCACGTTTTACTAAAAATCAGAATATCATCCAGATACACAATAACAAAATCATCAAGAAAAGGTCTGAGTACATCATTCATTAATCTCGTGAAAGTAGCAGGAGCATTAGTTAAGGCAAAAGGCATAACCAACCACTCATACAATCCCTGCTTTGTTTTGAAAGAAGTCTTCCATGCATCTTGTTCTACAACTCTGACCTGATGGTATCCACTGTGCAAGTCTAGCTTGGTGAAATAAATAGCTTCTTTCAATTGATCTAAAAGATCATATGCGAGGAAGGTGTTAGCGCTCAAATCTGCCTCAGGCTAAGGAAGGCAAAACTCGAGGCCACATCAAACCACGCTCAGCCTCGTAGCTAGCCCTACGAGGATAGGAGAGGGCTCTCTCCGGGTCTATCTCAGCAAAAGGTCTTCAAAAGGGCTGAGATGACTCAAAATTAATATGGATTTTAGGCTAGTAAAGAGATAGGAAAGTTTGATTTAGATTTTTTGGGTTTTTGTTGGAGAAACGGGAAAAAACAATTTTGGGTTTGGGGATAAGGCCAGATCTTTGCAGAATTCAAGTTGGGGCGAGGTAGGCAGTAGTCTTGATGCCTTTGATCAGGTGTATGGATGGATCAGAATGACAAGGAGCTGAAGAGGGCAAGGGATAACATGGATCCTCTCCAAACTGGCGGAAACATGTAAAACTAAACAAATTTAAAGGCAGAGCACTGTAAACAATGGATTCAACCTCATTTACTCATTTATTTAGTTTCAGAAGCATAAGAAGGGAATGGCATAAATTAAACATGAATGAACTTAAAATAAAATTAGAGATAACACCATCAAGAACTGAAAGCCACAAGAATCCAAACAGGTGCTGCAAAACCTCTGATCTTTCCTTAGCCAAAATATGAAAAATATGTACAATAGTGTGCCAAAATATTCCCAAGAGTCCAACCCTTGCTATTGACTGAAAATTTACATAATATAGACCAAGCCAACCCATTCCCTAACCTCTAGGGGTCGAGCTCCTCCTTCTAGGAGTAGTTTGAACCAATTCTAAACATGGAGCAAGAATCTAGGTGACCAAAACAACTTGCCTCTAAAAAGAAGGAAACTGATTCATTACATTAAATTTTTGCTATTTTTTGAATGAATCATATAGAATATGGTAAATAAGTGCCAAGTTTACATCAAATTATATCAATATGGGTCAAAAATGACATCAAGAGGTGAAACTGGTCATAACTGGCCGAAATTCTGAGCTGGAAAGTGAAAAATTGACCAAAATCTGTATGCGTAGCGCCCGTGAGCCACACGTGTAGCACGACTTTCAACCTATTTTTGGGGAACTTCCCGGCATCCAAATTGAGCTCATGATAGCTCGTTGGAAAGCCATGGATGTTGGCTATCCAACCCAAGTGGAATTTTTCAATTTGGAGCTCATTTTCCCCTCCAAAACTTCATTCTACCAGAAGTACTTCCTGCTGGTGCAAAAGGTGGCAGCAAGGTGGTTTTCATGGTGTTTTTGGTCCTTTTGATCATCCAGAACTTGATGAAATGCTTTGGAAATACTTGAGCATGCATAACTTACCATGAAAAACCAAAAAATATAAATTTTCCCTCCAGCAAGTGTCCCAATCAAAAGCGAGCGTGTCGACGCGCTACTCGTATAGCTGAAAAATATGTTTTTAGGCCAAAATATTTCAAAATGACAAAAATTTCTCCGAATTTGCTCAAATTTTGAGCGAAGACCCTGCATCATGTATCATGCCCAGCCAATGAAGCCTCGGGCAAAATCTAGAGTGGATTAGGTGTTTCACGACGCTTCAGTGTCCTCCTAGTGTATGTAGTTCAGTGGTGCAATCTTTGTCTTGGTTGTATGATGTGTTGTTGTCAGTCATGGTGTTGCAATGTGTATGTTTAGCTTGTTTAAAATGAGAAATGAAGACTTGGTGTCTTTGTCTCCAATCGCCAAATGGGTGCCAAAGGGGAATGAGGGATTGAGAACACCTATAAGTGAGATAGGAATGGGATATGGTGATGGGGGGTAGTTTTTAAGGACAAGAGTGAAATTAAATGGCAACATATCGGTGAGTCAAGTGGAATCAAGGACAAAGAAACAACCTTTAAATTTTATGGAGATTAGGCTTTTATCAATGGAGGAATGTAGTAGTAAATAATAGGGTTTGGGATTTCACATGGGAACCAAAAGTATAAAGGGATATGAGGATAATGAATATGGGGAAGGGACAATGATATGATCACATGATAGTGACAACAGTGATGGAATACAAAGAAAAGGTTGACAAATGGCAAGAATTTAGAACCAACAAAATCTTCAAACTTTATGGATAACCCTAGGAGCAGATTTGGTATAAGGTAGGGTTTGATGTTCACCATATCAAACACTCGTTTTCTTCACATTCGAAACACCATAACAAATCAACGAATCACTAAGCAGGCATAAATAACTTACTTGTAGACAAATGAAGTGGTTTGATGAGAATTTGGGTGATGAAATTTTGGTTTTCAGCCTTGGGGCTATATGCGTAGCGCGCACCATATGCATAGCGCCCGTGTTATTTTGCAAAGGCAGGGGAAGCTATATGCGTAGCGCCCTTTATATGGGTAGCACACTACATAGTGCATTTTGCAGGAGGCTTTTGGAGGCCTTCCTGGTGTCCACATTAGGCATGTGATAGTGCGTTGGAAAGGGATTTGAGTCTACTTTCCAACCCAAGTGGAAGTTTTAAATTTGGAGTTCATTTACCCTATCAGAAATCAAATCTCTCAACACTACTTCCAGCAGGTGCATCAATTCTCCTGAGGCAACGGTATTCTTGACATTTCTCAAAAAAAATTATACCTGTGTAAAAAGTGAAGGAGTTTTTCTTCCTTGGCATGTTGTGAACAAAAACCTCTCTCCATTTTCCAACATTCATCTTTTATGGCTCTGAAACATCATTTGAGTGAAACTTATCCCGATGTGTGAAACAAGGGATTTTGTCGAAATGAAGCGAAATGAAGGGGATAAGGGGCTTCTAAATTCTTGGGGAAATTTTTGGGAGTAGGGAGGGATGTTAGGAAGTAGGGGAAAGTGGAATCTCAGAGATCGAGTGAGGGGAAGGGGTCCAAAAGGGAAAAACATAGGCCTAGCCTAGAAAATTGCCAAGTTGTGGCAAGAAACTAGGGTTTGTGGAAAAATGAGGAATTTGGGGAATCTCAGTGATGGGAAGTGTTTAATAAGGTACATTAATGATAGGGGGAGGCATATGAACATCATGATACAAATTTTTTCTATGATTTGACCATCCAAGAGAAATTACCTCCAAAACCCTAGGAGAGGGAAATCAACCTTGCCTAGGCGCAACTGAAGCATGAACAAGGTGTAAAATGACCCAATGGAACCTGACATGATGATAAAAACCCTCTGAATAATGATAGACTTAGCTAAATAGTGACATAGACCAACATTTTGACAACTTTGAAAGGGGTAAAAGCAAACCCTAGACCTAATGCCTAGTGACCAAATTTTGCTTGAAGACTCACTGAAGTGACAAAATTTGACTTTGACACCTTAGAATCACTTTGTAAGAGCATGTTTGATCACTGGAGGAAGGCTGGAAAGACTGACACTAACATTGGCTCCAATGGGGATGGTAGCTCCTTGGAGGTGCCAAGAACGACAGATCTTTGGGAGAGCAGATCAGTGCCTTCATCCATTGGGCAATGGAGTCAAAAATTCAAGCTGAAATGCATGACTGAAAACCGAGACAAACTAACTTAACAACAAGACTGAAAATTGATTCACAAATGACTCATGAATCAACTAAAAACTGACGCGATACTTAAACACAACCGACAAACTGAAAATGATGCTCAAAGGGAGCTTATTCATCACAACCTACTCTAACAGTTTCATTCATCACCTGATCAAGTGAAATGAAACAACCAGTGCAACCAAGTAAGTATTCCATCTGCTGTTCGAATTTTTCTCAAGTGCTCACTTATGAACAACAAGAGAGAACTACTGAAAGGAAACTCCCATGATAACTTAGAAACAGATCCGTTGAATGATATGAATTCTCTATTCGCCTCCAAAAACACTGCATAAGGATCTTGAAATTCAAGCACACTAGAACTTAGCTCATCCAATGGATTACTTCTCTTTTCCTTATACCATGAATGCAAACTTTGATATGAGCCTTGTGACGAGACCTTTGCTAAAAATGACAAAGAAACCGGCTGCCGGATCAAGTTTGTATCAATACATGTTTCAAGCTCACATATAGTCAATGGAGAAAGACTTTGACTGTAAACCTCATCCAAAACATCAACCATTGGATCATGAAAAACTTGAAAAGATTGTTGCAAACCATTTTCTATTGGTTCCAATGTGATCACATGATTTCCTACATGCTGCTCATTCTTCACTGAAGATGTACTATGCAAATTTCCCTTCAAAAGCTGAAATGATTCAAAACAGAAAGGTAGGGAACCTTCTTGTATCATTTGATCATATGTGTCAGCTTCCATGCCTTCATCTGCAACTTGACAATCAATGGCATTCGGGGTTGCAAAGCTGAATATGAGAAGTCTTGAACAAGGTTTTTATTTCCTTCAAGATGGTCCAGATCAAGACTTGTTGACAGCTGATTTCTGATTGCATGGAAATTGGCTCTGATGAACTGACATGAATCAAAGCAAAAAGGTAAAGATCCTTCACTTACTTCAAAATTTTCTGCACTTTCCTCGTCAATGTCATAGCTGATATGCATCGGTTGATCACTGTATTCGAGCTGCTATAAGTGAACTTCTTCCGCCCACAAACTAGCTGCTGATTTGTCTGTAAGATTAGCTTCTGTTTGGAGAAAATAATCATCATCATACTGAGGCAAATCATCAGTGTAAAACATATCATCAAGCATGCAGGTCATATCAACAGTTCTTTCTTTGCCAAGGTGATCTACAAAACAATCATTATCAGATCTATGACAACTAGGATAAGAAACAAAATGTTTTGGAGCAGCCATTTGTTCTTCTTTAATCAACAAGCCATGGGCTTGAACATCATAATCATTCCTTGGGGTGATCCTTTGCATCATCTCTTCTACTGCACTTACCAAAATGTCAAGCTTCACCTCTAGAGATGTTGATTCGGCCGGATCTATGTTTTTCATCTCTTCTTCCTTCAACCTTGCCCTTCAGATCAGCAAGTGAGCCTCTACATTTACTACACTGTTTTGCATCTCGTGAAGTGTTGCAATATTCCTTTCTCTCAGCTGAAACTCCATCTCCGGATCAAAGGCACCCGGATAGTGCAAGAGAGTAGATCTAGGAGTAGGCCTTATCTCAACTGGCATTGAATAATAAAATTGATTAAATCTGGCTGAAAACTGTTGTACTGTCTCCCCTGGTAGTCTTTTCAACTGGTTATACTCTTCTACAATCAAGAAAAGGTTCTGCCTGATCATCCACCTGTCGAGAAAAACTTTGACGAACTGCCGGAAATCTGAGATGCTCGTATCAGGCAGGGCTTTGAACCAACTCTTCACTTTAGCTTGCAAAGAAAGAGCAAAAAGCCTTATACTAACATCTTCACTATCAAATTCAAAAAGGTCTAGAAAAGACTCAAAATTCTGCACATGTTGCTTAGCATTGACATTCTTACTTTCACCATCAAACCTCGGCAAGTATAGATCATAGTTTTTGGGGAAATCATGGAGAACAGAAGGTAAAACAAGAGGTTTATACCGATCTGGAATTTTACAAGGTGTAGGGGTATGTACAACAGGTATATAATCAGTCTTGGTCTCTTGAGGTTCATCAATTTGAAGATGGTCATCACAAAATTCGGAAAAAGGATCCTGATCAAGCTCAAAGGTATGCAAATCTTTGGTATTCATAATCTTCAAAGGGAAAGAATCAACTGCAGGCCGAGGATCTCTTCTCAAATACAATATACTTTGCAAAGCCTTCTTGACATTCTTGGGAAAAGAGAAGAAATAATTTATGACAAAGAACAAAATGTCTTGGATGAAATTCCAACTTGAATACCTGATCTGTCCATGTTGTCCTTTCATGTTTTTGCTAGTCGGGATCATCCTCCACTGGAGTCTTTGGATCTGATCTCGAAAATGATTTAGAGTTGCCAGGTGAATGATTTCAGCCTTGCCAATGTCTGATCGTTGTCCACCATCAACAATCATATCTGAACTTGATACATGTACTGGGGTAATTAACAAGTTAAATGTCACGTTTACAAGCTAGACCAGAGATTGACTGAAGCAGCGTTTATCTACTTCCGCTAATGCAAAGCAAAAGCGTTTCGAAGGCTACCTGGCATAACTTCAGGCTCCTTCTGTAGCTATAAAACAAATGACATCAACAAGAAAACCATTTTCTTCCCCAGTATGGTCGCCACTATGTTAGCGCTCAAATCTGCCTCAGGCTGAGGAAGGCAAAACTCGAGGCCACATCAAACCACGCTCAGCCTCGTAACTAGCCCTATGAGGACAGGAGAGGGCTCTCTCCGGGTCTATCTCAGAAAAAGGTCTTCAAAAGGGCTGAGATGACTGTTACAGGGAAAAGTGTCTATTTAGAACTTCTCTATCCCACTAAGGTGTGACAGCTGCCTTAGAAACAAACAGAGAGAAACTACTCTTGTATTTCCTTTATGAATTATAGATAGAGAGGAATAGAAAGACCAACCTCTGTCCTGCGCTAATCCTTCGATTCGATCCCTCTCTTCTTTGATAGTCCCCAGCTACCTGCTCCCTTGCACGCCCAACTTCACAAAGTACCTGTAAGATCATAGAAGCATAGCACTATACAAAGACATGGATCTATATTCATAAACAATCTAGGATCAGATGTAAATTGACCATACAAATGTAACAAACATCAATGATACAAAAGCATGGAGGAAAACTCAAATAGCTTTTATTGATAAACAAGAAAAGATCCAGGAGGAGTTACAACCAGTTGTTCTGACCCAACATCAACCTCCCAGCAAAGAAGCCCCTCTTCACCTCAAACAAAGCTTAGATCACCCAACAATATGATGTTTGTCTCTAGAAACCAACAACAACTCCTTACAATATGAAAAATTCCAGCGTCTGGATCTCTGGGATGAGGGATCCAAATAGGATGAGTCAGCTTGTGATTTGATTAGTGTCTTCTCTCTGACAGTTCTTGCTTCCACTTGGAGACTGAGGGCCTCTTACTCATCCTTGGTCGAATTCAGTGAGGCAAATGTCACAGGAGAAGATTCTGGAAGCTTCCATTGCCTCTCCACCTCGCGGAATGACACTGCCATTTGTCATTTCTTGCCCATCGCACCCAAAAGAAGGGACTTTTGAAATGCAATGCACCCTCACAGTGTATTTGGGTGAGATGCAACGCACCTAGCCAGTGGAGCAGCTGCAATGATCCTGTTTTGACCAATTTTGAGTAGTTTCTCATGGAGAACTTCTGGGAGAAGCTGTAATCTGTTGACCTTGTTCCTTTAGGGGTTAGAACAACAATTTTAGGGACTTAGGAGCCCTTGGTTTATGGACATTTCATGCTTGGGGTTGTAGGGCACAAAAATGTCTATAACAGTTGCCCCCTAAAGTATGAGGCCGTTAATCTTTTGGTGTCGGGTGAAATGCTTTATTATGAGGATCCGAAGTTCTTTCAATGCTGGGAGGAGACCTGTAATAAGACATAATACAATACATTATCTTCATAATATTTTCATGATCTAGCTGAGGTGGGCATTCCCATGCTCGGCTTTATAAATTCATTTTTATGTACATAGGACAGACAACCGTCTGAATGTAGACTGATGATTCTGATAGAGCCATCATCCTTTTGATAGGATGGTTATCTCTGCTGCAATGATGTACATTTAATGTCTTTATTTCCCTAAATATATATCGCAGCCCAGATGGATGAAACTAGATCCGGGGTCTTCAATCTCGTCCGATCTTCACTCGAAGTACAAGTCGATCCATGTGAGAAATCTTCTGAAGTCGAACATGGAAAGACATCGCTTGATTACCAGTCAATGACGTAAACTGTTAACAAGCGCGAGAGGAATCACCGATAATGATAATGACCCTCAAGGTACTGTAGTACAATTCATGTGGTGTGAATAAAGGACTCGGCGTCGAACACCACGCAAAATCTTTCGGTCGAATGCCATTGATGTAAACCTGTCGCCGGAAGTGAGAAACTTGCCATTGAGGCATGCAAGCTTCAAAGTACTGAATGGGGTGTTCCTAGATCAACTTCTTGGATAATGAGCTAATGTCGACAAGAAGTGATTTGTCATAGGAGGGCCTTAATGAATCCCACATCAATGACACAGAATGGAGCAAATGATTTTAATGGAGGCGAAAACGATCTGATGATATAAGGTTCAGGGTGGCGGTCATGAAAGAATGGAGTATAATGTATGGTAGTGGGTGAGACACAGGAGAATTCTTTGAATGACTTCTCTTGAACATATCGGCGACACTGATGTGATGGATTGGTAGAATTAACCCCAAATGTGGATGGTATGGCGTGACCATGGTGATGTGACCGGTGAATGAAACAACCCAACCCGACTCGGACACGGAGTTGAAGTGTCATGTTCAAGAGCGACTTGCTACCAAAAAAGTTTCTTTGAGTTTTCTTCCCAATTTTTCCCCAGTCATTGCTAACCAGTACCTCTTTATTTTTGTCAAGCTTGAGGAGGATAACATATGCTCGTTCTATAGTTTTCCCTTTTGGAAAACCCATTGCTATGTTTTAACGAGCCTAGCGATAGTGAAACTCATTCTCGTCTATAGACAAGTTTATCGCTATTAATCTTTTTAACGAGTTTAACGACAAAGATAACTCGGTCCTTTTCAATTTTAGAGAGTTTGAAAAGGAACGTAAAGGTAACTCCAAAATTCCTTTTTCTTCATCTAATCCCTTAAGTCTGAAAAAGTATAAAACAATATAGAAGGGATGGATTTTCGATACTTTTAACGAGCTGAACAAAACAAGTGCTCGATATTTTTGTGTAATAATCCCTCAGGTCCAAAAAGATTAAAATCTAGAGGAGGAATAGCACTTTCTGTCCCTTTAATGAGCTGGAGAGGCCAATGGCTCGGCAATATTTTCATATTTTACGAGTCAGTTGAAAAGAGCTTAAAGGAGACTCGTCTTTTGAGGAACGAGTGATAAAACGGGTAGCAGCTGATTCCAGGTAAGGTTTGGAATTTTCCAATCGCGGCAATGTCACAAGGATGGCTAGTGAAATCACTCTTTGCAGCTGTTCCTCAAAATGGGTAAACAATCAAATGGAGGTGAATGATCGACCAATGCAAAAGTGGAGGTGACGGTGCAAACACTACCAAGGCTTTAATGGCTGAAGTACTACATTCACGATGGTTATTTACCGAGGAATAGTTCATTTTTTAACGAGCTTAAATGTGGGGGGAAACATTTGCTCATGTCTTATATTTATTTTTTAACGAGCTTGAACTATGTGCTAAAACTGCTCGATCAATCCAGTCGTGTGATAAGAATGTCTCATATAAAAATGACAACTTTTAGAGATTTGCCCCACATCCTTTCTTTATGCAAGTTAGGAAACGACCAATCCAAAAAACAAATAAATGATCGCTCTTTGCTTGCACTCCAAAAGGTTTGCATGCCCCCAGGTATAAAACAGAGTTTCAAGGTTACCCCTTCTTTAGTCCGTTAAAACATTTTTTTTACCGAGAGAGGCCTACCTCTTACAGGTTACCAAAGATAGTTCTATTTACGGCGTAAACAAAACACTTCTCTGGCGATGTCTACCGAGATAAACAAAGGTGAGCGGCGATGCCCGCCAACTCACATAACTTTGACAAGAGAATCTTGTTCTAGAATAACCCCCTCTTCCAATCACGAACGGGGGTACAAACCAGTCATATTCTCCTGCGGAAACCTACCCTATACCCGAAGTTTTCCTGCCAAAGCAGACCAGGGTGCATGCCCCCTGGGTTTCAGTCATGTCCCCCCGAATCACTCGCGCTCATCGGGAAGACGGACTGGAGATTGAGACATTTCTTGTGTGAAAAGACCATTTAGGGATGGTATATGACTATTTGCTATGCGTGATCCGGGAAATGAAAGCTGGTCTACGAGCTTGACCACTCTTCCTTAGTGCAGAAAACGCATCACTCTAAAGAGTGATGAGACAATGGCTCTCATGCAATAAATATAGTCTCGTCCAAGGAGTAGATTGTAATCCAGGGGTCCTTGAACTACCATTACGTTCATGTGAACGATTTTCCCTCTCAATGTTATGGGCACATTGGGAAGGATCCCTAACGGTCGACTGGTTCCTTTATCAAAACCTGTTAGATTTCTCATCTCAGGCAAAAGCGATGGCAAACCAAGCGCTTTCCAAGCAGTTGAGGAAAGGATACTCACAGAAGCCCCCTCATCTATGATGGTACCAGCCATAACCATTCTATATATTTGAACAATGATTCGGAGTGGTACAGTAGCTGGTAAACGGGGTCTGCCTAGTTGATTCCAGTCGAAGGAGACAACTAGGTTGCTTGGAGGTGGGACCGAATAGACGACCGGGTACGACTCTGACAAACTTCCTTCCTGCGGTAAAGGAACGGGTAAATTGCCCCCATGTTCGTTGGAGTCTGTGCTTATGAAAAGAATTTGGACGGTGTCATCCTTGTTCTCTTCAGTGACTGTATCATCTGAAGATGGAACCTCTGAAGGCAAGACCAGGTCAACTGCCGCCTCGACCTTTTGAATTTTGTCTAGTATGATTCAGATGGTTTATCTTCAATAACAGATGCTTCGGCCGACCACCTGAGCGTGCCAGCCAGATTTTCAACTAGTGACGGACTCGGCAAGAGTTTTTTTATATCCAGGAGGAAGTTGTAACGGTGAAACCAGACGATCATCCAAAACTCTTTTAGCTTCGTCTAAGAAGGGACAACGGTGGACGGCATGATCGCCTTCGCACAATTTACAAGGAAATCTATATTTTCCTTTTTGTCCTGGGGCTTCACTTTCACTAGTTGATGGTGTGTTTTCAACATGATCATCAGAGGTTGATGACACCGGGTTGTGAATATGAGGAGACTAGTCCCTTAAGATCCGAGGGATGCAAGGACAATCTCTATGATAGTGGTCTCCTTTGCAAATGACACATGGCGATTTAGGCCTGGTCGGTGCATTGTGTGGATTTTCGCTAGACGACACTCGTTTTCCCCATTCGCTTTTGGCTCCTTCTTCTTCTTCTCTTTCTTCTTCTTTTCCTTCTTCTCCTTAGGTACTTGAATTTTGGCTTTACCAGCCCCATCAAGCGAAGAGGAAGGAGGAGAGGAAGAATTAGAGGAAGTAGAAGGTTGATGGGTAACTCTGGACTCATCTAATTGCTGATTCGATTGTTCATGAATTGTGATGTTCTGAACGACAGAGGTTGAGAAGAGCCATACAAGCAAACCAATTGTCAGTCCTGGAAGCGATAATGTGGCCATATGGGGTGCACCAACATCTCCCCAAGAGGAGAAGGGACTAGGATTTCCTCCAAGGGGAATTCCTTGGTTGGTGGATTCCATTTTCTCAACCCAAGATCAACGTAGGAAAGGGGTAATGAATATTCCATTTAAAATAAATTTTAGACGCTTTGACACAACTTGTTTTTTCAGTTTTTAAGAGTCGAGAAAAAACAAAAGGTGACTCTAGTCGCCTTCGATTTTTAATGAGCCTGAAGTGACAAGTGCTCAGATGGACCTTTTCTGTTAAGGAGTCTAAAAAGGAACGAAAGGGACTACACTGGAAGTCTAGGTAGAGGGAGTACCAAACCAATCGCAAAACTGCAGAATACCTTTTACGGTACGACAGTCAATCTTCCCGAATGCTGTGTTCAGTGCATTGTGATCGATAGGGTGGCAGACACGACATCCTATGGATAAAGGATTTAAGCCTATAGGGGTCTCCCAAAATATACTCGACGGTACGTGGGAGCACAAGTCCATACTGGCACTTATCGTCTCAAAGTGGAGGAATCAACATACCATCAGTGAGAACAATAGTTACCGGGCTTTACGACGTCGAAATACGTCTCTAGCCTAGACCTCTAAATGTTGTGTGTTAAGTTCCAAAGCGTTGTTAGATTCATTGAATTTATTTTGGGTTGATCTTGCTTATGAAGTTTTCCTTTCGGGTTCACCACGAGATGTAGATCTAATTCCTAAAATGCAATCTAAGATGATAAACAAACTTTTTATCTTCTTTATGCAATGAAAATCCTAGCTACTAGGGAAAAGAAAGACAGAATATTTTCACAAAGATCAAAGAGCACACTCTAAATGCACTTTTCCTAAATCAAGCCAATCAGACTGTCTATATGAAAATGCACATGCATGTGTTTGTTTTCGACTTTCTTAGTATATGGATGCTAAAAAGAAAGTTGATGCACAAATCTGAATTTCTTTTCAAGCGACAAATATAAACAAGCTTCTTTTCAAATAAAAAATGGAGACGATTACGACACCTTACAACTTTGAAATGAATACTTGTTTTTGACACTAGAAAATTACAAATTCAGACCAAAAGCAATAGTAACAGGATAATCGACCATCAACAGCAATCAAACTTTCTCCTACGATCGAAATCAACACTTGCGACAGATTCAAATCAAAGGACGACAGTAGGACTATGCTACTTTTGCAAAGGAGAACTGTAAACGACTCAACAAACACACAAAAACATCTACAGTTCTTTTGTACAAAGGAGGCAGAATAACAACAAGGAAAAGGGGTTTCAAACAGACATATACTGATCACAAGCAGCAAAATTCAGGAATAGAACTCGAAAGAATGAATCACAGAAGCCACAACTGCACAGAGCTAGTCTGATCAGCGCATCTGTAACACAGGGAATCTGAAATGCAGCGCAGGTTGTCCACTCGGGAAGTGCGCTGAAATTCAGAATCTCTAAACAGTACCTGCGTTGGGCCAGAAACGAGACTCTGTTCGGGTTCCGGGTCACAGTTTACAGTTCAGTTCTTGGTTTTTGGCCGATTAAAAAGCAACCAGTAATGCAACAATCAGGGGTAGCTCTAAGGAGGATCTAAGAGCTATCATAAGGGAAATCAGATAGTTTGTGAATCAGTTGTTTAAATCATAAACAGATCCAGTGGATGGATTGAAGCAGCAGTTATCTACTTTGCATTTATTATGGAAAATGCAGTTCGAATGCTACTTATAAGTTTATGAAACAAACAACAAAGAATGATAAACAAACAAACTAATTATCCCCAGCAGAGTCGCCATTTTGTTACAGGGAAAAGTGTCTATTTAGAACTGCTCTATCCCACTAAGGTGTGATAGCTGCCTTAGAAACAAACAGAGAAAAACTACTTTTGTATTTCCTTTATGAATTATAGATAGAGAGGAATAGAAAGACCAACCTCTGTCCTGCGCTAATCCTTCAATTCGATCCCTCTCTTCTTTGATAGTCCCCAGCTACCTGCTCCCTTGCACGCCTAGCTTCACAAAGTACCTGTAAGATCACAGAAGCATAGCACTATACAAAGACATGGATCTATATTCATAAAAAAATTAGGATCAGATGTAAATTGACCATACACATGTAACAAACATCAATGATACAAAAGCATGGAGGAAAACTCAAATAGCTTTTATTGATAAACAAGAAAAGATCCAGGAGGAGTTACAACCAGTTGTTCTGACCCAGCATCAACCTCCCAGCAAAGAAGCCCCTCTTCACCTCAAACAAAGCTTAGATCACCCAAAAATCTGATGTTTGTCTCTAGAAACCAACAACAATTCCTTACAATATGCAAAATTCCAGCCTCTGGATCTCTGGGATGAGGGATCCATATATAGATATCTGTAAGGGGGATGAGCCAGCTTGTGATTTTATTAGTGTCTTCTCTCTCACAGTTCTTTCCTCCACTTGGAGACTGAGGACCTCTTACTCATCCTTGGTCGAATTCAGTGAGGCAAGTGTCACAGGAGAAGATTCTAGAAGCTTCCATTGCCTCTCCACCTCATGGAATAACACTGCCATTTGTCATTTCTGGCCCATCGCACCCCACAGAAGGGACTTTTGAAATGCAACACACCTTCACAGTGTATTTGGGTGAGATGCAACGCACCTAGCCAGTGGAGCAGCTGCAATGATCCTGTTTTGACCAATTTTGATTAGTTTCTCATGGATAACTTCTGGGAGAAGCTGTAATATGTTGACCTTGTTCCTTTAGGGGTTAGAACAACACTTTAGGGACTTAGGAGCCCTTGGTTTATGGAAATTTCATGCTTGGGGTTGTAGGGCACAAAAATGTCTATAACAATGAATCAAAATTAATACGGATTTTAGGCTAGTAAAGAGATAGGAAAGTTTGATTTAGATTTTTTGGGTTTTTTTAGATTTACATCATTTACATCAAATTATATCAAGCTGGGTCAAAAATCACATCAAGAGGTGAAACTGGTCATAACTGGCCGAAATTCTGAGCTGGAAAGTGAAAACTTGATGAAAATTTGTATGCATAGCGCCCCTGAGCCATACACGTAGCGCGACTTTAAACCTGTTTTTGGGGCACTTCCTGGCATCCAAATTGAGCTCATGATAGCTCGTTGGAAAGCCCTGGATGTTGGCTATCCAACCCAAGTGGAATGTTTCAATTTCGAGCTCATTTACCCCTCCAAAACTTCATTCTCCCAGAAGTACTTCCTGCTGGTGCAAAAGGTGGCACCAAGGTGGTTTTCATGGTGTTTTTGGGCCTTTTGATCATCCAAAACTTGATGAAATGCTTCAGAAATACTTGAGCATGCATAAATTACCATGAAAAGAACAAAAATATAAATTTTCCCTCCAGTAAGTGTCCCAATCAAAAGCGATCTCGTCGACGCGCTACTCGTATAGCTGAAAAATCTGTTTTTAGGCCAAATTATTTCAAAATGACAAAAATTTCTCTGAATTTGCTCAAATTTGGAGCGAAAACCCTCCATCATGTATCATGCCCAGCCAACAATTCCTTGGCCAAAATCCAGAGTGGATCAGGTGTTTCACAGGCGCTTCAGTGTCCTCCTGGTGTATGTAGTTCAGTGGTGCAATCTCTGTCTTGGTTGTATGATGTGTTGTTGTCAGTCATGGTGTTGCAATGTGTATGTTCCGCTTGTTGAAAATGAGAAATGAGGCCTTGGTGTCTTTGTCTCCAATCGCCAAATGCGTGCCAAAGGGGAATGAGGGATTGAGAACACCTATAAGTGAGATAGGAATGGGATATGGTGATGGGGGGTAGTTTTTAAGGACATGAGTGAAATGAAATGACAACATATGAGTGAGTCAAGTGGAATCAAGGACAAAGAAACAACCTTTAAATGTTATGGAGATTAGGCTTTTATCCATGGAGGAATGTAGTAGTAAATAATAGGGTTTGGGATTTCACATGGGAACCCAAAGTATAAAGGGATATGAGGATAATGAATATGGGGAAGGGACAATGATATGATCACATGGTAGTGACAACAGTGATGGAATACAAAGAAAAGGTTGACAAATGGCAAGAATTTAGCACCAACACAATCTTCAAACTTTATGGATAACCCTAGGAGCAGATTTGGTATAAGGTAGGGTTTGATGTTCACCATATCAAACACTTGTTTTCTTCACATTCGAAACGCCATAACAAATCCACGAATCACTGAGCATGCATAAATAACTTACTTGCAGACAAATGAAGTGGTTTGATGAGAATTTGGGTGATGAAATTTTATTTTCCAGCCTTGGGGCTATATGTGTAGCGCGCACCATATGCGTAGCGCCCGTGTTATTTTGCAAAGGCAGGGGAAGCTATATGCGTAGCGCCCCTTATATGGGTAGCGTGCTACATAGTGCGTTTTGTAGGAGGCTTTTGGAGGCCTTCCCGATGTCCAAATTAGGCATGTGATAGCTCGTTGGAAAGGGATTTGAGTCTAATTTCCAACCCAAGTAAAATTTTTCAATTTGGAGTTCATTTATCCTGTCATAAATCAAATATCCCAACACTACTTCCAGCAGGTGCATCAATTCTCCTGAGGCAACGATATTCTTGACATTTCTCAAAAACCATTGTACCTGTGTAAAAAGTGAAGGAGGTTTTTATTCCTTCACATGTTGTGAACAAAAAAATCTCTGCATTTTCCAAAATTCATCTTTTATTGCTCTGAAACATCATTTGAGTGAAACCTATCTCGATGTGTGAAACAAGGGATTTTGTCGAAATGAAGCGAAATGAAGGGGATAAGGGGCTTCTAAATTCTTGGGGAAATTTTTGGGAGTAGGGTGGGATGTTAGGAAGTAGGGGAAAGTGGAATCTCAGAGATCGAGTGAGGGGAAGAGGTCCAAAAGGGCAAAACACAGGCCTAGCCTAGAAAATTACCAAGTTGTGGCAAGAAACTAGGGTTTGTGGAAAAATGAGGAATTTGGGAATCTCAGTGATGGGAAGTGTTTAATAAGGTACATTAATGATAGGGGGAGGTGTATGAACATAATGATACAAAATTTTTCGATGATTTGACCATCCAAGAGAAATTACCTCCAAAACCCTAGGAGAGGGAAATGAACCTTGCCTAGGCGCAACTGAAGCATGAACAAGGTGTAAAATGACCCAATGGAACCTGACATTATGATAACAACCCTCTGAATAATGATAGAATCAGCTGAATAGTGACATAGACTGACATTTTGACAACTTTGAAAGGAGTAAAAGCAGACCCTAGACATAATGCCTAGTGACCAAATTTTGCTTGAAGACTCACTAAAATGACAAGTTTTGACTTTACACCTTAAAATAACTTTGTAAGAGCATGTTTGATCACTGGAGGAAGGATGGAAAGACTGACACTAACAGAAGGGGATAACTATTTTTGATTGTTATCTTATTGATTTCTCGGTAATCAATGCACATTCCCCATGAGCCATCTTTCTTCCTCACCAAAACAATTGGTGACCCACATGGTGATGTGCTAGGCCTAATAAATCCCTTCTCGAGCAACTCCTGCACTTGCTTCTTGATTTCAACATAAAGAAAACAACCTATACATTCCAATATTAGGCAAAGGAGCATCTTGCTCCAAAATAATATCATGCACTATTTCCTTTTTGGGTGGCAGACCTTTAGGTTCTTGAAACAAGATATCATATTTTAAAACAAACGTTTCTAAATCAACTTGCTATTTAGCATTATAGCCCTAAATACATTGGTTTTATCAGGTTTCTTTTCCTTTACAACCATCAGTAAGAATTGCTTGCATGAATTTATCATTCTTTTCATCTTCCCTGAGTTTATGAGAGTATAATTATTCTTGACCTTATGAGCTCTTACAAAGTATTCAATTCCTTCTTTGACAAGTAGATACTTGTTCTCAGCTCTATAGAAAATAGCTTTTCTATCATACAAGTAAGGAATTCCTAAAACAATTCCACATATATCCAAGGGAATTATGTCTAACTCAACCTCATCTACAAATGCTGACCCAAAAGAAAACTTGAGTTTGTACTCTCTAGTCACTTGTAGTTGTGCCTTATCTTTCAACCATCTTAATGGGTATGGTTTCTTGTGAGGTTTAGTTGCTAATCCCAAGTTCTTTACAATTGCTTCATAAAATAAATTTACTTATGAGCCACTATCAAAAAAAGTATCGATCTTTTGATGTTTGGAAATAACTCGAATATGGAAAAGCTCATGTCTTTTTCTCTCATTTTCTTCATCAGTAATAGATTGTGCAAAATTACTAGTAGATGCTTCAGAATTCTTACCTTTTATACCTGTGGCTGCAATGGTTGTTTCATCTCCCGAGTCTGATCCCAAATCTTTTTGAATAGCTGCAACAGTCTTCTTCTTCTTTCCCTCGAACTTCTTAGGTCTTAGCTCTAGATGCAAAATCCAACAATGCTCATCATCATGCCCATCCTTTTTATAGTGAGTGCATGAGGCTTTGCTTTTCTGTGCAGTATTAGCCTTCCTTTCTTTCCACTTCTGCTTTCTTTTCTCCTTTCTCTTGCTTATAGTGGGTTGGGATGGTCCCCCAACTTTTGGATTTCCATTCTTTCCTCTAGCTTCTAGATGAGTAGCTTGTACAAATACCTCATCTATACTAGTGGGATTAAACATGAGTATGGTATGCCTCATGTAGCTGTGTAGACCACCAATGTACTTAAACAGAGTCTCTAGTGAGTCTAATGAGATTCCTAGAATCAATGCTCTCTTTTAAAATTCTTGAGTGTACCCTTGCACACTTTCCCTTTCAACTATCGAAGAGTCTACCAACTCATCATGGCTTGTTGCATGTAGGCTAATCGATAGAACTTCTTTTTGATTGCAGACATAAATTCACTCCAGACAGAGATGGTCTTACCATGTCTTTCATGTCAGCTTGGGTTCTACCTTCCCACCAAACCAAGGCGGTGCCTCCAAGGAGTAGGCTTTCCAGATGAATCTTGCTCTTGTCTGAGTCGATGTTTTGTACTCTGCAATATACATCAATTTGTCCAATCCAATTGTCCAACTTTTCTGCATTTAACTCTCCTTCATATATAGGAAAATCAAATTTAACATCTAGTTTGATCAAATATGCTTTCTTGTTATGTACAGGGCTATTAGGAGGTGTGACAAAGCTTTCCTCTTTCCCCGTTCCTTTGCAAAGGTCATGGAAATGTTATTCATCTTCTCCTTTGTCTTGTTTAGAGCCTGATGAATATTCATCCTTGTGTTTTCGAAAGTCCCTATACATCTCTTCTACCATGGAATTTATGGCTAGGAAACTTTCTATGAATTGAGGGTCTGGACCCATAGGACCTTCCTCTGACATTGTCTTCTGAGGATAGACTCTCCCAATTTCAGGATTAGTTTCGACCAACTCTCCTTCTCCTAATTTTAGCTTTGATCTAGTGAGCATTCACAAGCTAAACCAACACAAGCTTGTCTAACCTTATAGCCTAAAGCTCTGATACCACTTGATCTGAAAATCACCCTTTGAGTGATTTCAATTAAAGAATTATTGAATGAAGGTATTACAGACTCATGTGCTGGTGTGTTTCTATGTTATTTTAGGCAACGAATCGATCAAATTGCAAAATACATAGACATTGAAAAATGGAAAATAGCAGAAAAACACAATACGAAAATATAAGAACACAACAATTAATAAGGAGTTCACCCTAATCTCCAGGGATACGTCTCCGGTCTAGCTTTTAGTGGTGTCCTTCTTTTATTGTGTCTTTAAAGAAGAGAATTACAATGAGGAGCTCAATTTGAGTCTCCTAAAACAGAATTTCCTGGCAGGGTGGTCCTTGGATTCCCCAAGCCACTAAAGTGCACAAACTCTTTTCTTTACCGGCTCTTGACCTCTCTGGTCTTTAATGGGAGGAGCCCAATGTGGTGCTCAATTCCCGACAAATCCTCTTAGGGATTTTCTCGATGCTTCCTTGTGCTGCAGGTCAGCTCGACTCTCTGTCTTTCTGCTTTTTGCTTCACTGTCTCTTCCTTTCTCGGTCTTCATCGTCTTCTCTCTGGTTCTTCCTCTCAGTGTTCTCTCTCGGTGTCTCTTCTTTTCTCTGTCTCTGTTAATGGATTTAAAGCCAATCGATCTCATGACTATTCACTTCCTCTTCTTCTTTTGTCAGGTCGCCTGCTGCTGCTCGCTTGGAGGTCCTTGTCTTGGTGTCATCATCAATGGCTCACAGGGAGTGGCCACTTGTCCTCTTGCGAACTGCACCAGCTCTTCCTCGTTGGTTCGATTCTTCGGTTACATCGGGAAATGACTCATCTGCCACCTCAACGGTCAAATCAGACCTCAAATCCTTGTAGATCTTGGTTTAATCCCCTGTCAAATCTAGTTCTTTCATCAAGCGCATTGCTAGCCGTTAAATCTAGAGCCCCCAGATCCAATGTCATTCGCTCATTTCGCGCGGTCGACTTGCTTGACTGTTAGCATGCAATGAGCAGCAGTTTTCTCTCTCCTATGTCTGCCACGCGTTGGGTGCTGAATGGAATCACTAGGTTTCAGCCAAATCTGCTTACCGCCCAAGGGTGCCCTCGATATATATGTTGGTTTTGGAGCACGGGTCCCGCCTTTAGCCTTTTGCGCTTTCCCCATGGTTTTCCCATCTTCCATGTAATTGAGCGCTTCAGGGCCTTTCCTTCTCGAAGGGTTTCCCAACAATGAGCTAATCATGCATCAGAAATTGCCTCCTTTTCCCAATTTGGGCTTCCCAAGTGCCAATTTCACCTCCTATACAATCTCCATGGGCCTCAGTTAGTGCGCTTTGACCAAGGTCCTCGTCGTTCCATGTTGGCTGCCAACTGCCACTGTTCAGAGATTTTTCTGATCGCTCTGTGCTCTTGAATTCGTAGTTTGTCCTGATTTGATATAGTCATGGTGCTTTGTTTATCTTCATGGATCCAATTCGGATCATTTAAAAACATATATTTATATTTGATACATAAGAAAATTTGAAGCGTCAAAAATATGCTCCGAAATAAAAAAATGTATTGTGAATCAACGTTTTTCAAAATTGGATGATTTATTTGCTACCTCAAAAAAACAGGTAATCGTATCAGTTCTCGTTTCAAAGTTTACATTGTTGTTGTCCAAAGTGGAATTTGACTACATTTACATATTTTGATAGACCTGCCAACATTCAGGTGGTCTCCCCGAAATTAAGTCCCAATTAGACCTCACACCATTTGGATTCGGAGCCCCATCCAAAATACAACCTGGTTGTCAAAATAATGGGTTTTAGTGGTATGCCTTGGCTACAATAATGCATAGAATTATGTATTCGTGACTTTGGTGAAACAAGTGTATAACTTTGTGAAGATTCAAGTGCAACGCATGAGAGGTTCTAACACAACAAGGGGAAAGTGAGTGAGCCCCTTAGAAGCCTATAATAGTACACAACTTGAAAGGAACACACGAGCATAAAAGAAATCATAAGTTAGCCTGCAAAATAGTTCACAAGATAACCATGATTGACATACATAACAACACGCATTCAACAAGATTCATACGAATGTGAATGAAATAGTTCATAAGAATTATCACAAATAAAATAACATATATTGAAAACATAACAAGAGTATTCCTACTATATTCATAACATATGCATGAAAACGTGTCGGATCTAAGATTTTATTAAAGTGAAATTTCGAAGCATACATATACAATCACCAAACCACTAGTCCTAATAATGAAACATGAAGCCAACACTTGCTCCTCCAAACAAAGAAACTCCCTCTATGCTAAGGAGAAGCCAAGTCTCTCAACAAAACTCCCAAAATCTGATCCTAAGCTAAAATCCCAACCAAAAGCCCTGTACCTGAGTTATGAGGGTATATTGATGACAAATGAGATGACTAATCATCTCTCCTTTGTGACTCTTGGACTTCCCTCATGACTCTTTTTTTTTTCAACCATGACCTTTGGACTTCATACAAAATGACTTTTCACATTCCACAATTGACACTTGGAATTTCACTTACAACTAATTAGAAAAGAATATTGCAATATTGCTAATACCCATATAAGACAAAATTAGGTAGAGTCAACTAGACAAGCCTAATGGGACAACAACAAGTCAAGATTGAGTTTGGGAAAAATCCAACTCAACCGCTTCAACTTGTAGTTTCTCAATCACATAGTGGTGCCAAGCTTTGTATTGTGTGCTGACTTCCCCAAACTTTGAGATGGGATCAAATTGGAAGCAGACTCTAGCCTTCGTTGCATCTGGATACACTGCCTTGGAACCAGTTTTAGATTCACTATTTTGTAGGAGAAAAATAGTATTGATTTGCATAGGACCACCAATGTACTTTTGCATATTATGCCTATTTACTTCTACATATTCATTGGTAGTGATCTTCCTGAGTTGGTCCAAGCATTCTTCAACCTATTTCCGGATTTTATTCCTATGTTGGCTTCGGTGAGATAGCTAATTGAAGTTATCCTTTGTGACTTCACCATGAAATCCACACTATTCTACAAACGTGCATATAAGTCCTGAATGTTGGCGATGAATGAGCTGAGCTATTTGTACTTTGGATAAGCATCCAAACTTCTTCTTTTTCCAACTCATCTTTTTGCCTTGTCTTCTTCACCAACTCCAGAGGTGCGCCTTTGTATTGCATTTGCCACTCATACATGGTAGCTCTGGTTTTATGAACAATGTTGTTCTATCACCAAAGAATGATCACCTAGCCATTTCTAACTAGGTGGATCGAAATACACCATGTAGGATTAATTTTACCATAGTAAAATCACTTTCACGATGGGAAATAATTTAGTAAACCATTTTTATTAAATTGTTTATGATTAAAACTAAAAAACCCTATGATAATAATTCAATAATCCATTATTTATTTAATTTTCTCTAGGAATACTTATTAAATCATTGTTTGATAATTATTCCTTGTCACATTTGATTAAATCAACTAGGAATAATTAAATAAATCACTATTTATTTATTATTCCTTAATTCTATTTTTTAAATAATTGATAAATGACTATTTAATAATTATTTCAATTTCACACCATTCTTAATCCTCACGAAATAATTAATAAATCATTTTATTTGTTAATTATTTCTAAATTAAGATATTTGACCATTTTAAATATCTTTTCCCTCTTCAAAAAATACAATAAATTATTCTTAATGCTTAGATCTTGATTTGGTCAATATTATTTTATTATTTTTCATTTTCAAGATCAACCCAATACTTTGTTATAAATAAGATGGTTTTCCATTCATTCTTCACCACAATCATTATCATTGTTACCACTATCATATTCTTGCATTCAAGCTCCCACTAGAGTTCTACATATTGTTTTGGGTTTTTCACATATTGAGAGAGATAATCGATCATTGAATCATCAAAGGACTCGTCCCGTGGAAGGGGGTTTGCAGACCATTTTATAGATCTCCTTCACCAGGTGTTATCAATAAGTAATTTTATTCATTTAAAAGTCTTTCCATATTGGGTTATTACATGGGATTTCTATTGAGGTTTCCTATTTTGGATCACATATACCTTTTTATTGTAGGTTTTCTACTTTTATTATTGCATATATTAAGCATAAGTAGCCACAAATTGTTGTTAGGGTCACTTGTCACTAGTGACTTAAGTGAAATGTTTTTGGTACACCTTCTAAGAAATTTCATACTAACACCTTGAGGGCTTTAGAATTATCTTTGCACTTCTTCTTCATGTTTTGCAAGGGAAAAACTGCTTTGTGCATGGTGATAAGATTCTTGTAGAGGATTTTGATGGTCTCCCCCAATGCCAATACTTCACCAACTACCTTAATTTCTTCTAGATACACCTGTGCGGAAGTTGCTTTATGGACCTCTACTTGGATATATTCCACTTGTTTCCTTGTAGCCTGTAATTTCTTCACCATTTATTTGTTCTCGGCCATGAGATGCTACATCTTTGACTTGGAAGCATCTTCAAAGGCTAAGTTGGCTACAAAAATGGCTTCACGATTCCTCCTAGTATCCATCACAATAAATTTTTCTCTAATGTTAACAGGAGAGGTAAGATCATCTAGAAAGTGTATCTTTCTCACTTGTACAATATTCTTTTGAAGACCATCATCAAGAGGAATGATTTCCTCTAATTCGCTCATAGATTTCTCTCCTATTGGAGGAGGAGGCAACTAAGTAGTGATCTATTGCGTGGAAGGAATGAGATCAACAGCCTAGTTTTGTTGCTTTGGTTCCACCTCCATATCCTAAAGTACTATTAGATCTTCAATTTATATAGCAAGTTTCTTATCCTGCAATTTCTCTCTCTCTTCTTCTAGTAGTTGGTTTTGTTCCTCTTTTTAGGCTTACTTCTGTGTTGCTTCTTCTTCTTCCTTCTTCTGCCTTCCTTCTTCCTCTTTCCTTTACCTTTCTTCTCATACCTTATGTTCTTGTTCTTCCTAATTTTGCTTCGATTCTTCTTCCTTCTTCCTCTATTTTCTATTTCTTTTTTCTATTGTGGCCACTTTCAATATGATTGGATCTTCTTTCCATTTGTGGATTTTTCCTCCACTAGGCTATGCATAACCTTTCACTTCCCCTTTCCATGCATTGGGTTGTACCTCATTGATGGTTCTGCTTCTAAAGTTTCTTCTAGTTTAGGAGTAACCTATGATGTAGCTACAAAGGTAATTGGTTGACAAGGCTTAGATGCATTGTAACAATTATTTATCCTTTCCTCCTTGGGTGTGAAATAAGTCCCACTCGGCCAACTGAAATGTATATTTTCACAATTCTCTTTGTAAACATTATTAGGATCATATGGATTTCAATATAATTGATTGAATGCAAAGTTATCTATCTCTTTACCTTCAGTGTCAGCAACATTTATGATGAGCCCCAATTTTTGGTACAATTTGGGCTCATTTGGCCTACTTGCTTTGTCAAAACCATTCATCTTTTATTGCTTATGCATTCATTTCTTGGTTTATTCATGTTGTTTGTAGGAAGAAGGGTAGGCATTCTATCTACATGACTAATACATGATGATTTCAGATTTTTGGCATTAAAAGGGAGCAAAGACCACGAAAAAGGAGACAAGGAGACAGTAAGGTGGCACTGCTGGTTTTTAGGAGAGGATGTCCACAGTCTTGGGGACCTTCCTCGGGATTCCCACCATAGCTCCGAGCTCCAACCAATCTCCCCACCGAGTTAGAGGCAGCCAACCATTCTACAGGAACAGCAGTTACAACTGTTCTACATGATCAACAGTTTAACCTTCAGTTGGACAACCGAGCTCCACAAATCAAGGAAACCTATTGGATTATCATTTTGCATAAATACTGAGGCCGTAGCCTTTGATAGGAGCTTTTTGAACTTTTGCATTACTATTTTAATTTCGAAGGACGAGCTACAGCTTGGTGTTGGTTCTTTTTGTAAGCCAGTTTTGGCATGACATCATATTTTTTGTTATGAATAAAGGCAGGCAGATTTGGATCTAATTCTGAGTTTTTAAGGGAGCTATAGCTCTCAGGTTAGGGCCCAACCTGAGAGCAATAGACCTCCTCTGTGTTGTAATGTTATTTGCCTTTCGTTCCAGCACTTTGTTTCTTTACTTTGACATGCAATTCGAATTTACAGTCTGCTGATTTAGTTTTTGTGTGATTGAGTAGGATTAGCTTATGGTTACTTTGCTTTCAGTTGCTTAGATTCGATAGGAGGTTTGTAATACATAGGAGCTCCAAGAAAAAGGTTGTTAGAGATCACTGCCATCTCTGTTTAGGGATTGGGGTGCAGTCCATATCAACCACCAAAAAGAAACGCAGTCTTTTACTTCCATGCAAGCTGCAACATAGTCATTGAAGATCCATCCATGCACTGTTGATATTGAACCATACTTCTACATTTTCCATTCCATGCACGGTTTCTTTTCTCGGTTTTACATTGCTGTTCATAGGTTTAATGGCACAGGTATCATAGGTTAATAAATTCTCGTTTTTGGTGCAAGACATAAGTCATTTGTTTCATTTACACTGCTCCATATCATTCCACTTCCTTCCTCTTTTTCTTGACCTCTCCTCAAGCCCTACTCGGCCTCTGTCCAGCTCGTTTACCCTCCAACTCATCCATTGCCACGTAGCTTCATCTTTTTGACCTTTCGTGCTGCCATCCTTCTATCCACCAACCAACTTCGTGCACTCATTCTCTGTCCTATTTCTCTGCCCCTGAGCCATCACAAGTTCCATCTCCACCTCACCTATCCACCCAAACCATTCCATCCCTTCACCATCACCCAAACTTCCACTTACAACACATCCTGTAGAAGTTAGCAGACTTCTTGTAGAATTCCTTAGTTTCCTGTAGGATCCCCTGCAGACATCCTGTAGAAGCCTGCAAACTTGGTTTCCGAGCATCCGAATGTTGTAGACCTCTGTGGACTAATGCTAGGGACCCTCTGGGACCTCTCCTAGCCATCCTGACCTTTCCCAAGCTTTCTCTCCCTTCGCACCACCTCTGCACAGCCAAACCCTAATAAGAGACAAATTCATAATCACTCCATCACTTAAGCAAAAATAAAAAAACAATGTTCTCCTTCATAGAAGTAGTTTGAATTCATGCATTCCACATCATTAGAAGTAATGGCATCCTTTTTAGACAGTTGCACTCTCACTATTGCATCATAGAGGTTAAACTAGTCAGATTAAGGTTTACTAGGGTTTCCATGCTTTGGTTGGCTTTCAGTTCATTTTTGCAAAGTAGATCAATTTCCCTTGAGATAGCCTCCGTCCATCATTTAGCAAGCTTCTTCTGAGAGCATATAGAAGTTGGCTTGAGCCCTAGCGAACTTGTGCCAGCTGACCAAGTGACAGCTGCGACAAGAGCTAGTACTTGTGCATACAGCACCGTCGCTTCCAAGTTTGTACAAACTACCCGGGTGATAAAATTAGAGATAGGGAGCCTAGGAGTTGTAGCATTATTGCTACAATACTGGAGCCCACCATCTTTTTGGCGCCGTATGCCGGGGAAGCGTCAGAGTATTATTAATTGTTGCTTTTCTTCTATTTTCATACTCTTGCTTCTGCTAAGTAGTTTATTTCATTTCCATTCTGAAAAAGTAGCATAGACATTTCCTGCTTTT